>VZRN01005907.1:2290070-2346909 GCA_013397935.1 Dasyornis broadbenti | reverse complement strand
CTTCCCTTCCCTTCCCTTCCCTCTCCTCTCCTCTCCTCTCTTCTCATGTCTTTCTTTACCGTCCTCATCTTCCCTTATCAGCTTGATAAAATATTTCAAGAATAAAAGAGAAAGCTCAAGACATATGTTAGCAGAGGGGAAGGGGATAATTATAGCTTTTTGAAGGCAGAACCCTTTTATTTTCAGCAAAACACAACATCCCAATTTAATAATTCTCCCATCTATCTTCCTTTTGACTATGTAATCATGACCAGAGTTTAAAAAGGTACATTTTAATGACTGTAGGAAGAGAAACTCAGTGGAACCTGTATATCTCCTGTCTCCCATGGGAGTCACTATCAACCCAGAGTGTTTAGCCTCCTCCAGGATCAGGCCCTGTATAAATCGCATCAGTTTTTCTAAAATAGTGTTAATTCCTTCTCTCAGACCTGAACAAATAACTTACTGCTTTTCAGGCACAGAATGATCAAAATGACAAGAACAGACGATTAATGTCAGTAGTAGGACTGGTTGGATTTTTGCATATTTTCCCCAACACAGTCAAGCTAAGTAAATTAAAGAACCAGTAATTCTGCAGGCAAAATCTGTGATTTAAGCAAACGCTGACAAAGCTACACAATTTTACTGCTGCTGGCTCCTTATTCGCAAGCTTGAAAATAAACCGAGGATTAAAGGGTACTTATATCAAAACTTTTGTATATCTAGTGGAGCTCTTTAAATGTTTTCATCTTAATTGCTTTCCTTCAGAAAATGGTAACTGGGTGAAATCCAAGTACTCCACAAACCCGTTTTTGGTGGTGCTGGGAAACACAGGAGCACTGCCAGGCTCTCTGTCTGTCTCTCAAGCCCCCAGAGAGACACACACCTGTTTCAGTGCCAGAGAGGCCATCTCCCTACGATGCTGAGAGCAGAGAAGGATTTGAGAAAATCCATGCTATTTATTACAAAATATGACTCTTTTACTGTGTTTACCCCATGCTAAATGCTGCTGAGAAAAAGAACTGTGATGCATCTGTAGTCCTATATGTACTATACAAAATGATGGCATCATCTGGAGTTAGTCAATTTATGCTCAGTTCAAAGCTGACCTTTAAAGAAAGAAGTGAGAACATGGTGCCCTTTCTTTTATAAACACATCACTTTTGCTCATTCTTGGGTATGCTTTTCTCTGGGAGCACAATAAGTTTACTGCTGGAGAGACTGAAGTAAAAGCACAGTTCTGGCATTTCAGCCCCCACATCTGCAAGGGTAGGAGTTAGGCTTGTTTGGTTCACTAAACTAACATAAATAATATTATTTTTTCCTTCTATATTTCGTTGTTAATAATAATAATAATTCCCCATACCACAACTTTTTCTTGTTGGCTGTAACACGCCTCTTGAGGGAGATAAAACACAAATGAAAACAGAAAGGGCATATGTACTATATCTGCTGGGAAATATGCCATTAGCATGAGGTGAATTGCAGGTGTGCTTAGGAAACTGTGCATTGATACTTCAGCTCAATACCTGCTACCTGGATTATTCAGAGTTACATCCAGGATTACATTATTTTTAATGTTTCTATTTATTGCAAGTTAGACTTTATTTATAGTGCTTAGAAGACAACTTATAATGCTGAGAAGCTGTAAAGCACTGAGGATGTTCTGACACTCCCATGACTTATAGCTACCCTTCTTTCATCTGCAGTTCCCTAAAATCTGTTTAACTGGGTGAGACTGTGTGCTTTGGGAGACAAGAATTCTCAAGATTTCTAAATTCTCATCTAAGGCTGAAGCAGAGATAAAAAGATTATCATGTATTTAAGAATTCATTGCTAGAAAAAACAGCTGTTTAGTTTGAAACATTATGTTTAGCCTTCCTCTGAAGAACATATTTTCCTACAGAGCTCAAGAGTGCATCTTGAATGCTCTGTCAAATACATATTTTTTTTCTTCACTTTTCCACCTTCCTGAAAGTGTAGAGTTCAAGTTAACCTACTCAAGTTTCACTATTTGCTGTTTTATGACTTTTTGTGTGTATTTCTCTCCCTGCATGCACAGTCACTCAACACACGTTACAGAAGGCAGAGATTTATCCAAACTGACTATGAAAGCAGTTCCTCAGTTACAGGACTAATCTTTATTTTCTTGGGGTGTATTTCCTATCTCAATGTTAGCATAAGGCACATGTTACTGAATCACTTTGTCATAATTAATCTGATCATAAAAAAAGGTTTTGTTGTCCTCACTGATTTCCAAAACTCTACCTTTCATGTGGCATTCCATGTTCTTGGATTCATTGTGTTCAAACACAAAGTTGAACTGCTCTATCTTTACATCTGAGTTTTCTACTTGTCACATTTTCACAAATATTACTGAGTTATTGAAGACTGCAAAGAAATATGGAAGCTACTAAGAGCAGCCTTCATCAAACACAAAACATACAGAAAAGATACTACAGAAATTATATCTTTAAGACAGTCTTCATACTGCTAACACATGAGTTTAATGGATGTGAAAAATGAGAGCTGAGATTTCTTTTGCAGTTATTTCACCTCCATGATTGTGGTGTGGCCAGTCCAAAAACTAATGGAGATAAATTTGTCTTTATTAAAGAGACTGGAATAAAATAAAATTATATTCATTAATAAGTCTCATGCTTATTAAAATTAATAATGAAACCTCTAAGTAAAAAGTTCCTTATGTTCAGCTTGATTTGTTTTGTGTATTTTCTTTGATGCCTTTATTTTTCTGGTGCTTTTTACAGAGCTGCTAGTGAGGACTGAAAAGCACTAAAAGGAAGAACACGTTGCTGTCTAAGGTGAGAAAGGCATGGGGCTGGGTCAATGAACACAGTATTTTGCTGATCACTCAACTTGAGCGATCCTTAGTACTATCTGCAGAAAAGCCTACTTTTCTTTCAGTACGTATTTAATTGTTCCAGAGACGTCAATAAACCCTTTCCAAAACTTTCTCCTGCAGATGCTTGTAAAAATGCCATGTGATCTCCAATATGTGCAAAATGGAAATGGATCAAGCCTGAGGAAATTATCTCTTCTCTCCAGAGTACTCCTACTTCTCTAGGGAAAACACTTGAAGCAGGAAGAATTTTTTGTTTAGAAAAACTACCCAAAGATGAGCACAAATCCAAAGGGAGAAAAGTTAAGTGTGTTTAAATTGTGGCTGTGTCAAGTGAGTTTCTGACTCACATTGTTTGTCCAGTTCTCCCCTCTTGCCTCCCAGACACAGTAGTTATTTAGGATGCAGACCAGTAACATATCCTGCCGCAATGCCTACAGCCGCTTCTGGGTAGCTGTCTGGAAAGCAATGTTAATTTTTTTCTGTTCAAGACAAATTGGCAATTTAAGGGCCTCTCTGAAAGCAGAAACAGTGTTATGCGAGGTTTGTATCTTTCCACCTGGGCATTTTTCAAAATTGATGCTGGGCAGCCTGTGTCGTTAATAATGATTTACTTCTTATTCGGTTACTCAAGCTGCAATTAGATTCTGTGCATAGTGCTTTCCAGGACAAAGACAAGAATAAAAGCTGTGATCCCCAGACCTTCTAAATCACAGACCTCAGATACATTTTCTTAAACAGGAGTTTGTGCGTCAGTCCTGTGACCCAAGGAGGCTGCATCTGGGAGTGACTCCTTTAAATGTGGATCTGTGCTAAGATCATTCCTCCACACTCTGTGGTAGGTTGCAAATGAGACCAGACAAATGCAACTGGGGCATGGGATCCTAGAGAACGTGACGCTGCACTGTAAATGAGTGATGAATGGAACTAGCTTCTGGGGGATGTCAAAGGATTGAAACCAATTCACAGAATCACAGAAGGGGTAAAGTTGTCCAGCCTCCCTGCTCAGACAGGGTCATCCTAGAGCACATTGTACAGGATTGCATCCAGACAGCTCTTGAATATCTTCAGTGAGGGAGACTCTGCAAATGCTCTTGTCAGCCTGTTCCAGACTGTAGTCACCTGCACAGCAAAGTTCTTGCTCACAGTCTGGTGGAAATTACTGTGCATCAGTTTCTGTCCATTGCCTCTTGTTCAATTGCTTGAGATCACAGAGAAGAGCCTGGATCCTTCATCTTGGCATCCTCCCTTCAGATACTTGTGTACATTGATGAAGTCCCCTCTCAGCTGTCTCTTCTCAAGGCTGAACAAGCCTGGCTTCCTCAGCCTGTCCTTATTAGAGAGAGATGCTCCAGTTCATTAATCATCCTTGTTGCCCTCCAATGGACCTGTTCCAGGAGCTCCATGCTTCTTGCACTGAGGAGCCCAGAACTGGACATGGCACTCCAGATGTGGCCTCACTGGGGCTGAGTAGAGGGGCAGGATCACCTCCCTCAGCCTGCTGGCAGTGCAGTTCCTTGTGCATCCCAGGATGCCATTGGCCTTCTTGGTCACAAGGGTGCTGCTGGCCCATGGACAGTTTGTTGTTCCACCAGAACCCCCAGGTCCTTCTCTGCAGAGCTGCTTTGCAGCAACCTGGTTCCTATCCTGTGCATGGGGTGATTCTTTACTAGAAACCTACAATTTCCTTTGCTGAATTTCAGACAGTTCCTTTCTGCTCATCTTTCCAGCCTGTCAAGATCCCTCTGAAGGGCTGCACAGCCCTGTGAGGTATTGGTCAGTCCTCCCAGCTTGGTGTCATCAGTGGACTTGCTGAGGAGGCCTGTCCTCTTCATCCAAGTCATTAATGAATAAGTTGAACAATAGTGGGGCCAGTATGGAAACTTAGGAGACACCACTAGATACAGGCCTCCAAACAGACTCAATGGCAAGAGTCTAAAACACTGTGTTCAGACTCAACAGACCTGAGTGAGATATGAGTGTAGACATGAAGTGAACAAGTAGGACACCACATGGTTCCAGGGACTTATTCACCCATATCTTTTGTGAGCTGAGTCTTCTATTTTTATATAAAGAAAGAGAGATATTGATAGAAAACAGGAGGGAAATGGGATGTAAGAACCAAGGGTCAGGTGGAAAAATAACAGAGCTAACTTGCTTTGCAGATGTCTTGTGATCTGGCACTTCAAAACAGAACTTTCCTTTTTTTCTTGCTGCAGAGCTGAGGGAAGAGCAGGAGAGAAAAGGAAAGAGGTGCAGATGGTATTATTAGATTTGTTAGTTGGAAAAGAGTAAATGGGATAAAGAATCCCATTTAGCATTAGCAAGAGAGAAAAGAGCCTTCAAAGGGTTATACTGAAAGACCCACAATTACTGTGCTTACTGTCTTGTGTATTAAGGAGTACTGGTGGAACTAATGCTCTGGGAACTACTCCCAGAGTAAATGGAGGAGGAGCAAAGATATAAAGACATACATGCTTTGAACATCCTTTGGTATCATGGCTGTTTGGGATAAAGCGTGCCTTGCAAGTTTGGTCATCTTTGTTGTGCTTTTTGACCTACATTCACTAGAGAATGGAATTCATAGGAGCCACCAAACTGAGCAGGATGCTGTGTAGCCTGACCAGTACAAAGTGCTGCAGAGATAAGCACAAAAGTCATTAGATACCTCTGTGCTAAATTTAAATACCTGCTCCACCTGGAGCTCAGCTCCTCCCCAGAAACTGAGTAAAGTTGGCAGTTTTGTGCTCATCAGAATTTAGTGCTGATAGCTTTAATGTGGAAATAGAAAAATAGATTCAAGGACTTCCTCTCTATGAATTATAGACTTAATCTCCTGACAGCCATCACTGAAAGAAATCCTGCAATCCAGGACAATTATGTAGCACGTAATTCTCAGCCAAGTTGCTGAATTGTCATCAAATATTACAGAAATTATTCAGTCACTCAGTATTCATTAATCTGTAGAAAGAGTGGACATGGCCTTGTAAACTAGAAGTGATGCACCTGTCTGATAAGGGAGGACTAGAGCTCCTGTTCTCCCATTTAGCATGAAAGTGTTTCACAGAAGACAAAATAACTCCAACAAGATACCCTGATAATTGTGTTGCAAATCGTGGCTTTGGGTGCCAATCTTCTCTGCCAGAAGGAAGGCCTGACTGGGTGCCCACTCTGCTGGCCCTGATTTCTGAGCACAGGCTGCTAGCTGGACTGCCACGCTGTCTGCTGCTGCAGTACACAGGTGTGCTCTGATTGTGCCTGCTAAACCATGTCTATCCTGTTGGGAACAACATGAAGGCAGAAAAGGGACTGCCTCTGACACCTGAAATCCTGGTAAACAACCATTTAATACACAATATTGTATTTCATACAGTTAACTTTAACTTTGTTCCTAATATTTTAATCTTCAAGATTAGCAATACTTCTTGATATATAACCCTTCTGGCTCTTGTGTTGAATTTATACTCATCATTGAATATTCAGAAAACTTTATCAACTCAGTGTTTTGTACCAGTGTCTTCACAGGAGATGTTAAAGAGACCCAGTGCCTCCATTTACCCTTGAGGAACATCAAAAGTAACCCCATTGTAACCAGTGTGCTCTCTTTGTGATGCTGCGCCGGTTTTGTCAGGAGCAGTTAACTTCCTTCAGAGAAGCTAGTACAGGGCTATGTTTTTGATTTGTGCTGAAAATAGTGTTGATAATTCAAGAATGTTTTTGTCACCGCTGAGCAGTGCTTGCATAGAGTCAAGGCCTTTTTAGCTCCTCGTACCACCCCACCAGCCAGGGTGCTGGGGTGCACATGAGGTTGAGAGGAGACACAGCTGGGACAGCTGACCTTGGCTGGCCAGAGGGATAACCCACACCGTAGGGTGCCATGCTCAGCACATAAAGCTGGGGGAAGAAAGAGGAAGTAGAGGTGTTTGGAGAGATAGGAGTTGTCTTTCCAAGTTTCCATTACATGTACTGGAGGCCTCCTTCCCTGGGGGTGGGTGAACAACTGTCTGCCCGTTGGAAGTGGTAAATAAGTTCTTTGGCTTTGCTTGCATGTGTGGATTTTGCTTTTCCTAATAAATTATATCTCTACCCACAAGTTTTCTCACTTTTACTCTTTGGATTCTCTCCCCCATCTCACCAGGAGTGAGTGAGTGAGTGGCTGTGTGGGGCTAAGAGGCTGGTTGGGGTTAAACCACAACAGATGCCTCCCATTATTTCCCAGTTAAGCCTTACTTTGCTTTACAGTCTTTGCACTAATCTTTCAAGTCCAAGTTTTGCTAAATTAATAACCAGCTTTGTTTTTCTTGACTTAGGTTACTACATATCCCCAATCCAGAAGCTCATTAGTGTCAGTAAAAAAAGCTATAGGTAGTCTACTTTCTTAGTAGCCTTATGAATTACTTTTCCGTGAGTGACAAGCTGAGATGATGGCATAAAGATTATTTATAAGATTATTAAGAGCATAGCTCTTAATTCACTTACTGGTCAATGTTCTCCATAGTTGTGACATTAAGTATATACTGTCTATTAGCCTTACTGACCTCAGACTTAATACTACACATTTGTTTTCATTAAATTGCATTTTCTATTTCTGTGCCAAATGATATAGGAGATCAAAATCTAGCCACAATATTCCTTAATAGTAGTTGCACCTTCAAATTATTTTTGCTGAATTTGATATATGCTTTAGATAGTTACATGAAAATAGTTAAACATTTTTCATATAAGACAGGTTCTGAAAATGACCTCAAAAAAGCTACAGTTGATAACAATGAAAAACGCCCACACCTTTTCAGCACAGTAAGTTCGTCACTGTTATTATACAAGTCCTTTCTTTAAGGTGTTTTAACCCTCAGGCAATTTTACAGTGTTATCATTAGAGCTGAGCATTTTTTCTTTCAGCTAAAACTAAGCTCATGGCAAAATTTAAGCTTTGATGTCTAGTTAGCCTGACACCATGATCTGAAGAGGCATTTGCTATATAAGTTGGAATATATTTTCTGGGCTAGAATTACAAAAATAGAGGAGAAATCCTCGTCTTCCTTTTGTCTAGCAGAAAATGCAATTCATGATTCAGTGCAAGGTCTAACCCTTACCTGCAATTCCCCTTCAGGGAACAGATGAGCCATAAGTATTCTAATGTTATTACCACATGAAATATTTGGTTTCTCACTGTCTCTTGTTTGAGCTGTTTTATTTAGTAAATACAATTAAACATTGTCCAGAGTACTTGGGTGTTTTGTCTCCTTTTTGCGTGGCTGATCTTTCAGACTTTTTTCCTATTTTAGAGACAGAGCCAGTATTTTGTACCAATCAGAAAATAGGTAACAGCTGAGAATGACTGGCTGCTATCCCTTTCTCCCCAGCTGCTCAGCAGTTAGGGCAATCACTTAGGCAGTAAAAGTTGTGTCTGGATCACCTCAGCCTGTGACCAGTTCAAAATTTCTCCTCTCTGGTTTAGTTTGATCAGGCTCGAATGATTGTTAACTGAAAAAGACAGCATTTTCTTCAAGTTTTGTGAATGTTACACGTAATTTCATTTGCTTATTTTTCTCCAAGCATTAACCTGAAGTGATTCTTGTACAAAGTGTCAATGAAATGAAATATTAGTTTTTCTCAGAAAGCAAAGTAAGGTTTGGAATGAGCCTTTCCAGGTTTTTTGGTTCATTTGATGAATTGAAAATCAGTTATGAGTAGAGTGTTTATTACTTTTTGCTGCAGTTCTGTACAGTGGTTATGGTCATACCATTTACCATGGGACTAGTAGAACACTTCCCCATTCCTTTACAGGTTAGAAATATTTCTCTTTGCAGAATATAATTGAATTTCCAGAACTAGATACCGCAGCAGAGTGAAGACAAAGCCTATTAAATACTAAGGGATAAATCCAAATATTTTCACTGTCTCCATGAATTTGAGGAGGCTTTCAGAAAAGGGACTGGCCCTCGTGGATATGTTTGATGCCCTCACTAGACCATCTAAAGGACAAGTAGAAGTGGGGCATGGAAAAGCAGAGTGAAAATTACAGCAGAACCACTGCTTTACCTACTCTGTAGCTTCCTTGGAGAAATGGAGCATGTAAGGCCATGCTGAAATAAAAATATTGTCAGTTTGCACACCACTGCCTCTGAGTCATGCTTGAGATCTTGAAGTTGATCAGTGGATTGGCACCAAGCAGTTAGAATATTTGTTTTCTGTCAGTAAATCATCATCTTGCAACAGCCTAAATTTTGCATTTATTTAACCAAGGACAAAACTGTTAAACTGTTCCACAGTACCATCAGAGGCTTGTGATTTTGCGAAATGTCGTACAGTAAAATAGATGTCAGGAAAAAAGGGAAATAGTTTTAGAAGCACAACGCTTCCCATTTTGAAAGCCAAGTGTGACCTCAACAGAATAGGTTAGAAAACAGGAAAAAAAATTGTTGAAGATGATCACAGTTTCAGAAGAGTAAATCATCATTCATCATGAATAAGGGAGGGACAGTGTGCTAGACAATGAGTTTTTCTAATTTTGTGATACTTTAGAGACTGTTTTGGGGAACCTATAAATAGGAAAATACATTAACTGCAATAAGCCTTTCACTGGCGGAGCTCTTACATATAAAAATTGAAACCTGAAATTATCCTTACAAAGAGTTTGCTAATGGCACATTGTACTGCAGATATTTTCAAAAGGTTAGCATGTGGCCGCCCACTGTTACTCTCAACCAGGGAGTGCAAAATCCTGCTTGGCTACTCTTACTTGTCTGCTCTCTAAAAAAATACAGTTTTTAAAAATGTTTCACATAAAATTGCTCTTTGAATGCCACACAACCCAGGGAATCCACACCATGCAGGTATCAAAAAAGGGTCCGAGACAAACCTTTTACCACCAGTGAGCAAGGAATTGCTTACAATCTAAGCCAGGCTCTCTAAGGCTTTCTTCATTCGTGCATTTTCCTGCTGTAGTCCAGGGTCCTGAAAGGCACAGGTAGCAATTTTCCTTTGGCTCCTATAGGAATGCTTTTCTTAGGAAAGCGCAAAGCAGAAAAGGCAGCAACAGATTTGCTGCTTTCTCCTGCTCGATGAATCCTTGCCTCTCTTCTCTTTTGGGGCTCTTTTTCCTCCCTTTCTCATATCCAGACTCAGTGCGGGGTAGCTGCCCCTGACACGGACCTCTCCTATCCACCTTCCCCTGCGACTGAGGTTTCAGAGCAGGGAATGAAAGGGAAAAGGGCTGTAACACAGGTCTGAAGGGGAGCCAGGGGTGGGACAGCCAGATGTGATGTGAGGGTCCATTGGCAAGAGTAATCTGCCAAGGTTAGAGTAGGATGGTTACTTAGGTGGCAGACACACACATAAAATTGAGACATTCTTCTCTCTTGTACATGACCCACATACTCCCTCCTACACTTTTAGGTCTCTTCAGTGTTGGGGTAGAATGTTCAGAAATCAAAGGCACCCATATCTCAAGATACAGCTCACAGGGTGTGGTTCTATCCCCCACCTTTCTCAGCTGGAATTCTGGTTCACAGAGTTGCCTCCCCTCTCCTCCCCTTCACTACTGCATTATTTGGATCAATACAGCTATAAACTAGGCCAGGGAGATAACCTAAGATAAAAAAGATAAAACTCATGGTTTGAGGAAACAATGGAAAAAGTTTTGCTTCCTTCATGCTGGCCAAGGCCTGTGACAAAGTAGATCAAAGACATTTGTTCTATTATTTATTAAAATTTCTTCCCCTTTCCCTGTAACTGTTTCACAGGTTTGCTGAATCCTTCCAAGGCTAATTAAAGTCACTGACAACTAGTTCACAGTTCAGCAGAAAAGCTATTTTTTAATTTATTTTTTTTAGATCTTGGCCTGCCATTGCATCAAATGGCTGATGCATAACATGTATATGATATAGATGATTCTGAAATATAATGATGGACCATACTCAACCTTTTAAAGAGGTAGATGGTAAGGGGATGGAGAGCTTTGATTTATCTGTTCTGAATTTACTAGGGACTAAATTCACTTTTTCCCACCCATACTGCCATTTCACAAAGCTGAGCCAAAGCTAAAGGTCACCAGGCAAACCTGTAAAGAAACACATCAAAACCCAGAAAGCAGTGGGTTTTGAACATCATGAATTTCCAGTCCAAGGAGAATAAGCTTCTCTAAATACAAAGCTCGGCAAACCTCAGCACATATGCCAGAGCCTTTTGAAATAATTAGTTGAAGTCAGATGTTGTTGCTCCAAGTTATGACTGCAACTTAGCAAATAAATGCTTTTATTTTAACTATAGTCCACTGTATTTCCAAGATTCCGACATTTTACTTCTGATTATACCCAGATAGTATTTTCACATTCTGTTAACATTTATTAACATTTATCTCATTATTCAGTTTTGGTATATGTACACCCTAGCTTTGGTTTCATACATTTCAGTGGCACCCTTTAAGCAAATATTTATAGTATTACTACACAAATAAATCATAAATCCAAACTTTTCACAGTTTACACAGGGAAATTCTGCTTAAGGAGCTTGATAGTACACTACGTCCCAGTGCAGGAACAACTTGGTCATTCTCATGCTATTAGCCATGTGCATATATTTAACCTGATGAACACAAATTGGTCCATTGGGAATACTCTACTACTTGAAAATGTTTGTAGTGCAAGTACTTGTATTGTGGTTAATATATAATGTAAAGGAAAATCAAAAACCTGTGACTAAGCCACTGAAATAGCATTCAGGCTTTCCTCCTGCTCTTTGTTTAGGGTGTAGAGCTAATTTATGCTAGTTTTATTTTTGGAGCATTCAGCAAGGCCATGTTACTGCAGCACTGATTCTCATCTGTGCAGGGCACATACTAAATAAGATTGTTCTGTTGAGGTAGAGCCTTGTACTCTTTATATACTTTGCATCTAGTGTAGGTAATGACCCAAGAGAGCACGGAGTCACACTCTCCGAGTAGAGATGACCTTGGCAGTGTTTCGAAGCATACAAAATCGATATTGTTGAAGTCCTCCAAGAGGCTTGGAACAAAAACCCAGTACTCTGAATGATGATCATGCTGATTATTTTTCTTAAAGTCTATTTGCTTGGCACCTCAGCTAAAAATACTCTCTGATGTAAGTGTTGGCAATCTGAATAAAATCCAATTTCTTTATTCAACAGAATGTATTCAGCTGAGTAAAATCATGCATTTCATCCTTACCATTACCTGTCCAATACAATTCTATTCTTTCAGAACTTGGAAGAGGTGGGCAGTTAGCTTGACATAACCTTCAATGGTGTAAAATCTTTTGCTGTGTTCTTTGATGCTAATGAAACTGCAGCCAAGTAGCCAGCATAACCTAAAAGACCATTTGAATTCTATGTGTTCTTTATTAGCTACGGTAGGTTTGGGGTTTTTTGATTGTTTTGGATGAGTTTTTTGTTTGTTTGTTTGTTTGTTTGTTTTTCCCACTGAACACATCTGGGCAGATTGCTGATACACAGAAACCTGCATGGCAATGGAGGCTAGAGCAGCTGGTAAAGAAAGCTGTATTCCTCAGCACTCCAGAAGCTGCTCTTTGAGACAAATGCGGACTTGAAACCCAAAATGGACTGCAGGAACGTACAGGCTGAACTGATATCACATATAGTAATGCATTCCCATACAAACCACGTTATTGAGACCTCACAATATCCTCCCTTCTTCCTCTATCACTTTGAAGTCACTTCTGCATAATTCTGGTATCAGTCACATCAGTGCTTTCTTAGCATTAGTTAGTCATTCTTTCCTTTCTAAACAAATAGAATCCATATTATCTGCCTATGGACATCTGCAATGAAGGCATGTACTTCTAGACTAATCCTCTCAACTTCCTCTACAGTCACTGGAACAAGATGCAGAGCTGTTTAGCTGCTGTGCTTTTCTTTTAGCATCACGTTTAATCTGAATCTGAGTCACAGAGATTTTCATCCCCTCTGGACTTGCACAGAACTGGAAACATTCTACTATTCCCAGGTCAGAGAAAAACCACATTATTTGAAGTCTAGGAAATGTGTGAAAAAACACCAAGTTGTTTTTGCCATACAAATAGCACACTGTTCACAAAATGATTGCAGAATAGATTGCAGCACTGCCAGACTTACAAGACAATAATTGGAGGCTGAATTGTCAAATTTTGCTTGGCTTGACTGAATGTACTCCACCTCCAAATAGTTACCATGTACCTAATTGACTCATTGTAAACTCTAAGTAAGAGCCGCAAAATTATGTAAAAACTATATTGATGTCTCCTTTGTACTTAGTGCTCTGAGAGCTCATTATGGTTGAAACCACCCCCCAAAACCTATGATTAAAAAACTAAAGGAAGTCTCATCTTTTCAGATCCAAAATGCTTACCATATTTATGGAAAATTATCTCCGGTATTTGCAGAACAAAAGACAACTAGCAAATGGTAGCAACACCCTGGAATGAAGCTTCAGTATTTAACTTCATTTTCAGGCAAGATGCAATTACTAGAAAAGGTGCAATTTGAAATGTGTGTTTCAAAGCACAGAGTTGTGAAAACAGAAGGATGTCAGGCAATCCCATAGTTTGAGTTACAACACGATGAAAAAGTAGTCATCATAAAAAATTCTCACAGTTACTTGGATGCATTAAATAGTTCAGAGTAACTGAGAATATTTCTTATTGAATGTTGGAACAGCACAGTATGCTTTATCAATCCATTTTTTCACACACAATTGGTCAAACTCTGGCCTACCAGCAAAGCTTCCTTCTGTGAATCGGTTTGCTGAGATATAATGCTGGAGACTGGTGCTGCTCAAGTGCCAGCACCTAGTCTAGGTAAGATGTTATGACCAAAGGTGCTTCAAAGAGCTGAGATGCCATTCAGCCTTTTAAAGACACTGTTAGCAGCTGGAGAAAGAATGCTGAAATTGTTGCACTGAGTACTGCCACAATTCACCTAGATTTGTTCACCAGTAGACAAAGCAGGGGAGAAATCAAACCATGGTTTACATGTATTTTTCACTTTAAGGTAGAAAATATGTGCACATTCTGTATCTAGAAAATTGCACAAGATGAAAACCCTTGTAGTTTGATGGCTTCTTCATGGCTTTGATATTTGTAGCAATCATTCAAAAGTGGTTTTAAATATTGCCAGTAGTATATATGTTTTAATACATTGTGTTTGACAGTGCTGCATGTTCTGTGCTAAATTCAGTAAGGTCTAGACTGTGAATAAGATAGAAATAAAATAAACTTGCTGTGCCATTCTTCCTGATTCTGTGTGGGTAATGCTCTGAATATAAGACAGTGTCAGTCTCTCTTTTTCATCTGAAATTAAGTGGGGATTTTCAGTTGTTTTGGTTTTTAAAAACCATTATAAAAACATGATTAAGTAATGGGCCTGCAGTTCAGGAAGACTTCTCAGTATTTGGTGGCTCTGCTCATATTGTGATTAAACAATCTACAGACAGATGGAATCTGTGCCATTGGATTATTTTTCAGATTAGTGGCATCCACGCATGGCCATCACAAAAAACAGATCTTACTCTTTTCTCTTAATTTCATGTAAATGTGAAGAAGTTTGATGACTTTAATTAAAAGAAGAAGGTAATTTTTCAGCTGTAATTCTTGGTTTAATTTTACACTGTTTTTTCCTTTTACACTGTGCGTTAATAGCCACTCTATGATTAACTTGCAGTAACACCTAGAGCAAGATATACAAAACAGGGGCAATAAGGAAATGAAAGTTATGTGAACTGCAAAATCAAAATTTCTGCTATCTGCAGTTATACAGTTATTTTCATTTGATATGAAGACTTCTAGCTGTGTTGAATATTTATGCACTGAAGCATTTCCTAGCAAAACTATCAGAGGTGATATGAGGTCATTTTACAGTATTGTCCTCAAGATCAACAATTGGAGCACAGTACAGGACTGCACAAGTTGTCAGTGTGGTGATATGCTGGGAGCAATCAAATTCCTCTGAAATCAGAGTAACTGTCAGTGCTAATTAGCAGAGGTGTGAAATAATGATGTCTTTTTAATCAAGAGGCCTCTCTAGGAGCCAAGCTTATGCACATATTTTATGGTATTTACATTATGTTTAATTGGGACACCTCTAAGGCGTCTCACTGGATAACTGGGACAGTTGGAATTGGATCTGGTGGCTGATTAACTCCCAGTTAGTGGTAATTATGAGAGTAAGGCCCAAGTGTTCAAATAAGCAGGGCACCACACTGTGCTGTGATGCATTTGGCTGTGCCTCTCTCACTGTGCCCTCATAACAAACACGCTGTGTGTTCCTCAGTCAAGAATGCTCAACTCAAAGCTGAGGGAGCTTCACTGCTCTGACTGCATTCGTGGTGTTTGAGGTGGAGTGGTAAAGCATGAAAGTATTTCACCTTCTTCACACATGATACACCTTCAGAATGATATTTTGTTCATGCAAAGTCTTTATTTTTGCCCTCAGAATCCTAATTGGTACTGTGTTAAATGTTGGTCATGGGCTTTTGGCTGTCTACAGGAAGCTTTGATGATCAAGGAAAACCAGGACCAGGGAAATTGGGCTGGCAGTTGGCAATGGGAGATGTCAGAAGATACAAGCAGCTAACAGAAAAGTGTGAGCATGTTTGTGAATTTAGAAATCTGCAACTATGTGCAGGCAAAACAGCAGGTGGAGAGAGAGAGCGGGAGCGCAGTACAGCAGCTATGGTCTCACTAAGCTGGGAGGTGGCCACAAAACTGTACCTAGGGGTTGTGACTGGTGGAGAATATCAGAGCTGATAAAGTGACCCAGCACAGTTTTGGTTTTTTTAAGACTGGAGCTATTTGATCAGAAAGGAGTGAAATAGGAAAGGACTTGGGGAATAGATGAAAGAGGTTTTAGTGAGAAGTGTAAACTGTTCTCGGGAAATACAGAAATTGGATTTAGGAGAGGTGAGGTGCTTTTGGGAAGTCTGTGGGGTTCTGGGTGAGCTGGGAAGCATTGAAGAGATCTGTGACTGTGGAATAACTTGGTAAGAAGGTAAAAGAGTCCAGAGAGAAATCATTGGGAAAAGGGAAATTCAAACATCAGGAGTTTGGAGTCACACATGCACCTGAAGAATCACCATAGGACACCCACCCAGCAATTTATCTGTGAGTGAAATCCTTCTCCTTATAAAGAACTGAAACCTGTCCCTTTACTGCTTTAATTTAATATGCACCTGAATTTTCATGAACATGTGGTAGGGAGAAAGAAGTTTACGATAGACAGAAGATGGAAGATATAACTGCCATGCCAACCACAAAAGAGTAACTCAGAAGAGTCTTTAACAGCAGACTTAAAAGTGTTTTTAGCTGGCTAAAATAATTCAGAGATGTAGAGTTTGAGCAGACAAACAATGCAGGGAAAACAATAAGGAACGTGAGTGGTAGAAAGTCCCCTATCTACTTCGGTGGCAAAAGTACTCCTACACAGCTCACTGGCAAGTCTAGTAGGAACATAAAATGTTAGACAAAGCATGTGTGCCAAAGCTGCAGGAGGCAAGATGAACCTCTGCAATCAGCAGAGGAGAGAACTGTTCAATGTATTTACCCCAAAATAGAAAGTCTTCCTGGAACCAGACATGAAGAAGTCCTGCTACACCATTGCACTGCTGTCTTCATAAAAAACAAGAATGGTAACATTTTACCTAACAAAAAGGGATGGGAAGCAGATTTCCTGTGGGGTAAGGCTTTTTATTTGTGTTATGCACAGATTTAATATGAAATATCAATGAATTATCTCTGGCATAATGTGCTTATAGCTGATAGGTTAAACCTATGGTTTTTATTTGTGTATATTCATTCCTATCTTGGCAAAAGATGTCTCAATTCCTCAAAGTTTTGGTTAATAGATGAGTCAGTTCTCAATTTTAAACTAAGACTGGGTTTTTTTCTTGTTGTTTCCTTTGCTGTTTTTCAAGGTTTCTCTGACTTTTGTAGATTTTGATCCTAATTAGATGTTAATATCCCAAAGAACTCCTGTGTACTCCTTGACTTTGTAGAGTAGTGATACTGTCAGTTACTGTCAGTATTGTAAGTCAGATTCTATGTCACGAACCTGGCTGAGATCCCTATATTTTCTTAAATTTTGAACTATTTTATATTGGAATCAAACTGAATGCCTTGAGGCTTAATCTGTTTCTATGTATCTCTTCATTCTTATGATTGTGTAGAGTGTTGTGCAGGGCATATTCTATACAGTTTTTAAAGGATGTTCTCTCCTGACCCCCAGTTGTCTCAGAAGAGAGTGAGATTAACTGCTGAGCTGCTGACCTGATAGAGAGGGCAGGCTGAACCACCAACCCTCACTTAGGTATTACAGATATGGACTAAGTACATAACCAGTACAAATGAGCAGGAGCACAAGAGCAAGTTAAACACTTTGTGCATGGTATTGGTTTGGATTTTACTGTCTTGAAAGACTTTGTCAAAAAGCTATTCTGCTTATCCTCCAGTCTGTTGTTTTATGCCGTTGCATGGTTTTATGTTCGGTACCCTGTTTAATAGACAAGTGAGCAACAGATGATGCAGAAACCAAAGCACTAAAGACATGTACTCTAAATATCTGAGGCTTTATCAATGTGTCCCAGACTGCAACAGTAACCCAAAATGAGAAGGACAGTGGAGAAGTGAGGTTGGGAAAGGTAAAAGGGAAAGTGGAACCAAACCTCAGTTAATTTTTTTTTTTATTCTGTTATTCAGCCAGAACTGTTTGTAGTTAAAATATAACAACAGAAAACTGTTCCCAGAACTGGCTAAATACCCCAATGCAGCCAATACCAGCTTAGGTCTACTTTCAAAGGACAAGATGCAGAGTCCACTCATGCTGTTCACATCTCCATTGTTCCACAAGATCACTCCTGACGACTGCCCTAAAGAAGACATTCCAATCCAAAGTTTGCTGCAGCCATGCTGTAGACCCCTACAACCCCTCCAGAGAGCAGGTCCATCATACTGTGCACAGCCAGAAAACTCTCCTGCCATTCCTCCCTACCTCAGACTTGTTGAAAGTGTGACCCATCTTACTGCCCTGTACCAGGAATTCTATTGAGTGCTTGGTATTGTCTGACAGTATTCTCAAAACAAATCACTGGGGCTGGATCCAGATCTCTTAGGCTTTCAGAACTTCCCTGCAAATTGTCTCTGCATGAACCTCACAGGCTACATACAAGGGACCATGAGTATCTATTCCCAAAACATAAAGTTAATACTCAAAGAACTTTCTCTCAATCACTCCATAAGGCTTGACAGAATGATGGCATGTTGCCCTTCACCTGTATCAGGCTGTTTTCCACAGGCTTCTGCAAAAGGCAACCAGCAAGCTCAAGCTAAACGTCGAGACGATAGCACTGCTATCACCTCTCCCCTCCCCTCTCCTCGAGTCTCCTCGTGTCTCCTCGAGTCTCCTCTCCTCGAGTCTCCATCTTCACAGCCAGGCAGATTTATCTTGGCCATGCATTCTGTTTTTAAACAGGTCCCACTGCAGCCCATTGTTGGTCTGCAAACAAATGTTTGTTGAGGTAAAAATAAGAAAGGTACTTGGTATTGTGTCATATGCCTCCTGTTCTTTTTCAATCCTGTTTTTGGTCAAACTGAGCACTAAACAAGAACCTGTTTTGAAATCTTTGGCCATATTTTAGTCCATATCTGTAGCATGATGAATCATAGCTGAGCCAGGTTTTCATGTATATTTAGCCAGCATACATTCTGTGATGGCACCACTACCTTGCCTCAGGGTAGTAAACAAATTCAGCCACCCCAAGTTATGCAGAGCTGTGAGACATAGACCCACCTTTGCTTTCTGAAG
The DNA here is from genome assembly GCA_013397935.1 of Dasyornis broadbenti. Lineage (NCBI taxonomy): Eukaryota > Metazoa > Chordata > Aves > Passeriformes > Dasyornithidae > Dasyornis > Dasyornis broadbenti. The sequence goes on along the minus strand of VZRN01005907.1, from coordinate 2,328,263 downwards.
ATCCCTTCTTAGAGGGAATGGTTTTCTTTAAAAACATTCTTTAAGGTCTAATTTTGAAAGTATAACCTATTGTCTTTATGTATTTAATGTTTAATATTGCTGAGCAGAATTTTAGAAAGCCTTCTTTTTACTGTATTTATTTGGTAATTCCTATCAGATTAGTATCTCAAAAGGAAAAATGAGTAGCACTTCACTATAGACAAGTAAAGACAATATAATGCCTAACAGTCTTTTCACACTAAACCAAAAAACCTCTGAAATGCACCTTTGCCTCTAATACAATACCTTCCAGCCTTTTAAATAACCATATTTTCTGTACTGGGAATGTTGTAGCAAACATTTTAGGATCAATTTAGTAGATGAAAAAATAATAACAATAATTTTTCTATGTTTTATTTTAAAAAAAAAATTTGAAAAATGTGAACAACTACAGAGCAAGTGCTGGTTTATGTCTAACCAAGTCCAAATTTTACCCATCCCCCTTCTGTGGTATTTAAAATGGGCTAGAAATAGCACTGGGAAGGGTAACTGGAGACAGGGGACCACAACAAAAAACACTTCCATAATGCAAGCCTGATCAAAGAAATATTGTGTTGTAATCTTATGATGTAGGCAGTTTAGTCTGAGAGTTTGAGAGTTTGCTGAGGTACTTGAACCATTTCAAAAAATAATTCTTTATTTGGAGCATTCGGAATTTTTAAAAGAAGTCTGGGCTGAAGTTAATATTTCACGCAAAAGAACTCTCAAGTGATTTTTTAGAAGGCAAAACTTCCCAAAGCAGAAAAAAAATATTTTTCCATAGGAATAAGTTTGTCTTTATCAAATGGAAGAAATATATGAAAATCTCCACAAAACAGAGCAATACTTAGTACAATGATCCCCTACAGAGGCTTTAATGATCACTTGCACAATTGAATGTGATCTTTATTTCACTTGCACCATCCTTTCATTACTGTCTTTGCTCATAGAACTACGGTGTCTGAAAAATTTTTAGGTTTCTGACTAAATGATCACCATAATTTTATTTCTAGTGCCATGTTTCCTTTCTGCTATGCCTTGTGGAATAACAATAGGACAGTGCTGCCTGCCATGGCCTGGATCTGAGGGGCAGTCACCCATGCAGTCTCTGCAGCTGTGCAGAGCCCCATTACTCAGTAGTATTCGCTTCCATAATCTGATTGTATTTGTAAATTCAGGTGCAGTGAAAACTTGTTGTTCACTTACTGGACTTGGAATTGTACATATCAATTATCTGAAGGGATTTGTGGCTTGAATCGCCATCATCTTGAACTATTCAATAGGTCCAAGACACAGACATATTTTCACGAGTGAGATGAAAAGTACATATCTGATATAAAAGCAACCCACTGCTAAATTGCACATCTCTGCTTCAACACACAGGATCAGCAGAGCCCTTCAAAGGAAAAAACAGACAGAATTTGGAGTGCCAAGCACTTTATTTTCACTATCCTTGCTCTCAAAAAGTAGTATAATAAGGGAAAGATTCGATCACCTCATTTTCTCTTTGCAATTTCTTGTATGTAATTTTCTTGTAGGTAATTTTTCTTTCTGGGAAACATTAGAAAGAATGTTAGCTTTGGTCTGTGAAAATGCAGCATTTTTCTTTGCACTGAGAGACTCAATGAGATTATGAAGAGTCAGAAAGCCCTTTGCTTTTAAAGTATCGGAGAAAAAGAAATAACACTGGATGTGTGAGTGTTCCTCCTTCCTGCAAGCTCTTTCTTTGACTTTGCCATGTTGTGCAATCTGAGATCCTGGCTAGCACCTTCACTGCAACCCTCATTCTAGATCCATGCATCCATTCTCTGTATACAAAAAAAATGGGAAGAGTTTATTATCATGACCTTACACAATTCAAATATTCAAGATGAGACAGAGCTCCACTTCTGCACACTCTGAAAAGATGGTCTGGGCTCAGATACAAGATCATGAGTTAGCCTCAGTTCTCGTAATTATTGGCCTGACCTAAAGCTATTAAGTCAATGGGAATTTCTAATGAGTTTCAAAGGACTTTGGGTCAGGATTTTTGTGCATAGTAAATCCAATGATGCATTAAGACACCCCTTAAATTTTGCTTAAAACACTGACATTTGGAAAGGTCAGTCTGAAAGAACCTTTGAACTGATGATAAAGAGTAAGCAGAGCTAAAAGAATAAATTATAATTTCACAAGGAGCTCGCTGTATGCTTTAACATATTCAAGTAAGATATTTACATTCTTCAAGGACAGTAAATGCAGAAATAAAATACCTCTTAAGGCTTATGTTATGCCTCTATGAATGTTTCCAGATTGTGATTATAATGGTTGAGTTTTCCAAGTACTACACCTTGAAATTAATAGCTTTTAACCTCAATGATTGCTGGAAAAGAATGGTTCAGTCCTTCAGCTGGTACTTTTCTCTGACACGTTTAAGCAGTTAGCACTGCCAAGAAAATTAGAAAACAAAATAGCTGAACTAGGGCACTTGGTATTCATTGCTCAGTGAGAACAGCAGGAAAAGATAGAGCAGCTCTCACTGCCTGTGATAAGATTCTCTAACATTTACAATTCACTACTGCTGTTGCTGTTCAGCCAAGACCTCTCACTTCAAGTTTCAGCATTTAGTACATTAATGTACTGTGTTTAATTCCATGAACTCAAGAAATAAGCTGATTCTTTTGTTATCCATCCATCCAGACATGCAGTTACTGTGCCCTAAGCTAGGCAGCATGTAAAAGCGTGCTTAAGTGGGTGAAAAAAATAGTCTTAGGTCAGTAAAAAGCACAAGACAAGTGACGAAATTCAGCCCCTGGAAGAACGGAAAAACTTTCCTGCAGTGTTTGTACTGTATAAAGTTGGCTTTCTCATATAAATAAATAAATCAAAGGTGATAGACTCCACATTTATGAACATCACTGTCCAAGATAAACCAGATAAAACAAAACTCATGTTTTAGTTGATGTTATTATACAAAGGAGAGTAAAATGACAAGTCTTTACAACTTGTACATGGTGAGATTTCTTGAGCTGTCCTATGCAGGGCCAAGAGTTGGGCTTGTTCATACTTGTGCATCCCTTCCAACTCAGAATTCTGTGATTCAGTTTATAGTCATTAGTTATTCCTTCAATTCCATCTGTAACCAGAGTGAGTTTGCTGTTGGGGAGAGCACTTAATCTCATCTTCAGCCTTGTGGCTGATGGGTGCCTGGAAGGGAAATGATAATGAAGGCATGAAAGTAGACTTAAACTTTTTGGCTAGTCACTAAAACTATATTTAATTAACTTTTAACTATCTGTAACTCAGTGTCCTGGTTTCAACCGGGATAAAGCTCGTTTTCTTTTTTGTATCTAATACAGTGTTGTGGTTTGGATTCAGTATGAGAATAATGCTGGTATCACACTGATGTTTTGGTTATTGCCAAGCGGCACTTACCCTATGTCAAGCACTTTTCAGTGTCTCATGCTTTGCCAGTGAGGAGCTGCACAAAAAGCCTGGCTAGGCCTAGTGACAAAACAGGTCAAAATGATACTTTATACCATAGAACATCATGCTTAGAATATAAAGTGGGGGGAGTTAGCCAGGAGCAGGATGGTGATCATGGCTCAGGGGCAGGCTGGTCATCAGTCAGTAGGTGGTGAACAGTTGTATTGTGCATTGCGTGTTCTTTGGTTTTATTCACCTCTCTTCCCTCTCATTTTTATTACAATTATTGTTCTATTTGTTTCAGCTATAAAACTGTTATTGTCTTAATCCATTAACTCTATTTTCTTTTCTTTCCTGATTCTCCTCCCGATCTCCTTGGTGGGGATGGGCGGGGAAAGGGAAGTGAGTGGGCAGCTACAAGGTACTTAGGGTACTTACTTGCCAGCTGAAGTTACAGCGTGACACTAAATTGCCAGTACTGTTGTAGAAAGGGCGACCTTCTAGAGCAATAAACGGAATGCATTCCTACAAGTAAGCTCTGTCTGGTAAAAAGCATGGCTCTCTGTCAGGCTGAAGATTGCTGCGTTGCTGTGGGAACAGTGGATTACCACTGCTGGCTCTGGGAGGAGCAATTACCCAAAATATGTGACAGGGTTGTAAAGAGCTGAGATGTATCTTTTCCAAAGAGCTGCAAGTACCAGTTCAATGACTGATAATGTCAAATGATGCATCTGTGGGAGAAAATTTCCTTTGTCAGATATAATCCAGTGACTTTTGACAAGTGGAAACGAGGGTGTGATATAAAAAGTATTGTGACACTCCCTTACCAGTCACATTCCAAAAAATTGTTGTGGTGAAGCAGGAACTAGCTGGAGCAGACTTTCTGATAGTTAACATGCAACAGAGTATGGGACTGTCCTTGACTATGGAAAATTATGAACAATGTGTATGCTGGTTCATAATATCGTGCTAATAATATCATGAAAACTGAACTGAAAGAGAAAGAGATTTCTGAAAGTTGTTTGCTGCTTAATCCGAGTGTAGCTTTCTTCCTGAGAACATGGTAAAGCTCTTGCCACAGGGAAGTAACTGGAAGTCAAAGTATAGAAGATGGAACACACTGCCATCAAATGAAATTTGAAATCTTAAGCAACTGCATGATGGAAATAAGTGTTTAAAATTATCAAAGACAAAAACATAAAATAGAGGGTAAAACTTATGGAACTTTAGAATATAAATAGCTACTCAGAGCTGGCCAAAAATGAAAAAAAGCAAACATAGATGCAAGAAAACTGATAATTATCAATTGCACCTATGAGTGAATTGTACCCATGTCTGGGTACAGCACTGCAGAATTATTCACCTGTTCCAAAGTTCATTTTCTGCTGTTCTCTTTCATGTAAGCCCTGTTCATCCCTCACACATCATCAGACAGAGGCAGCATCTGACAAAGGTTTCTGTCTAAGGAGATGTTGCATCTCATGCTAATAAGTCTTGAATTGGTCCTTGTAGGCCACTGGAAAATGTGCCTGACAACTACTGAGTACCCTTCTACTTATTTTGACTAACACTTCGTCTTGGAAAACCTGTGTTCATCGTAATTGATGGTCCCTGGCACATGCCTTCTGAAGTTAGTACAGTCAGATGACATAATTAGTTGGAAAACACTGTGTTTTTTTGGATCTCCACTGGCTATGGCTCATGAGATGTGACCTTATTCACTGACCTATATGTTGTAAGAACCAAATTTAGAACTATAATTTTTGACAGTGTAAAAATGCATTTTGCTACAGCTGGTCAAGGCAAACTTGGCAGCTAGTGAGCATTTTTATTATGGATACAGCATCACTTGTCGTCAATGTAACTGAGAGAAGTATCAGCATTTACCTCTTAACCAGTGCAATAGTAAAATTAAATATTTACCATAAAGGCTAATTTAATGATCATTTACATGTGTAAAGAGACATCTGAGTTCAAAGCAAACAGATATATGTTTGATTGTTCAGCTTGCCTGCACAATAAAGTTTCCAGAGATGACAAATTTGCATGTAGGAAATTATATTTGTTTAATAAATTTTATTTAGAGTTGTGAAGTTCTTTTTTAAAAAAGGGACTCTTTAAGATTAGCTCCTGCTTCCTTAGAAATCTTTCTTTTAGCAGAATGAATTTCAGCCTCACAAATATGATATATGCAAAGGAAGGAAATACTGTTGAACAGAGAAACTCTTTATTTTGAGATGCCAAAAATGAATACTTAAATTCTTATTGCAGCAAGATCAGTGGTGTTTCCCCCTCTGGCTTCTGTCCTGATAGAATTTCATTTTTAGATCTTCTTTTTCAAATTATAATATCTGAAAGGATGCTTAGAGTGTTCTCCTGGAAGAATCTGTACCATGCCACTCTCAACTGGGTTGCTAAGAATCGGCTCAATTTTTCCTTTTTTCAAATGGCTGATTAAAGCATTTGTACCTGAAGGGGAGACTGGTGATTGTGGTCTGAAGAGAAGTGGGATATGTTTTTCACAGGCAACAAGTTCTGCACTGTATGTTTTAAAAGACCAATATGTACATTTCCCTGCAAAGTGACGTGCACAGCTTTGCTCAAGGAACTAAAGAATATAAAATGCCTCTTTTCTTTATGTTTTGTTTTTCTGATTTCCACCTTCTAACAATCCTTTTCATTCCTACTGTGTGAGCAAAGCCATAATTTACAAGTGACCTCTAACAAACTAAACATAATACACTACTGAGTTTCAGATACCTGAAACCATTAAAATGTACTCACAGAGCTTATTTCTAAAGAATTTGCAGCTATATCCACACAAGATCTAAGCAGTGATAACACACCAGTTTTACATGGCTGGCTGCCTAGTACAATCTAGAGCCTTATGGGCAATGAGGATCCCTACACAGCACATCAAAGTACCTGAAGAAAGGGACCAGCAGAGCCAGTGTCACAGAGGGGTGACAGCTGATAGGAAATACTGAAGAGACAAATAAGATTATCTTTTCACACCATTTTCAGTGATACAAGTTCCTTAGGCAGTGAAAAGGCACTCTTTCTGATATTAAACAGCTATGTTAATTATATTTTAACTCTTCTAGATACTTATTATTGCTGGCAACGAGTTCATCACTGTCCCTATAGACTGCTTGGGAACAAATGACACTCATCTCCTTTGAGAAATCAGCTGGGTTCATTTAGATCGTCTTCACTGATTTCACAATCATATTCCTGACTGCATGAAGCAAATATAGGAGTCTTCACACAGCTGCTTCCAGTAGCAGAGCTGTGAAGACAAGTTTATCCCCTGGAGAGGGAATACTGGGGTGCTCCTACCTACATTAGCACAGCTATTTTTGAAGGAGCTGTTGATTTTACAGTCATTCATCAAATATTCTATCCACTCAGGAAATTACCTATTGCTTCTGGTCACATTCTGCCTCATTTGTAGCATCACACTCCTATTTATATGTGGGATTGGGATTCTGTACAGGCAGACAAAGCACGGCTCTCTGTCCCTGCTGTGTAGAAGTGCCCCTAAACCTAAGAGGGGATGGATTGCCTGAAAATTAAGTAATCAAATGAGCAATTTTGGCATTCTCTTCAGACAAGTCTCCATAATTGGATTTGTCCCAAAAAGGATGGTTAGACTGCATGTGGAATTCTGAGTTAATGGGAAAGTCCTTGGTGTCTGTTGAACATTTTTGCACGTGGCTTGAGAGGAAGCAATCACATGTATCTTAAATTTTCCTGCGTATTTTTAAAATAGTGGATGATCTTAATTATATTATTTTGTGATGCTTGTTTTGATCAAAGTGAATTCTTTCACAAAATGCTCTTTGCTAAGAATTTTAGCAGGATATGTCGTTGACATAGAGTGTAAGCCGTCGTTCATCAAAAAAACCCGGACGGATGTTTGTGTGGGATAGAATGAAATGCTCTTTGTCTCTCAGCCTACTATTTCCTTCAGAAGCAGGTGTGAGATGAAAGAATCTTTTCTTCATTTTGGAAAGCAAAAGAACAAAGTTACAGTGTACCATGTACCTAAATGTTATGACTAATGTTATTTACAGATTTATATTGTGACAATGTCTCAATTTTTTATCATGAAGGTAATTGCTCCGAGACAGTCTTTTAGTCATGACTAATTTTATATTTGGCTGACTCATTTTGTCTTGCAATTAAATAAGATGTGTGTATGTTTTGATCTTTAAAGATGAATACTGGATATAATGCCAAGAAGTAATTTTGCATGAATTATTTTTCATATATTATGTTTTTGCAATTCAGACTTGTTTAACTAAATAGACTTAGTCATGTTCTCTAATAGACTTAATTTTGTTTGTTTTTAATGATTCTGCTATCTCCTTGATAGCGTGAGATATCTCTTTTTAGGAGGCTAAGCACTGAGGTAAAAACATCATATTCCGGTTCTTAGGAAATAATCACCTATTGGACTGAGAAACATGTAGCTGACCATTTTGAAGGTTTCCTCTTTCCATTGTTTTTCTTGAAAGAATTGTTGTGATCACCTTGTAGGGAAGACACCTTCTATTTTAGGTTATAACTGCATCAATTAATGCACAGTTGTCTGAGACGTGTCTGAAATGCCTTCCCTGTTACTGCAGAAGTCTGGAAGAAGGTGTTACAGAGCTTAACTGTTTTATCTTTTGCTTCAACTTCTGCCTGGCCATCTGTGAGTAAAACACTCACTGGACTACATGCTTGACTAACTCCTCCACCTTCCTCTGATCCATTTAGCTCTGCCTTTTACATCTTGTAATGGATGGGCACCCATGTGGGCTTGGAAAGATGAGCATCTTGCTGTCCATTAATGCCCAGACCACGGAGGTTGTTTTAGACTGAGCATGTTTCCAGTCTATCTGTAACAGGTTTTCAGTCTATCTGCAGCAGGTTTTCAGTCTATCTGCAGCATTATGGAATGGTCTTCATTTAAAGACAAAACTGACCATAACTGTTTGAAAAATATTACTTCATGCTGTTGAGTGGATCTCACCAATGCTATAAAATGGAGTAAATAAATAAATGGAACCAATAAATGAAAAAAATGCTTAGTTTATAAACTTTGGATTTACTGAACCCTTTTGCATTTACAGTGATCTCCCTGGATCACTGATGAACTTTTCACAGCCTTTGAAAACCATCATCTAATGCATGGCACATCAGTATGAGAGGAAAAAAGGCCAGAATGCCTGCAGCAGTCACGGGTAGAGAAAGTAATGTGGCTGTTTTTCATCAGTGATAAGGAATTCTGACAGGTGAAGAAAGAAAAGGGGTGAAAACCAAGGCATTTCCTCAGAAGTGTGCATGTACGCACACACATGCGTATACACACCCGCTGCTCTTTTATCTTTTCTGGCTTGCTACAGATTTTGTGCTGCTCCAGACTTCTGAGGAAGTACTTCTAAGGGAGTCACACTCTTTTGTTCTTTGTCTTTCATTATTGATGTCAGCAGTTTTTTCAATCCCATATTATCAAAATTATATTAGAGACAAGGTCTGGCATAATTAAATTTAACAAGTTTTCTCATTCTTATTTCACTTGATAATGCTGCTTTTAAGAACTATTCACTGTAACAGAGAGCAAAAAACGAAACTGCAGAAAAAACCAGACCAATCACATTCTCTTTCTTCACAGATGAACAGAATGGTCTTCCACTTTGAAGTCATGTAAGTGAAAAAAATAAAACTTGCTTAAATATGCTTATCAGTTTTGATTAGCTAATGAACTTCTTTCTTTGGATAATATATATTATCCTAAATATATATCATTTCAGTGTTATAAGTTTGAGGATAACAAAACACTAATTAAGTACAGAGCTTGAAAGAAGCAGCGTTCTTTTGAATTTGCTGATTAAATATTTTAGAAAATGCCAGGGAAAAGTCTGGATGACTTTCCCTATTATTTTGTACTTACACATTTGGAAACCAACTAGAATCCAAGATCTCACAGTGTCCCATACCCATGGGAGCTTACAATTCAGTGTCTGATACACTTAGAATTGTCAGCAAGGGGTCAGCAAGGACAAGTTGCCTTTTCAAGATACATTTTTTGTAAACACCCTGACTTTTCTTTTGGGATGAATAGCTTTGTCTGCACTATAAAGAAAGTGTAAACTACTCCAATTATCTAAAAAATTTTGGTGAAAGGTTTTACTCACTTTAGACACTGTGAGTTCTCTCAGAGCATTTCATAGTTATCTGGAGTAGAAAAAAGGAAAGAAGAAAACTCTAGATTGTCTTCCCTACTAGGAAGAAAGAGACAATTTTGAAGAGCTTAGCAAGTTTCAGACTCATAGTCATGGCAATATGTAGGCATGGATGAGATAGCAGTTGCAGTCTACAGTCCCATTTTCAGGAGCTTCAGAATAGCATGAAAATTACTTTTAGGATGCTCTGGAATAGTTCATGCTTTTTCTTGCTTTGAAGGGCTTCTTGACAGATTTTCATAATGTTCTTTGAGTTGCTCTTAGCTAACTCAGACAGCAACACTAAAACTATGCTTTTCTGTGACTGAGATTGCTTAAGTGTTTCTTTGAACTCAAACCCCAACAAACTGTTTGTGATTAAAAGTTCTATACCAATGCCGCTGAAAATGCGACCTAAAAAGAAACTCCTTGTTTTAAGTAGAAGCAGCAGACTCCTTTTGACCAGCCAAAACCTCAAAATGGAAAAACAAGAAAAAAAAGTTTAAGGATGTACATCTACCACTCTGTTCCACCGGGCCAGTTGACGTGGATTTTCCACTTTTGCCCTTTTTTCAGGGCTGTCTGTAATAAATGGAAGCCTTGGATAGAGATTGCCTGAGGTCTGGGTGGTGAAACAGAACCACGGAAGAAAGTACACTCCACAAGCAATTAAGATTGGCTCAGGAAAATGGATAATATAAGAATGGCAGCAGTATTCTTTGTTTTTCTTGACCTCAGGGACAGAGTAAGTTCTCAGGTTATGTCTGGGAACATGCAGCAATCAATGACAAAGAGCCACATTAGATTCTTGTTAGTTCTGCTAGTGTAGTATGTCCACAAACTCTTTGGAAGCCTTTGAACAAGTTACAGAGAACTTCCTATCTTTCTTCTTCATTCTAAAAAGGTAGAAGTGTGAGAAACTCTGCAGTGCTGTCTGTCCCATGCCTATGTGAATGATGGGCAAAGGACATACAGAATGGGCAGATTAAGAAGTGAGAGAGAATCTATCTTCATTGCTGGCACAGGAACTGGGGTGATCAGCTTGTAGAGGCTGAGTACAGCCTGTACTGGGGCCAGCTCTGCCTGAGCTCTGTGGAGGAGTTGAGGAAACTGACCCTCCATCACATGGAGCCCCTCATTATTCCTTTCCTTGCAAAGTGGTGAGGGAATACAGAGGGAAGACTGCCATGTTCCGTGCACATTCGTGTCCTTTTAGGGGCCACCTTGGTGCCTGCTCCCTGTTTGTACAGTGTCTAAACCACAATCACTTTCCAAGATGAGTTTCAGCTTCCTCACTTAACATCTAATTGAAATTTTGAGTAATGTTTATAAAACGCATATCCTGGCATTTAATATTTGTTAGTGTCATTTAATTTCTCTATTATCTCACATGATAAATCATATCTAATCACTGTATCATGCTCAAGGGTTCAAATGATTTCTGTAATAATTTGTGTCCACTGATATGTGAATTTGGGGGCATTTAGAGGAAAGGATTCAGCATGGGAGTCCAGGATGCAATCTGTGCTGTGTCTCTTGCTCAGTTTCTTGATTCCTGTATAGTGGGCTATAAAACTCAAAACATTAAGTTTTAATTTAATGCAAGCTGAATTTCTTAAAGGGTTTGCAAAGTTAATTTAGCATTTTATAAACTGCATTTGTGTTAGCAAGTACCCCACACAATCACAGATGTTTGTAAAGAGCAAGGATGGTATCTATTGTACATTTATGTTTAATATAGAGAATGGATCCTCCTCAGGACACGACCTTTCTGCCTGTTTTTTAAGCTTCAGCCTTGTGACAAATCTAGGTTTGGCTGGCAAAGCAGTATTGTACAGCCTCTGAATTCGTCAGGTTGAGAAACCGAGTTAACTCACAAGCTAAAATATTTGTTTGGTGACCTCATTCTCCTCTCCAGGGTATCATATTGCAAATAGAGGTGACCCACTAGTTCAGTGGACCAACAGAAAAGGTTGGATGAAATCTCAAGACGGGTTGGATGAAATCTCAAGAAAATACTCTTTTGACCCAGATATTTTCTCATTAATGACAACAACAGAGAAAGCAGCAACAACAAAGGTCTTAGTTGCCAAAATAGAAAGGTACAGGCTTTTCCAGGATGAGGTTTAAAGTCTGGGACTGTTTCCCTTTCTGTAGCTTTCAGCTGCCAACATGAGAATTTGTACATTGCTGTCATGCAGACTATGTGTGGTTGGACTGGTTGAAGTCGAAGTATTTTGGATAAGCAATTTTGACCTATCAAACCGGTCAACAGGAAATCTGAAGTTAAATACCAAATTTAATCTTGTTTTGCAGATACATCTTTCTTTCATATTCCTAGGAAATCACTGAGTCCCTTACTTGATTGGTATTAACTACTAATAACTGTCAGCTGGAGATTAAATGCAATTAATTTGCAGCAGTTTAAGAATTTCCTCATGATAATCAGCAAAACATGCAGAATTCTCCCTGCATCCAAGTAACTGCCACACACATTCTGGGAACTATGAGTTTCAGAAAAGTCTTTTCCCTGCCTGAAATTCCAGATAGGCCCACTTCTGATAAGTTGTGTCTTCATCACTGACGCCTACATTAGCGGCTCCCCAGCTACACAGCCACGGTGGGAGGGTGAACCCTCTTCTCCTTTCACACTGTTCAAGAGGGAGCTGCAGCACCAGCTTCCTGGAGACTGTGCTGGTGCCCTTCACTGTTTACTAGCTGTCGTGGAAATTCCCTGAATGAGACACAAATCAAAGTGAAGTTTTTATTTTTGCGAGCTCAACGAAGAAAAAGAGATGCAGCATGTTTAGAAAAAAGTACACCAAGATAATAACAAAATCACAGCCCTTGAATAGCTTTTACCTGCATTTTTATTCAGTCCAATATATTTTTCCTTCTATGCATTGTCATTCTGCAGTCATAACTCTTTTTTCTCATCAAAGCTTTTGTGGCCTCTTGTAGACAAGAGTCACTTTCAATTTAAAAAGCACACAAATATAAGTTAAAGTATTTTAGGCTTTTAATTAGATGAAACTGAAACATAGTGTGTATATAAGAAAAATATCATTAAATAAATTTTATTTAAAACTTTTACACAAAGAGTTATTAATTGCAATTTGTGAATGGATGAATTATAGCTGACCAATGATGGAATTTTCAATAGTACTTAGTCAGGCCTTCACATAGAGTTGTACAATTCCTCATTGGAGCACAATTAAATAGGTTTTCACAAAATAACTATTTTTCAGCTGTAATTATTTTTATTCACTTTACCCTTCATTTGAGAGCGGTGATGCTGGAATCCTACTGAGGTATTCCAGCACTGGGGAACCTTCAAAAGGAACAAGTCTTGCAGAATTTTTGGTGATCAAAAAAAATGTATCAATGGTAAAACTGTCATTGTGACAATTTGAACATGAAATCGTCATGTGAAACTCAGAGGAAGAAAGTCAGTGACAGGACAGATGTCATAAGCAAAAACTGGAGAAGAAATTCATGTGTGGAATTGAGTGTCTACTGGATTTCATGGAATGTTAGTGTTAGATCCCTGAGAGCACCGGTGACCTTAATGAAGTTGACCAGACTCTCCTGGGACTCCCACCCACATCTTCAACCTATGGGCCTTGAAGCCCCATTTTAACTCAGGCCAGAGCCCCCAGTCCCTGCACAAGCTCTGCTGCAGGGCTGTGTGTTCCCAGCCCCATTTCACACATGAGCCCTTTGCACCTGTATTGCAGTCACGTGTCCAGTCCATTCTGCAGCCCTGTCCCCTGCTGCTTCTGATGGAACTCTCTGGGTGGGGCTATGGAGGGATCCTGTTTCCAGCAGCTGTTGCTGCCTGCCGTGCTCGGGTGCTGCAGGACTGTGTCCTGATCAGTGAGGGCACTCTCTGGGCTGGGACCTCCCTCAGCTCCTGGCACACTCTTCCTTAGGGTCCTGTCCTCCCTGCTCCCTGACAATCCAAGACAGGACAATTTTTTTCTTTTTTTTTCTTTCCTAAATTGCTGTGTGATCTGTACATAATACTCAGAAAAGGATAAAAAGCTGAATGTAAGTACTTCAAGGATGCCCAACACTCAAGGGAAAGGCAATCCACTCACTACTTGGAGACTCAGAGCCTGCATGCAAGAATACTGTGTCTGACAAAAGAGAGGCAGATGAAAGAATCAGGATAATCCTCTCAACTGCTAAGAGACCTTTATCATGTAACACGAGTGCTCCAAAGAGCAGGAAATGTTCTTTTCTCTTGGTAAATGTTTAAAGGCTTCAAAGTGCTATACTGCTATGGCTGTGATTGAAAAGGACAAATTCTGCTCACAAAATTAGCTCCAGGTTTTCTCTCTTATTTCCTATTCAACACTTTTTTTCCTCAAAATACTGAGAAAATTGAGAGACAATGACAGCAGTTGAAAATAGTTTAGTTGACTCCATGAACTCAGGCCACAGCATAAATTACCTTGCCCTATATTGCCTGTAACACTCGTGTTTGCCACTTTAACACTACTGGGAAAACAGGACATTCTGGGGAAGATCCAAATTTTTTTGGAAAGGAGCTTTTTTCCTTCCAAGAAATGTATTTAGTAGGTGGTGCTTGAGCAGCTACAGGCATATCCCAAGGGCTTGGAGTCAATGTGTACCTACACTCCAGAGACAAAACTTGCTGATATTACTCTTGAGCATCCCTGGCTGGCAATGCCAGGGTTTCTTCCTCAGCTGACTGGCTTCTGGAAATCCTCTTCTTTGAATGCATGTGTTTCATTCTCTGTTGTCCAAGGCACATGAGCACCTATTCTGAATTCCACTAAACACCACAACAGCAGCTCTGTTGGTCTCAAGCATCTCCCTGTGTTATCCTGAGATACTAAGCCAGGTTACTTGCAGAAGAGTCTAGGACCAGACCTAAAAAGGAACACAGCAAATCCCCAGGGGAGCCAGGTTACTCAGCTGAGTCTGGGAGAGTAGGAACTAAATCATTAGACAGCCTCCTCTCTCAGGTACACTGCATAAATGGATAATGTGCAATAGGTAGTTGTAGATTAATGAGATTCATCCAGAATATCAAAGAGAGGATTTTCCCTAGAGGATTGTGATTAGAACTTGCATACTTTCAGTGTAGCAAATCCATACCACTTTACTCTCTTACTATTGGCAAAGTCTAATTTTGGCAATATTGAGCTGTGGTAGCTAATTAGGTAAGTAAAAAAAAATATATACAGCTGTACAGTTCATTTCCCCAGAAAAAATATATTTCTTTATGGTTGTCACATTCCATTTGGTTGTTCTTTTATAGAAGTCTTACTACTATTATTTGCACTTTCCTCACAAATACAATGAATGCCACCTTCACAGCGAGCTACTACTGCCATTGTTCACAGTACTTCTTGATATTTGAGAAAAAATCCATTATTAAGATAATATAACAACATAATTATAGGATTTAACATCATTGGGTGATATTTCAAGCTTCAGAACATTTATGTTTCTTTAGTGGTCTGCTTTTCAGGGTGATTTAGTTAATTTTTGCTCTTGTATTCCAATAGCACCTGTAGCCAGAAAATCCTTTTACTATTTGGGCGGGCTAAAAGGCTGCAGCTTTCCTCTTAAGATGTAAAGTTACACAGAGATTGATGGTGACATCTTTGTCACAGGAGGTGGTGATGCCTGCTAGGACCAAGCTTGCAGGATTCCTGGAAACTGTAGCTGACTCAAAATGCAGTAGTCTGCCAGAAAAGATAGATGAAAAGCATTCGGCTAATCTCTAAATTGTCCACTGGCTACTCATTGGAGCTGGGTTTTAATTCAGTGCACTGGTCCTTATCTCTAAAGCCTTAATATTTGGTTGACTCTGAGAACATCTATTTTCTGCCTGCTTGCATGAAGGCTGCAGCTGATGAATTTTTTAGACTTTTCAGCTCTAGATTGAAAGATGAAGGGGGAAGGGGCACAATGTATCAGTTACTTCTTTCCGTTTCCCAAGGTCATCTTTTTTCCCTTTCAGACTGCAATATACCAATTCAGATTTCCCCATCACAGAACATATTCAGCAAAATCCTCCTCCGTATGCAGTTATGACAGTTTTGTTCATTACATTCCTATCAAAGAAAGCCCCACATTGGCATTGGTAAATGGATTATTAGCCCTTTTCATGAAGAATTCTGCCAGATATGATGCTAAGAAATGTTTTTTTAAAAAATCTCTAATCATAAAGAAGCAGAGATAAAAAAGAAGCATTTTTATGCGGTTCAGCTGAAGTCACAATAAAGCCTACTGTTGACATGCCTGGTACATTTATGCCATTCAGCAGCTCCTTTATTTCATAAAAAATGTTACCAACTGGATGCAGCAAAAGGGTAAATGTACCTCAAGATTTCTTTTGGTAGAAAATACACCTTGGATGCCTTACAAATACCATAACATTTTTCTGCAAGCAATGATAGACACTAATGCAGTTGTGTCATTTCTAGATTTCAGCCTCAGTCCTGAAATTAATATATATGTGGCTAATGTTGTTAACACTTTTAATCATAATGAAAACAGTGGACTTATTAAAATAAACTACATGCTTAAATGGTTACAACAGCAAAGTCTGAAATATTAAGAAGCTGTTTATTGCATCTCTTCAGGTTTTTTCATAAGGTGTTTTCAGATACTGTTTATATGAATAAATCTTTGTTTAGCATGGTTGTTGCTTCATGCAAATGTAAAGGTTATGCTATAAATGCAAACAGCAGCAACTAAAGAAGCCAAGAGTCTGCATAAGATGGATAAGGAAATGCACTGGGATACCAGCATACATTTGTGTTGAACACCCGCCTACCTTACAAGCTGAACCACATTAATATACAGAAAAGAGAAGGCTCTGTGTCAGAAATAATGCAAACTGACCCCTTCGCAGATTCTTTGCTACAGATAGTGCTGAAATGCACTGAGATTACAGCAGTGATTAACCATTTCCTTCCAAGCATCTTAAAACAGAGTGAACAATCTGAGATGGAACTTGCCCTATCCACAACAGCAGGTATCCTACACAGGGTGTGTTATTAGAAGATGAGAATCCATGTAAGTCTAGGCTCAAGATAGAGGATGTCCACTTCTTGTGCGAGAATTTTGTCTATATGGCTGTGTTTTAGAGCAGGTTGGCCTCTCTGAGGAAACTCAGTCTTACAGTGTATATTAGATTTTTCTCTCATCATATTGAGATGATGTTTGTATCCTTGCAGGGAGATCTCAGGAGGACCAGATAGGGGATCTGCTGAGTTGTGGAACCCTGCCAGCCTTGGCACTAAGCTGGGCAATGGACTGAAGAGATGGGACAGTTCTGTACTTTTGCATGGAAAAGGTTCCATGAATCTGGAGAATCTTAATGACTGCTTGGATAATACCTACAGATTTTTGATTCCCCTACATAGTTACAGAACAACTGTAGGAACTCAATTCATAAGTCTGGTCTTACTGGTATATTTTCTTCTTCAAGGTTCTGTTTCAGCTTTTGAACCCTTTCCTTTGTCAAGTCATTAAATTCAGACAATCAAAACCCTGCTCAGTTGGTGCCTAACTGTGAAGAAGCCCAAATTTTATGGATAAGTGAGTTTTATTATTAAACGTCCCCACTGTATCTCATGAAGCTGAGCACACTCACTCTTTGCTTCCTTTAACTGGTGACATCTGGTGCTAGTCAGGTTTAATTGTAACTGCTTTGGAAAGCTGTAATCTTTCTTATTTCATTTAGCTTGAATTAATCTCCCTTAACAAGCACTCAGAACAGCCCTTTTCCCTCTAAGTATGTCGGCCACAGAGCCATTGTTGTGACTTATTATTGAATCCTTTTCCTGCTTAGCAAAATTGAGACAAAGGAATGCCTCATCAAGTCTTTACTGTTCTGCTGCCTTGCATTTATAAAGCTCATATGGATGGACTACATGCAAATGTCCTTCCTGTAGAAGGTCACCCAATTAACAGCTGGTGCACAGAACCATTAAGTTTTATTGATACAGTCCTTTGGCTTAAACTATTTTTATTTAAAAGCTTTTTAAAATTGCTAGTAATGTTCTTGAGTAAAATTGCAGTTAATTTACAGTAATTAGAGAAATTATGGGTCTGAGTCTTATATTCCTATGTATATGTAGCTCACCAATATTTCAATGCATAAACATTAAAATATCTTTAAAAATCCAGTGCTCATTCACTCATTCCTCCAGCTTCTTGAGGAATTTGTAATGCTCTTTTACCCTCTGCTTTCTGTAATTTTTGATTGCAAAATTTTGAGGCCAAGAATTCTGTTTTATTGTGTCTCTATGCAGGATAACAGGACAATGATTTTTCTCAGGCTCACAGGATGTTAATATAGTCATTACCAAAATAATTAAGATAAGACCACAAACAGAGGCTGTAATGAATGTCTGCTCACTTTCCTTTGTCTGGATCATGTGTTACAGTGGAAGGTGGAAAGGGAAGAGGTGACCCACTTCCTCCCCTCCCTTTTAATCTCATATTCTGGTGGGAGCTCAGCACAGAAAGGGAGAGTTGGTGCTGTTAGAGAGGACAGAGTAAGATATTTTCATAGATTCCTAGAGATTACACCTCAGGGATCGTGCAATCAAGGCTCCTGTTCAACAAATAAGTTCTCTATGTTCAAACCACAAAGCATAATTAAACCGAAGTCTTTCTTTGCTCAGAAGAGTTACCTGTTGTATGTTACGGGCAGAGAACAGGAGACCACCAAGCACTGCCAGTCCTTGGGTTTACAAGAGTTTTGTATCAGGGAGGTATTGACGTGATCAAAGAAGGTGAACGCTTTCAGCATGTAATGCAGAGAAAAAGGAGAACTTTTCCTTTTTCCTGACACTTCTGTGAAAATATTCTGTCAATTCACCAGAACACAAAAACAAAGCTGGTAATCTCAGACCTTGGGAAAGCCCTGCTCTTCTACTCCATGCTCTATGTCTTCCTACAGATGGCATAATGTTTTAGAGAAGCATGGGGGAAAAGATTGTAGAATGCACAGACTAAAATGAGGGGGAAATTTATAATTTATGATGTTTGCTTAGAGGGACTTTGTAAGAGTTAAGATTTTCAGGTGATTCAAAAATATATTTAACTTCTTATTTAATTGGCAAGTCATAAAGATCACTTGAATGATCATACTGTGCTTGACTACCCCAACTGCCCTCGTATTGATAACACAATATTAGAATATAGTCAATCTTCATCAGCATTGAAGCATGCTGTGTTTTATAATTATTATTTATAATTAAGGAATTGGGGAAAGAGCTATAAGGGCATGCTGACAGCAGTTAACTTGGTAGCAAACCTGAAGTTTGCCATAATCACTGTAATAAATCAATTTCACTGGGATTATTGCTACTGTAAAACTAATAGTCTGTACAAACAGTATGTGATTAAAGACAGCTCCCTCTCAGATCTTAGTGACTAGAAATTAAGAATGTGAAACTAAATTCCTAATATAGAATGTAAAACTAATAGAGCTGATGACAAAAATTGAGGTTAAAGCTCTCCTAAAGCTTCAACAATCAAGGAGCAAATGAAGATGAATAACAGGAAAGCTTGGTCAAATTTTGAGGCTGGCAAGAAAACACAAACCAGCATGCAAGGCTACCACCCAAAGCTGGCAGCCTGAATGCCTAAAGCAGTCCCAGTGCCATTAAGCTCCCTGCCCTGGCAGTGCTGTGGGAGTTGTGTTTTTATAACATTAATGGAAGAACAAGGGAGACTGCTGGAGTGATACCACAATGAAATAATAAGCATTGCTCTTTCAGCTGTTCCAACCAGAACACTTAATTCAAACTAACGTCAGGATCAATCAGCAAAGTTATCAAACCATACCTTCAAATTTCTGTTTGTTCCAATCAAATCTTTTCAGCACATTATCTGCATTTAGTGCCAGTCGTGGCTTCTGCTCACTGAAGTATCCGTAGGATTTTCGGCCAATTTTGTCATGACAGTACCCACATTACTCTTGCCTTCAAGGACCCATATTCAAAAGCAAAGGATGGCTCTTCTCAAACCACCCTTGTCATGTTCCTTGCATGTAACCTGACTCTAAATTGTGTAAATCCACTGACTAATGAGTAATGATTAATCTCTCTTGCAGACTATGTTCTGTTTCAAATTGCCCAAGTAACAATGGATACTTTCCTGTAAACCTTTCCAAATTCCAAATATGTCAGAAGATGAGGGATGAACCAGTAACAGCTTCCATGAGAACTTGCACTACGTTTCACAGACCATTTTTCCCTACCCCTTAAAATACAGGATACACTTCAAGGTATTATCAGTTTATAAAGAGAAGAATGGAAACTTTTTGGTGTGTACTTATTGGTCTCTAAAAACCAGTAAATCTTTCTGCATCCAGGCACATGCCCAGAAGATCTAGAAGTTCATCAAAATAAGAATTAAAAATGTTAAGTAAAAATTTTGAATGTTATTAAAAAGTTAAAAATTTAAAAATACCGTTTCCTATATCTATCTTTAAATACTTTTAAAATACTGACACATTGGTTTGTAGTGTTTGTTGTATATTCATTTTAAATAGACTAACCCAGAGTAAAGATTAAATTCTTTTGAGTAAGCCTTTCAGACAAGTACAACAGGAAAATATTAATGGGTTTGTTCGCACATGTGAATTCAAACTGCACTTAGGAGGATTATTTACTGCCCTTCTTATGAGAAAGAAAATAAATTCAGGCAGACTATAAAATCATAAGAGCAAAATCAATGCTAAAATTAGGGACTGAATAAATAAAAAATATGCATAGCACAAAGATTACAGTGAAGCAAGAACTCACTACTACAGTGTTCAACTGATTCATAACCAACTTCATTAAATGGCTAAAAGGAGAAAGAGGGTCAATGGTTACTGTTGCAAAATCTGTCTCCTTTTTACTTTATTCATAATTTTTTTAAGAACAACTTTTCACTTTATCTGCTCTTACAAGGGCACGTACTCTTCTATCTCACCATCCCATTTCTGTGCATCTTAAAATTCTGACACCGAGAGCTTACCATCCCTTCCAGCTCAGAATAAAGGTCCACAAATAACAAGACTGCAGGACTAATACCACACAAGGGCAAGGAATGTATTGAGTTTAATTAAAAATTTACAGATGATTAAATCATCTTTTCATTCTTGAGAGACGATAGCAAGTAACGTTGCAGCTATCTCCACCTTGTTTTCCTGAAGGAGTGGCCATGTATGGAAAGGATGCAAAGCTTGCTGTCCACAGGGAAGCCTGTGTGAATTATGACTGCTGAAACATGCTAAGCAGGAAATTTGGACCCTGGAAGAAGAGAGTCTGGGTGTATTCACTGGATATCTGCATAGCTGCAGAAAGAAACAGCATTGCTTTACAATGACTTTTAATTAAACATACCAGAAATGAAGTGGATTGTGTATTTTAGTAACTCTCCAGACCTGTAATCCTAGCAGAGTAGACAAAAATTGGGACCAAACTGGGAAACTTAGATAGGTCTGTGAAGTTAAAAATGCCTGATGCTAATTTTATCCATTAGGATGTCAAGTACTGGTGACACTCAATATTCGGCAGGAATCTGATTCATTAATCAATGCACTTTGATGATATCAAAGACGGTTATTTCTCCACAGAGCCTTAAAATAATGATGCTGACACCTTAGGATTGGTATTATATTTCTAAAAATAGCATCCAAATAATACAGGTTTCAGGCAAAATTTTTGGCAAATTGAATCTTAACAGCTTATGATAAGTTAAAAGATGAGACAGGCTTCTGTAACAATCTCCTGAATATATTTTCTATCTCTTTCGTGGAAGTGATTTTGTTTAAAGACAATAAGACTACAGATTTTAAATGATCACATCACATAAAAGTTAGCAGTCTCCAAAGTTTTGTTTGTATTTCTCTTCACATCAGAAGATGAGTCTGATAATGCTTTGACTGAAGTCAGTAGAATTGTTCCCTGCAACTAGATTTGCTAATGAGTAAAAAGTCAGAGTCAATGAAACTGATGTGCAAAGGGTTTTTATTATGCACAGCCAACAATGAATATTTTCCTTTTTTTCTGGTAGGCCTAATTTCAGAATCAGGAGAATACTCAATACCAAATACCTATTTGAAAAGGTCCAATACTCAAACTAAACATTGAAAATCTGTTTCAGATCAGCTTCTGTGGCATTAGATGATACCTGAAATGCATGAAGATTGCAGCATCAGAGCTGATAGGAGTAAGAGCCAACAATGACAGAAGGAAACAAATAAAGGCCATTCAGAAGAAATGCCTTCAGAAAATTCTCCCCTCTCCCCTCTTCTGTAGTCAGTATTAAATAAAATCCTCACTGTCTGATCAACTCAAATCCAAAGTCTGAAAATAATTCTGCCTATCCCACAGCATGATAGAGGTCATGAGACCATGACTACTGAGAACTAAAAACTCAGAACTCTGCTGTCCATCAGGCCACCAGGATACTGCCCACTGTTCCCTTAAACTGTTCCAGAAATTAATGCTGAGATAGAAATGGGAAAGAACTGCAGTCAAAATTGGTTTTTTCACCACTGTTAATGGTATAAAGTCTAGTTCAGACTTTTCTCCACACATTTTCCCATATTTAAAGACAGCTATTCAATCCAGGGAAGCTACAAAAGAAGCAATGTAGTGTACAATATCTGTGTTCTCTCTAGTCTAATTAGAAAACCCCATCTTTATAGTCATGGGTTTATTACCTGATAATCATGTACTAGCACAATGTGATGTGTTTATTTCCATCAGTAGAAGGAATGCTGAGTTCCTTGTTCATCCTCTACAGTCTCCCTCAGATAAATTATTGGCTTCAGTTAATTCAGTGAAAATTTTACCACAGCTGGACCACTATGGTTCTATTTTGAGAACTTTAAAATCATAAACATCTTTTAGTCATTCTGCATTTTATGAGAGAATAAAAGTAACCACATCCAGGTTTATTCCCTTCCTCTAGCACAGGAGTCTTTGTGGGAATCCTGAAAAACCACAAAACAAAGCAGTGATTCTTATCTGGATATGACTGGTATGCCTGTTTGCATTTTAGAAACCAGAGCTGTCTCCCAGTTCTCATCTCCTGTGTAGGTCTGCTGGTGTCTGCACTGTAGGGTAAAATTTAAGAGTCTTGGCCATGCCTACAGAACACATAAAGACCTCTGCTCCCTGTGGTTTCCCCTAGAGCTTAGAGACTGGCAGCAGGATTACCCTGCAGCTAAAAGCAGGAACTGCTGGCTACTAAAACACGTACTGACAAACCATAGGCCCCAGGGCTTAGCTTGCAGACCCTGCAGTAGTGATTGTCATTATTCATTCAGACAGCAAAATATTAGATAACATAGACTGTTCTTAAGGCAGCTTGCACACTGCACAGCTCTTAAATTTTCTCAGTTACTCATGTGTTTGATCTCAGAAGCACCAGCAGCAAAGTCATTTGGGGAAAATGAGGGCCTAGCATCCTGTGGACAAGCAGGTTTCACAGCATGAGAAGTATGTTAAATATATGATTTTACCTATTACCCACTAGATCCAACAGAACAAACTCCACAAGCTCTTTGGCATGAAAGAGGGAATGATGTAAACTACTGGGAAGAGATGTACAGCATGATAGCAAAACAGGAAAAGAAAAAAAAATGAAAGAAGTTCCATCTGAATGGTGGTCTAAAAATTTGGTTTCTCAGCACACACTATTTGAAAGATTGAGGGGGACAGAGAGTGTCTCCATCCCTTGTAGAGATGCTAACAAAACTTGCTGCTCAGAATAGTATTCTGTATATATAAAACCCGGGGCTTGCCTTTAGTATCCAGTGGAGCATGAAATACCATACCAAACCTCTCCAGGCATGTGCAAATCAGTGGCTCAATTTGGATCACTTTTCAAGCGTATCTCCTAATATCACTGTTCAGTTCTCTTTTATTCACACTGCAGAGTGGCACCTGAATGCAAAAACTGAATAGGTGCCCCAAAAGCCCCCCTCATGTACTGCCACCACAGGCACTGAATCAGTGGACTCTATTTGTGCTAGTCCAGGCTTTATTCCACTGCCAAAGCATGAGTTCTGAAAGGAGCCGGAAAGTATGTGAGTCAGTATTAATATAGGAAGGTAAACATGGATGCTGCCTATAATATTTTTTTTACTTTTCATACCCTCTTGCTAATCCAAGAGCTCAAGACGGAACATCTTCTAACTAATGCATGTACTTAAAAACTGTCTTCTTTTCTGTATTTCATTCGCATATTATCACACGCAGCTTGCACTCTGAGGTGATATAAGGTACATTATTGATTGTGACACAGAGATGAAACAACCATTTACCATCCCTGCCTGTTTCGTGACCTTCACCTGGTCATCTTCTCCTTAGATAGTTTTGGAAATTGCAAAATGCATTTCCTGTCTGAACATTACACTAACTGGATAAATAAGATGGTAGTTAGCATGAAGCAAGTGAAAAAAATTGTGTTTTGTGTGTCAAAAGAAGATGATATGCATAGGTAAGAAGTTAAAAACAAATACACTGAATTTTAAATAGAGGTGAAAATAAAATTATGGAAAAACATGGACACTTACATTAGGCAAACTGCCTGTGGAAATGACTAATAGTACCTTTACTCAAGACACAGAGATGAGTTTTCAGTCCTCACTCCCTTTGACCCCAGTCCACACTATGAGGCAGCAATGTGAATATATGTGTTACATACCATGATACACTTTATTGTTCCACACTCTGTCATGATTTCACCCCAGTCAGCAACTAAGCATCACAGAGCTACTCACTGAATCACCACCCCTCCAGGGAGGAGAAGAATCAAGTGGAAAAAAAAGAAGAAAACCTTGTGGGCCGAGATAAAACCAGTTCAATAATTGAAACAAAATATAATAGTAATACTAATAATAGTATAATGATAATGATTTTAACAATAATTGTAATGAAAAGGAAAGGGAGAGAAAACCCAAGAACAAGTGATTCACAATGCAATTGCTCACCAGCCACTGACTAATGTCCAGCCTGTCCCCAAGCAGGGTTCAGCAGCTCCAGGCTGACTCCCTTCAGTTTATATACTGAGCATGACATACTATAGCATGGAATATCCCTTTGGCCAATAATGTCACCTGTTCTGGCCAGGCTCCCTCCCAGGTTTTTGTGCAACTCCTCACTGGCACAGCATAAGGCACAGAAAAGTCCTTGACTTAGGGTAAGCAACATTTAGCAACAGCTAAAACATCAGTGTGTTATCAACATTATTCTCCTCCTGACTCCAAAACACAGCAGTGTATCCCTTTGCAGTAGCATTGGTGGCTACCTGAAGCACAGGACATGAGAAGACCAGATAACAGATTAAAAAAAGAGAAAAATCTGAAATATTTTCAGTGACTGTTAGATGTATAAAATAATGTTCCCCAAATGCTGAACCATTTTCAGAGGTGTACAAGTATCAGAGATAACCAAAGTTAACTGTAGGATTAAGCTTTTCTTCAGTCAGTCTTGTGTAGCTGGACTTAAACTTCAGGCAGCACAAACTAGACTTGTGCTGTCACTATATGACATGTACTGCTACTTCAGCTGTTCGTAGCAGTACTTCCCTTTAATTGTGCTATCATTTCTGTTATAAAAATTGCTTCCCCTTATTCTCAAGTAAAAAGAAACAATTACACATCAGAATATGATGAAAATCAAATTTTAACAAGATTTACAGGGAATTTAATTATTGTTTGCTGTATAAATGTATTTCAGGCTGAGAAGACTGAGAAGATATTCATCAGGAAGAGCTGTATCATTTATTCATATAACCTTTAAATGAAAACTCACACACTGAGGGCTCTTCCCACAATCTAAATGAAATAAGTGATAAAATTTAACTGGGTGCCATACAACAGCTATGGTTAACCTACAAAATTACTTTGCTCTCTTCAGTCATAGAAATATTTATTGATTTGTTTAAAGTTATTTGCTTGCAAACAGCACCGCCCTCCCTGCCCCCCCTGCTCCCTTCTCTCCAGCCCACCCCATTCATTATGGATCACTCTGCATTTTCCTCTTACATTGAGTGCAATATTTATATCTAGGCCTGCCAAAATAAATACTTAGCACTGGAAAACAGTCTCCAACCAGCATACATTTAAATGGAACAATTACTGTAAAGGGTCTGGTGAAGACTAAGAACTGAGCCATTTCAAAATCAGGCTGGATGAAGCAGCAGAGAACAATATCTGCTGTAGGGAAACATCTCACCAAAAGAAAAGAAGTAAAAAACCTAACACCTTTTCTTCAACAAAGCTTTTGCCCTCATCTTGGCACATTTTAGCTAGGCATGAGGAAAATGTGCTAAATGCAATTTGTCCTTGGCTGTGTTTAAAGCCAAAACTTTGTAGTATTTTGGTTGCACCTGCTGCTGCTGCTGCTGACACTCATCACTGAGTAACTTTTCGAAGGAAGGCAAGGGCTGAAAACCAAGCTTCAACCACTTACACATTTATACAAACTTGGTTAGCTACCAGTAGACAGAATTATTCAGATTTGGAAAAGTGTGTCTGAGATCAGAGTTGGGTAATATATAATATCTTCTTTGCTAGGGCAGCTGCCTTGCTCTTGAGAACTTGGGAGTGCTCTGTCAGTGCATGTGTTCAGCCCTCAGCCTTCCCAAAAAAGGATTAATGACACAAAGCAGTTTGTTGCATGACTTCTAGATAATTGATTTCAATAATGGCACTTTGTGCCAGTTATTAACTACTACGGTAGAAAACATGATGAAGTGGGAAGAATTAGAATGTGACACAGCTTTTGTCAGCTATCTGATTTGAACTTTTTCAGCAGCTAGATCTGAAATAAATGCAACTTGATCAAGACACAGAGATCCATTTATGCATTTTCTAAGCAACAGCTTGACTCTTTCTCTGATTAATCTTGTTTAACACATGTTTTTACAGAATAGCGGTTAATTTCTCAATTAATTGTAAGGTACAAATGACAAATTTTTTTCTTTTGGGAGAAAATGCTTTCTAACATACTATTATAATAAATCACTTCCATCTGTCTATTTGCATTGCATTTTCAATCATAACTAAAATTTATGTAAATTTTAGGCACGCTGCTAAAAGTAAAATGATAACCAGAATCATGACATCTAAGATACAATATCTGTATTAAAAGGGAAGCTTTTAAAAATATGTTGATGTTCTAAAGAAAAGTTAAAATCTCTGCTGACTCATAGCACATCCAGTGATATCAGTCAAAAAGTAGGAACAGAATTTGCATCTGAGTGGTTCAAGGAGCACAAAATTTTCTGTCTTAATCAAAAGGTCATGAAAAATGTATGACTTCCAAAGACATGCAGTTGAAATGGGTACTGAATGATTTTTAACAAAACTATAACAGGCTATAATTCAATTGATTACCCAAATTATATGATATTTTGCTATTTTGTAGAAATAAATGGTTGTAAAAGAGTGTTCATTCATTAATTTCTCAGCAAGATTTATGAAACATTTAGTTTGAGTGGTGCACAGGGCGTCTACAGTTTGAATAGGAGACACTTTACTGAATTAGTCAGTGGGACCGCATTGAAACGACTCAGCCCACAAAAACCCTTCTGAATTTACTTAGGGTTCATGGTGTATGCAAATTAGAGCAGCCTCATGCATTACCACCTCACTGCTGTGCTCAAAAGTTGAAAGATACTGAAGAAAACTATTCATATATTGTCTTAGGTTTAAATATTTAATAAATTACTGTAGGCTTCATTTTAAGTGTCATGACTGTTTCCTTTTTTTTTGCCACAATACTCGAGACACAGAGACACAAGTTGAAATGTATCCTGACAGAGAGAGAAGGTATCATCTGCCTTGCGACCTGTTTGTAGGTTTTTTAAAGTGAGAGATTTTGAGTGTCAGCCTTACCCCACCCTCAGGAGAAATGTTTGTCAGAAAGCTGTTCTAATTGCCACTGGCATTCTTGCCTCAAAAGTTCAGATGGAGCTGATGGGCTAGCATTCAACTGTAGGAAGAAAATACAGGATTGAGCTCCGATTATCAACAGGAAGGACTTCATCATGAGGAGCTCCGGGCTTTGCCTCACCTAAGTCTAACCACACAATGTGCTTGGAATGGCCCTTAACCTGACAGCCTAGCCATGTCCTGTAGGAGAATGTGGACAGGAGAAAAAAAAATGCAGTCTTCTCCTCATCCCCTCTTTAAATTCAGCTCCCTTAGAGCTCTCAGCTTTGTCACTTTTCTAGCCCCAGTCCAAGGGTTAGACAAAAGTAGTTGTAGATTACACCCTATCCAGAGTGCCCAGCCTATGCCATAGGGGAGAAAATTGTTAGGGATAACATCCGTGGAGTCTTCTCCTACCTTATTCAGCTTTTAAACCCTTTTTCAATCCCTTTCAGCAGGAGCTGCTGGCTTTAACCAACATATTACCTTAACATAAGCCTAGGTATGGGATGAACTGCAGACTGAGATGCCTAGTGTTATCCCAGCAGGACAAACAAGTGTTCTGGAATGAGCTCTTTATGTAGACTATCCCACCACTGATCCTCCCCCTTGCATCCCCACTGCACCTGGAGCTATGGGCTTCTTGCCTCAACCCCAGGCATGGCCTAAGCCTTAGCCCTAGACTTCCCAGCATGGCCCAGAAGTCTTTTTGAGAGATGACTGTTTTTCCTCCCTTCCATGAGAGGCAGACATTGCTACAAAAATGGGTAATGAAAGTATCTACGTATGTCTTAGGTCAACCTGCACACTGTGCTGAGAAGGTCAAGCTGCCCTTCCCCACTTTGTGACAGCTGGACTCTAAAGACAAATTTAGTCCTCTGGTCTACTCCTTACAGGCAAAGTCCTTAGCCAAAAGAAAGAAATCTAAAAAACCAAAAAAATTTCTAAGTATGTTCCCAAATTAGATTTGGTTTGTATCAGAATTTCTCTTTGTTGAAACTATGCCAATGCTGGTATTTATTATGGCAGTATATGATTATTGGGATAATGAAATGCATTATTTCTAATCAAAAAGTTCTACTTTATTAAATAGTTGGGGTTAGAAACACATGCTTTTGAATCTTAAGCAACACTGAACCTTTGTAAAGATCAGTATCTATAAATTCTCAGTAAAGTAACACCTATAAACTTTGTTAGAGGAATCGATTTAAGTGGCTAAGCAGGCACTCAAACAATTCCTTTTTGGAAAGTGATATCGTTCTCTATTGTGAAATTTTCCATATCCAAAGGAAACTTCAGTGAATGGAGATATCAAACCTTCTGAGTGTATGCTATAGCACAGGGTATATTATTATAATTTATAATTTATGTCTATTGTGGCATTTTTTTCCCCTGGGCACGTATGTGAAGCAGGTATGTGTGTGTTGCTTCATGGGGCTAGTAATACTATTGCAGGAATTACATTTTATAAGTAATGCATTTTTAATAACTTCTGTAAGAAAGAACACAATGCCCACATCTACTCCAACAGACGAGTTTTTACTGACCCTTTTGGGTGCAAGGCATAGCCAAATCCAAGCACGACAATGTAATGTGAAATGGGTAACAACATGAATAAAATGTTTAAATGCCAATTTATAACAATATGAAATTGGGAAACCCTTTGATTCATGCTCCATAAGTAAATGGCCCTTAAAACAAATGCTCATGTAAACAAAAATTGGATTATATTTGAACTATAGGTTTTCAAACAGATTAAAGTGCTGAAATCAACCAGATGTTCGTGTTGATGGGGGGTTTGCAGCTATTGACTTATGCTCCTTCTCATATCAACGACTGAAAGCTGATTCATATTCTCCCAGTATACAAACTTTTAAAAAGATAATTCTTCAGCTGAATTTATGTAATTGCAGAGATTTGAGTAGTGTCAGATAGTACATTGCAAGAAAAGCTTTTCCATGGTATAGTTAAATATAATTTTTTTCTCTGTATCCTGGAAGCTCTGATACTAACACATCAGAATGTACAACCTCTAAAACCCCAAATGTAAGTATGAATTTGAATTTGTATGACATCCTCACGTGTTCAAACATCTAGTTAAAGCACTCTTATACAGGAACAGTCCTAGGAATGGTAAGATCTTTTGCAAAGGCTGCTCAGTAAATGCATTTCTGTACTAGAATATGAATACAAAAAGTCCTCAGAAGTCTCAAAGAGTATCATCTGAATAGAACTTGTGTGCAATTACTAAAAACTGAATAAGGTTATTTTTATAATGTGTAGGGGTGTATATATACATCTACATGTATTCACAATCTGCTCTTTAAACACAGAAGAGACAGAAACAGCTTGGTAAGGGCCATGCAAAAGTACGCATGTGCTAAATGTAATACCCTTGACAAGGCATCAAAGAGCACATGCTCATCATATGGGAGTGCCTAGGTGTATATTTTCAGGAGGTGATGACTGATATGAGGAAAATCATACAGTCAGAGAAGTTACACGTATGTGTTTGAATAGATGCTGCTATTGATGAGGGGTATAGGGATATATATGGTGCTACAGAGAAGAAATTCCTGATGATGTGTTGTAATCAACTGATGGTAATGCTGCACGTATCTGCATATTAAAGTGGTGGGTAGTGATAATATGCATAATTGTGATGGTGGGCAGACAGTGATAACAAGATGTGTGAACAGTAGGAGGTGATGGGTATGCATGGTAAAATGCGTAGGTTGCAAGGATGCATGTGTGATGCTGAGCATAGTGGTGCTGTGGGGAGCATATAGCAGCATATGCACTGTGGTGATATTTGTGTGATGTGGACCTGCTGTTCTCGACAAAATTAGGTGGTGCTCTTAGGTGGCAGTTTATGTGAAGAGACAGGTTGCTGCCCATACAGGTGTGGTTTGCTCACACAGATGGGGGGCTACAGTCAACAGAATAAATAAGCAGTTACTGAATATTTTGTGTATATACCTGTGTTGAGGGAGTGTTGATGCAGTGAGCAAGTATGAGGATCTGTGTGTACTAGTGAGTAACCATGTCTGGTTAATACAGAATGGTGGTGGTGGTATATGAAAATCAACTACGAGGTTATGTATATGTATGTAAGGACAGATGGTATACCCAGAACACTAACATACAGGGAGATGAGACATATTGCCCAGGAGAGGTGCATGGGAACATCATGCTGTTTTTCTTAAGAAAAGTATACTTGACAGGGTACAGAGATGCAGTATTAGGACTGTCTGCAGGTGTTCATGTGTGTTTGGAACTAGTGGTGTGGATGAGGTGTCTAAGATGTCAGTGTCTGCCTAGAGATGACAATATGAGGAACTACTGGTGTATGTGTGTTCATCTAGGACCAGGGTGTATGTACAAAACAGCACATTATGGGTCAATGTATATTATGTTGGTAGGTATAGCATGGAATAAGTTATGTAGAGACAGCTGCATATATGTAGTGTATGAACAGAGATGGTGCCAATGGTTTGTGTCACTGTATGGGCTGAGGAGGTCCTATAGCCTCGCCTGGTGTGGATACAATCCTATCAGGGACCTGCGTATGTTTTAAGTACAATATTAAGAGAGGGTTGTAGCACGGGTGAGGCAGAGTGGTGATTGAGCTTGAAGAGATCCTGTGAGTGGAAGCAGATGTGTGGGGTCACAAGAGTGGACAGCACGTGATGGTCTTGACACCACCATGGTGTAAATAGTCATGGCAGGCTGTAGTGTGCAAACTGGTCACTGCACTTTTAGGGGTGACAGACGGACAAAGCATGTGCTGAGGTGTTAGAATAGGATGGGGAGGACGTCTTTCAGGAAAGAGTGTGTGGAGAGGGGACGGGCTGCTCATGTGCGGTATCTAGTGGTGATGGTGGGACAGGACGAGGTAGGGGCATGGAGCTGCATGGTAGTTGGAGACACGGACAGTGCTCCATGGACAGTGTGCACTCATAGGGTTGAATGTTACGTGGAATGCTTTGTCAGTCGGTGCCATGCCTGTGCCAGTGCTGTGGGATGGGCAATGCACATACTGCAGGGACAGGAGAGGGTTACAGCAGCTGCGTAGACGTGAGGCATGCTTACCCAGGTAACACCATACACCCACCCAAGACTCAGGCTTTTTTCTTAAAGGAGAAAGGATGGTCCCGTTGCCGGGGTGCCCCTAGTCTGGACCCAGGTGCCATGGAGGGAGAGGCAGCCGAGAATGGAGGGGGAGGAGAGGATGGTAGACGGGATGGGGAGGGAATCAGTGCGGGGTGGGGGAAACAATATTGGGTGGGGAGAGAAGTGCGGGATCGGAGGCATTGAGAAGCGTGGGGCAGTGGGAACAAGGGACAGGCTACCCTGGAGCTGCCGGATTTGCGAACAGCCGGAGGGAGGGATGGGAGGCGGGCAAGGGGAGTGGGGGTGGGAAGGGACACCCACTTACGTCTCCTCCTGCATTTTTTTTTTTTCTTTCCCTCCTTCTTTCCTTAGCTGGTGACGCGCCGCTGCTATTAATCATTCACCAGCCGGAGAGCAGCAATTGCCGCTGCTCGGAGCGAGCGGCGCCTGCAGCCGCCTCTTCCCAATGCCCGCGTCCCGCAGCCGCCGCGCTGGGATCCCTGACGGGATGATGCCCAGCCCGGCCGGCGGCGGACGCCTGCTGCTCTGAGCCGGGGCGGGGGGTCTGGGCAGAGGATGCTCCCCAATGGCACCTGTCCCAGCCTTCCGGGAGGTGCAGGCAGCGACAGAGGCGACAGCGACAGCGGCGGCAGCGACAGTGGTGGCGGCGGAGCCGGTGGCGCCTCGGTGGAGGCGGCGGCGGAGGGTATGGACTCGGGCGGCAGGAACTCCTCTGGCGCTCCGAACAGCACCCTGAGTGAGTCTCAGGGCAGCGCCATCCTCATCTCATTCATCTACTCCGTGGTGTGCCTGGTGGGGCTGTGCGGCAACTCCATGGTCATCTACGTGATCCTACGTTATGCCAAGATGAAGACAGCCACTAACATCTACATCCTCAACTTGGCCATCGCGGATGAGCTGCTGATGCTTAGCGTCCCCTTTCTGGTTACCTCCACCCTGCTGCACCACTGGCCCTTTGGCTCCCTGCTCTGCCGCCTGGTGCTCAGTGTGGATGCCATCAACATGTTCACCAGCATCTACTGCCTGACTGTGCTCAGTGTGGACCGCTACATCGCTGTGGTGCACCCCATCAAGGCGGCCAGGTACCGCCGGCCCACTGTGGCTAAGATGGTCAATCTGGGTGTCTGGGTGCTTTCCATCCTCATCATCCTGCCCATCATCATCTTCTCCAACACAGCAGCCAACAGTGATGGAACAGTGGCTTGCAATATGCTCATGCCAGAGCCCACCCAGAGATGGCTGGTGGTCTTTGTGGTCTACACCTTTCTGATGGGCTTCTTGTTGCCTGTAGTGGCCATCTGCCTCTGCTACATCCTCATCATTGCCAAGATGCGCATGGTGGCCCTGAAGGCTGGCTGGCAGCAGCGCAAACGCTCAGAGCGCAAGATCACCCTCATGGTCATGATGGTGGTGATGGTCTTTGTCATCTGCTGGATGCCCTTCTACATTGTGCAGCTGGTCAATGTCTTTGTAGAGCAGGATGATGCCACCATCAGCCAGCTCTCTGTCATCTTGGGCTACGCCAACAGCTGTGCCAACCCTATCCTCTATGGTTTTCTCTCGGACAATTTCAAGCGGTCCTTCCAGCGGCTGCTCTGCCTCAGCTGGATGGACAATGCTGCAGAGGAACCCATCGACTACTATGCCACTGCCCTCAAGAGCAGGGCATACAGCGTGGAGGACTTTCCCCCAGACAACTTGGAGTCAGGGAGCATGTACAGGAATGGCACTTGCACCTCCAGGATTACCACCCTCTGAGGAAGCATTCCTGTGCCCCAGCTCCCTTACTGCCCCCCAGCCGGAGGGTGAGCAAAGCCAGGGCTGTGGCATGGGGAGGCTGGGAGGGAGGGGATTTTGGTCCTGCACACCGCCAAGCAGTGTTTGGCACAAAAAAGAGCAAAGAAAACCCCACATCCTTGATCCTTTGCTGCCCGCCTTGAGAGCAGCTGCATTCTCTGATGCTTTGACACCCATTTAGTGAATTCAGGCTCTCATGGGTTAGCTTAGGGTCTGGTAGCCTGTCTCTGCCACTCCTCCCTGTGTCTGACGAGTGGTTCTAAAGGTCCTGCAGTGACTTTCCCTCCACCGTTTGTACAGTTTGCTCTTCCCCTTGTCTGGTGAGACACCCCAGGCCACTGAGTCGAGCCTGCCTCAGTCAAGCCCCAGCATTCAGACTCAGACTCCCCTGACTAAAAATGACCCTGCTCAACAAGTCAGTACGCACCTCCCGTTCAGAAATTAGAAATGTTGGAAAAATTCCCCCCAACACACACCTTGCCCTCCCCCAGGAAGGACCAAGTAGCCTCTCTCTGCACCTACCCTTCTCTCCCCTTGGAATGAAAAAGAAAGTGGGGAGCAAAAAGTCCCCGAGAAAAGATGCAGCATAGTCATGGAGATGTTTTTTGCTTTGCAGACAGCTTCCAACTCACTGGGTCTTTGGCTCTCTGTGCTACACTTGGCAGAAGCAGAGCTGAAAAGGTCTTAGGAAAAAATCTGATTATTGCTGTGCTTTGGAGCTGCCTGGCAGGTTGCTGATAATGGGAGATAAGCAGTCCCGTGACGCACAGGGAGCAGAGAGCTGGGACTCACTGAGATGGGAACTGGGGGGACCACTGAGCTGGGAAATGTTTGAATGTGTCCACACGTACAATAAAGTGTGCTGATAATAAAGTTTAAAGGGAGCATTAGACTGTGAATCTGCTGTCTTGAGCCTGTTCTATCAGCTGTGAAACATCAATGAAGGGAGCTGAGACAGTTTTTGAATGACCTGGGTGACAGCAAAGTCACTTTAGCCTACATGGAAAAAGGGGAATTCATTTAAAAATCTCCATCAGTCTCTGAAATAAATACTTGACAGAAAAAATAGCTGTTTGGTAATAGCTATTACCCTAGCTCCAGTTTCTTCTGTTGCACTAAAAAAGCCAAAATGGATTTCATATGTTGCTAATGTAATATACTGACCCAGAGCTTCTTAATGTTTCATTTCTGAGAATTCCTGTTTTTAATGTGTCCCAGATGTCTTCTTGTTTGATTTATTTATTTGATTCTAGTCACTGTGTTGTGAACGTGTTTTTCTGAAGCAATTTATACTGTGTACTTATGTCCGTGGTGGCTACTTGCAAGGTTGCATTTTAAATGGGTGATGCTTAAGAAGGCTTCTTTCCAGATAAAAATATTGTAATTTTTTCTAACCATTTCATTTACATTGTCTCCCCCACAGAAATTCTCTCTTGAATTTTCCCTCTTCTCCTCTTATGACAGAACAATTTTCATATTGACAGAGGAAGCTTTCTTTGATAAATGACAGCTGATTAAATGAAATCTTCTATCCCTGCCCGCTCTTATCCCAGACAGAAGAGTCGGTACATACTGAGTTGAAATAAGCAGCTATGTTTTTTGCTTTCTACCACCTATGCTAACAGTGTCACACCGTGGCAAGTGTCCCAGTAGCTGTGACAAATCACTTCTCTAGCACAATACTGTGGTTGTATTAATTATAACTACTGCCAATTTGAAGCAAGAGACTGGAAAAAATCTCTAGTAGCAGCATACCCGTAGCATTGTACTCATAGCTACAGTGCTTAAGTACAGTGTTAAGTGTAATGTTGACAGTTACGGCATCTAGTATCTGTGGTGGTGGACTTACTACGAGGTTTTGTTAAATTATACCCTTTAACTTTTCTCAGCAGCAAAAAGCAGGATGCTACTTTGTACATTTCTTTCACCAAAACTTAGGTACTCTTAAATGAATGTATAAATTTAGTATTTCAAAGTGGTCTGATTCAAAGTCCATCAAAATGAGAGAAAAAATTCTAATTCATTTCAATGGACTGTGAGTCAGCTCCTTTTAGTTTAAAAATTGTTAATGTGGAAACTGTTACATCCTTATTAAAATATTTTGTGAAAAGCTTTAACAATTGTACAGTTTCTTTTCTTTTACTTCCTAGTGGATATGATTTAAAGAAAACTTAACAAATATTAAGTTTTGTTTTATTTTACATGTACATTTGGGAAAATAAGGATGAAATCTCCTTATAAGTTTATTTAATTTTTCATGGAAATCAAACATCTGTCAAAACAGTAAAATGCCCCATGATAACCATGATGCTATTTCCAGGGTTTCATTTGAATTCTCACTCACAATATCTTCAAAGTGGCATAAATTTCATAATCTTATGTGGTTTTTCTCACCAAGGTATATTCTTAGGTATGATCAGATTAAACAGAAAGCCAGTCTACTTTCTACTGGTTGAATTTGTTTAACATCAGACACAATGAAGCAAAAGTGAAAAAGCATGAAGATTCACACTGCATATTCAGCTTTGATGAAAAGTTGAACTGGGTTTTGTTCTTTATTTTTTTTTTTCTCCCTTTGCCTTGTAAAGGTTGTGATAGAAGCCTGCACACCTACCAGCACATGCCCTTTCATTTCAGTTCTCCCAGGCACATTGCAGAGGGTGGATTGGTGCCTCAGTAGATGGCAGGCTTGCCTTCAGATGGATGGGCTGATTCACACCCAGCCAGCACTGCCCCTATGATTACTCTGTGTGGTTTCAGCTGGAAACAAAATCTGTTTATCCCAAACTAACAGTTCTTCCTGCTGTTTTTCACCCTGGGAGAGGTGATCAACAGCAGTAAATCATTCAATTTAGCTACAAAGTTAGTTCATTCTGTGTTATTATTCTAAACAGTAGAACATAACTACCAGGAAGATAAAAAGTTGTCCTCATGAAATAATGTGCACCAGAAAACAAACAGAATTCTTTTTAATGCTTTCCAAATGGCAAATAAGAGTATTCAGATTTTATATTGAAATTATTTTAACTAATGCATAATTCACTGAAAAAACAGTACAGTGATGCATTTTTAGTGACATTTTAACTCTTTATACAGCTGCAAGTGGGTAAATTGTATTTTGTAACCAGTAGTAAATTTTTTTGCCTTTTTCCCCATAAGTTTTGTTTTATATTTTAAAAATAGTGAATTCACTTTGTCATGGAAATTGGCCTTGTGGCCACTGAAACCTAGGTAACTTTTGCTCTTCGTTAAGCCTAAGACCTAAACCAAGCAGACGGATAGCAGCCTCCAGTCAATGGGCTGGACTATTTCCTGTGGTACCTATACCAGGTCTTCACATGGAACACACGTCAGGTGTGCAGCACACATCAGCTGCAGCATTTTCCCACGAAAAGAAGGGTGCACAGGAAATCACTTTCCTTTCTCACCAGCCTTCCCAGTGCAGTAGCAAAGACAACACATCTCAGAATCCTGAGGCCGACTGCTACCTGCAGTTAGCGGGCTTGAATGAGACTGGTCACAGAGGCACTTTTTTTCTGGGCTGTGGATGAAAAAGGGGATGGCCACATACAGGTATTGTGTCTCTTCAGACAGCCCCTTGAGCAGACAACATTATACCCTGTATGGTTTCTTTGCATTCAACACTTAAAGAATCCATTTGATTTCTTCACAGAGAATGAGAATCAGGTTTCTGAATGTGATGTAAGAATTTCTGAAATGACAGGTTTCCAGTGAATCAGAGTTTTTTTAAAAAGGCTTTCTGGTTGTTTCTGGAAATCTAAAAACCTGCATTTCTAATGTATGTGGCATGCTCTATTAACACTGTGACTATTTGCTGTATTTTAACCTGTTTCCAAAATTAGCATCCTAATTCTAAATATTAAACTAAGTCTTACTGAAATAAAATAACCCAGTGATGTCATATATTCATGTTATATGAGGTTTGACTTTACTCTGCCTTATTTCTAGAATGGTGACAATTTAATATCTTATAATCCTGATTTTTTTTAAAAAAAAAAAAAAGATTCAAGAAAAATAACTTCAAAAAAATCAGAAGAAATTAGCCAAGAAAGAAACATCAATCCAATGTCCTCAACTGTGTGATTTCAGTCCCCAGGAACCTTACTTGACATCAGGGCTCTACAGACAAGAATGTGAATTATGAATCTCTAGAGGAGAATAAAATATTTCTACTGAATTGTGTATTCAGCACTTCCATCCTCTTCAACGTAGCCTTATTTGGCTGATAACTTCAGGCTAAGCCACAGGAAGAAAGGATGTTTTACTAATTAGATTTCTCTTTAGCAATAATGCTTTTAAATATTACATTTTGTGGAGAGAAACGGCCAAGAAAAATAGGTGAACCAGAGAATATTTCAAAGTATATCATTAGATGGCTACAAACCAAGCACAGTTTTGACAAGAAAGATGCTTTTCAATAAAAGCTAACTATGCCTACTCCCTTCCAACTTTGTTTCTCCAAAAGCCTAAAATCTGGGTTTAGCAGAGCAGTAAGCAGCTATGAAGCAGAGATAGCAAGGTGCTGTATCCTGCCTGAGATATATAGGTTTTTGTGTTCTGTCTGGATGGAATACATTTGTCACTATATGATTATGATGTCTATGATGGATAGAGCTACCTTGAAAACAATATAAATGTACAGAAAATTCCTTCTACTCCCCTTCCCCC
>VZRN01005907.1:2197609-2290029 GCA_013397935.1 Dasyornis broadbenti | reverse complement strand
CTTCTCCTCCCCTTCCCCCCCCCCAAAAAAAAAAGTCTTTTCTATACAGGTTCTTACACTGTGTAATATGCTTAAGGGTTGCTCCGTGGGTCAACTGGAGTGGTCCAAAACATGTCAAATCTGGATATTTGGGGGAGAATGGATATGAAAGAAGGTAAAACTGTGGATATTTGATACTGAGCAGCCTGAGACAGAAGGAATCTGAAATGGAGAAAAATCAAGTATATGATGGCCAGGAGAGGCCATTTTGTTAAGAACAGAGGAAAATTAGTAGAGTCCAATACAGGCATTGCAAAGCAGGATTTGGCTCTTTCACATAATTAGCTTTCATTGTTTAGGGTACAGCACATACATAAACTTTCAACTCAGAAAAAATTTTAAGTTCTGTTTTTTATATCAGCTGCTATTTTCAAAGCAGGCTGTTATTTTTGAAGGTTAAAAAGTATCTAGGCATTTTTTCTAAGAACCAAATGATAATTTAAGGAATTACTAGAAATTCGGGAAAACAAGGCAGAAACAGATAGATAGAATATTTTCCTGAATATCAATTTATTTTGGATTTTTCAGATGCTTTGAATTTCACAGACTTTTTCCTTTTATCAATAAAATAGACAAAAAAAACTAACATATTTTTGCTCAACACAAACCAAGAAAACCTCCATATTGACAAGACAGAAATAGAATACAGAAGAATTTTCACTGCTCTTTCACTGTCACAAAGTAAAATTTACAGAATTTATTACTTTAAAAGAATCTTCAGTATAATGACTGGGAAAACTCCATTCCATAAGAGAAAGATATACTCTTAAGAATGAAAAGTAATATTCACGCATTCCTCTCCACAGACATTACAGCCTTGGATCACTTATAATCTCACTCAAACTAGCTGTATTCATGCTCTTATGTTCCAGGGAACAGTGTAAACCATTCTTATCAGTCCAAAACACAAGGCCTGCTGGTTACATTCCGAAAACAAAACCATGCTTTTCTGACAGGTTATAGCCCATGTGCTGTTCCTGCCTTAATGACTGAAAATGTTTACTTGTTTGCAAGCCACCAGATTTTGAGTAACACCTGAAAAAAGTATGCAGCAAGAGGATGATTAGGACAGATACATCGTTGTAAAGATGGATGCTTCCCTGTGCTTCTCATCTTTCCCTCCTCAGCTCATCCTCTCCATGGACCCGCAGTCTTCTTTCTCTTATATTACCCATAAAATACATAACAGTAGTTGTTTTCCCAGTTTTTTGACTCAGAATGTGAAAGGACTGGCAAGTGGAAGGAGGGAAAGGACGTAACAAACGTAGGACCAACACCACATCTCGGCCTTCCCCAGCTCCACTGCTGCCTCCACTCCATTTGGAATACTGTGTTCTGCTCTGGGGCTCCCAACATAAGAAGGATGTGGACAGGATGAGGCCAGAGGAGGCCACCAAGATGATCAGAGGGTTAGAGCACCTCTCCTGCAAAGACAGGCTGGGAGCTGATCTGACTGGAAAAGAGATGGCTTTCAGTACCGACAAATAGCCTTCCAGTACCTACAAGAAAGTTGGAGAGGAACATTTTCCTAGGGCATGTGGTGCCAGGCCAAAGGGGAATGGCTTCAGACGAAGAGGGTAGGCATGGATTAGGTATGAGAAAGAAATTCTTTGCTGTGAGGGTGGTGAGACACTGGACCAGTTTGCCCAGCAAAGTTGTGAATGCCCCAACCCTTGAAGTGTTCAAGGCCAGGCTGGATGGGGTTCTGAGCAACCTGCTCTAGCAGAAGGTGTCCCTGCACACAGTAAGGGGGTTGGAGCTGCATGATCTTTAAGGTCCCTTCCATCCCAAACCATTCTATGATTGTGTGATTCTAGTCAGCAATACAGAAAGAGGAAAAGACTTGCTTGTCAACAGATGACCCCCTTCACACATCCACTTTCAAGCCTTCCAGTCCCAGTCTACAAGCCCAGAAGAGAAAAGCAAGGCTGCATATTGGGACAAGAAGAAATTACATGAAATTAAACCTGTTTTGAAGGCCTAAGAATGTGGTTACTGCTGCTGCCCTGCAGCGTTTGCCTTCTGAGTCAGTTATGTGTTTTTAGTGAAATATATGAATCGCCACACTACAGCCTTGGTAAATGTCCACATCCTGAAGAAATAGAAAATACTGTTTCTAGAAGGAACTACATTGCATCAACCAGTGATTGATCTCCATGTAATAAATGAGGAAAGATAACTGGGATTGAAAACATGAAAAATATTAAGTGATAGCAAATTCCTAGGGGAGGCACAGAATCCATTAAATTCTTTAATATTCTTTAAGCTATATAATACACTTAAACAAGGAGAAATGTTATCAGAAGGACTCAAATTTTTCCCATGTCCACTTACAGATCTCACTTCAATCCCACAACGCACTTAATTAAACCCTCAGCAGCATAAATCATTATTAAAAACCTGGAAATTAAAATTTTATTTCTGATTATCTGATGAAACAAACTATTAAAAATTCATCACTTGTCAGCTGCATAATGAAATGTGCAGCTGACAAATGATATGCCTACCAGTTAAACTATCTTTGTAGGAATTAAGGAAATCTAAAAGTGGCAACATGGGACACTTTTTGATAACTGTGATAGACGAGATCTGGACATTCCTATTCTTTGTGGGAATCACCATTTTCAAATGTAGACTCATAGATTCTTGCTATCATCATTTCATTACAAATGTAAACATTGTAAAACTCATGAAGTTTATATGTGATTTATATGGCTTTAATATGGGATGAAATAATATTTTTTCCACTGCTGGAAAAAGAGTTGTAATATAATACACTCACATAATGTTTAGTCAAAGGGCATGTATGCAACATGAGGGAAAAGTCAAGATTTGTCTCCATCTCTGCTATGTTTTGGGAAAATACTTGCATTTGATTGTGTGTTTATTATGTGATGTTACATAATAATTTTAAAAATTGCATCCACTTTCATAACCAGACAGTTTTATTATCTCAGTACTTGTTATGGTCACCTGTACTCATTATAATCTTATTCTCCTTCTATGGATGTAAACAGTAAACTCTGCTCTGAAGCTGCCTTGCATACCAGTGAATCATGGTTATGATGTGAGCCAATGGTTGTGTGACAGTTACGTGTTGGTTTCTTATTCACTAACAACCCAATTTAATCGAAAGTGGAAAGCAAAAATTATCCATCCTTTCTCCCAAACCATCTTCTTTTTCATCTGACCCATTAGAGAAAAAGAAATTCATTCATTTCAAAGCTTCTCAGGCTCCAAACAAATCCAAATGCTATTTGTTTGGTATCCTACTGACAGCAAAAATAAGGTAAAGAACCCCATATATACTAAACAAGAATCTCTAACATGTAAAAGCAATAAAAGCTATCATAAAATTATGACCATTTAGCCATGCCTTGAAGAGACAGAAGGCACCATGAGCTTGCTTTTAGAAAAGTGACTTGCACAGCTGGAGACATAAGTGAGCTGATATTTCTGATGTAATTCTCAATGTGTATTTTACAGGCATTTAAATATGAGTGGCGTCCATATGCCTTCTTTACTGCCAATGTAGAGAAATGGCACTTTCAGGTTGTAATTCATTGGTCCTGTTTTCAAT
Source organism: Dasyornis broadbenti (assembly GCA_013397935.1). NCBI lineage: Eukaryota > Metazoa > Chordata > Aves > Passeriformes > Dasyornithidae > Dasyornis > Dasyornis broadbenti. The sequence continues at coordinate 2,286,410 of VZRN01005907.1, read as the reverse complement.
ATCTAGTCTAGAATGAGATTAATTGCAACCACGTATTTCTCTCTCTAGGTAGTAAGGGAGCCTAGGTGAGTAAAAAGTCTAGATGAACTATTAAAGATGTCTACAACTGGTGAGATGGATCCCATCCTTAGATGCAAAATAGTCTGGTTTCAGATGAGTCAAACTATAAACCAGGGGGAACACAGGACAACCCTTGTGTTGTCCTTTAGATAAATGTCTAATGCTTAATCCTGAACTGTGTGAGAAAAACCCTCAAATGAAAACATGATTTCACAGGAAGAGCGAAATGGGAATAATGAGACAGGTGAATGGCTTGCACGGGCATGAACTTGTATATTTTAACTAAATAATCTGAGTCACATACTGAGAGATGCCAAAATAAGTAGTCAGGTGCTTAACTCAGCACTTAACTGTGTGCTTGCTAAGACTCCTGAAACAGGAGGGAGTTTCTAGAGCTTAGGAAAACACACCTGGACAGTCCCACTAAGAGGTCAGCTATCTGATATGTGAGAAAGACTAAAACATAGAAAAAATAATTTAGGGAGCCTCTCACTCATCTTAGTTGCTCTTTGCTTATACAGCCCCTGGTAGAAGAAGAGATCTCTACATGCAGCATCCCATAAAAGAAATTACAGTGACAGCAATGCTAGTGTTATTAAGAAATAAGGCATTAATGGCTAAGTCATTTTCCAAATCTGTGCACATCTGAATGAAGAACCAAGCCTCCTGCCCAAGATGAAAAATGCCACCTTCTGAAATGCAAATGTCAGATAAACTGATTAGAAAAGTATGCAGATTATAAGTCACCTTGTAATGAGTAGCATTCTCACCTAGCTGGATTTAATTCCTGTCATGATACAATGAAATTTATGGCTATAGACAGTCTGATGGCTCACAAATACCAATGGCCTCTTTACCAAAAGCAAAAGACTGTTTCCCAGATAGCAACTGCCTATCACCATAAAAGAGAGAGAGAGAGGGAAAAAGAAAAAAACTCACACTGCATAATTCTTTATCCTTAGCAGATGTTTACACCAGATTTATCATCGTCTTTCCTTGCAAGAAAAATAGGTAATAATAATATACATAATTTTTTGAAACAGAGTTCTTCAAACTCAACAGGAAAGTGTCAAAATTAAAGCAGTAGTCAGGATGTTAGCTCTCAAGAGAGGAAAACAAACAAACAAGCATATTTAAAGAGACATTTCAGAGCTTAAAATTCTCTTAAGAGAAGAAAATATTTCCCCACTCGCCCTGCACCCCAAAAGGCTTGGATGAGACCAGTTAGTTGTGTATAACTGCACTCAGAAAACCTTGAATCGATATTTAATATTACAACTTTAATTGAAAACCAACACCATAATAATAAGTGAGCATCAGCACTCCGAACTGCACAGAAAGCAAGTTCTGCAGACAGGATGAAAGCTCCTCTACAGGAATTCCCACGGGAAATCACAGAGGAAGTGTTTACCTCATTTAGAAAAGGGCATGAATGGTGAATCTTTCTTTCCTTACTTTCAAGGGACCCCATGGAAAACAATATATCTGACTAAAGAGAATGAAATTTGCATGATGTGTTTGGACTCCCGTTAACTCCTTTCACAGTGTGGTGTGTCAGCACCTTGTCTGACTGTAATGGAGCCACATATTGCATACAGAAAGCAAATTTTATACCAACAGACCTTAGGAGAAAAACTGTAACTGAAAAATTTGTTCTCTGCTACAATAAAAATGAATATTGTATGAAGTAACAAACAGGGCAGTGATTTACATCATCCTTTATTCTTTTCAGCTATACAGCTGAAGTATAAAACTGACTCACCATTAACCTCTCACTTTCTCAGCAGTTTAATAACTTTCTAAGTATAGAAATGTTCTTTCATTTTTTAAAAATGTCAGTATGAAAGCATATGGGTCGCAGTTTCATCCAAAATTATGGCAGTTCACCTCTCCAAAAGTCCCAGCAATTAGAATGAAACCGAGAGCCTCCCAGTACCACTCAGGCAAGGAGTGACTTGTAAATTACAAGATGCAAGTGTTCTAAGTGGTCCACTTAATGCTCACTCCAAGTAAGGCACCCGACGGTTTCTGAGAGTATAAAAATGCACAATTGTTGCAGCTGCAATCGTTCTCTCGGCCGGGCTGATCTATTTATATTTTACTGAAGTCAGCACCTAAATAACTGTTTTTCAGACCGACAAAACTCATGACTGTCCAAAGACTTCAATCCCCTCAAAAGAACGTCGCTACGTGCTCCTGCAGCTTATCGTGTGCAATCCCTGCCCAGCCAAGTCCCGCGGCGCCTCTCCCTCGGCTCCCCGCGGCAGCAGGGCTGGGGGCAGGAGGGACGTGGGGAGCCGAGCACTGGCCCGGGTGGCAGCTGCCGCTGGGGGCAGCCCCGAGGGAGGCGGCCTCGGCCGTCCGGGGCTATTCACCGCCCGCTGCTCCGCTGGGCTCCGCGGAGCCTGCCTCCGCCTTGCTACCGGCCTCCGGCGGCTCCTTGTCCCCGCGGCCCTCGGATTTCTTGTTGAAGCAGATTTTGAACACCCCCAGGACGGTCATGACCAGGATGACCAGCACCACCACGGCGACCGTCACCAGGATGAAAACGTAGTTGGAAGAGGAGGAGAAGGAGGAGGAGGAGGGCGGCGGAGCAGCCGTCTTCTCACCGCCGGCGGCGGCCGTGGCGGCGGAGGGCGGCTCCGCGGAACCGTCGGGCGTCGGGATAGAGGGACCTTGCCCCTCTGCCCTGGCACCCGACGGCTCCGCGGGACCGCCTGCAGCGGTCGGTGCCGGCCCCGTGCCCGGGCAGGGAGTCCCGTCCGGGCTGCAGACACATGCGAAGCTGCCGGCGGCATCGCGGCACCCGGCGGCCTCGACGCACCGCCTGCTGTCGGGGCTTCTGCGGCCGAAGGGGCAGGTGCAGAGAGGCTTCTCTGCCGCCTTCCAAGCGAAGCCGCCCGGCTCAGGCTGGCAGGTGAGCCGCACCTCCCCGCCGGGACACGCCACCGTCAGCACGGTGCCCGGCGGGCTGAAGCCGGGGCCGCCGCTGTGCTCGTCGAAGGGGAGACGGTAGTCGAGGTCGAGGGCGCCCGCGGGACTGAGGTCGGGGCAGGCGCCCTCGTACTGATACTTGCAGAGGTAGCCCGGGCTTTGCAGCTGGCAGACCCGCTCCTTCCAGCCCCAGCTGGGGCCGTCCCCGGCGTCCGCCAGGTGCAGCCCGGCGCAGCGGGCCTTGAGGCAGGACCGCAGGGGCTCCTCGCCCCCCCGGCCGAGCGCCGCCGGTACCTCCTGCGGGACCGTCCCACCCCCGGCGCCCTCCCAGGAGAAGCCGCGGAGTGGCTGTTCCTCGTGGGTGCAGGCGGAGGCGTTCCTCTTCAGCCCGACCCAGAGCAGCGCGGGCAAGGGCATCGCCGCATCTGCCAGCAGCCCCAGCAGCAGGCGCAGCTCCGGCTCGCCGCTGACCCAGGCGAGGCCGCCCCGCTGCTGGTCGCAGGCGCCGCGAGCCGCGGCGTACGAGACGTTNGCGGCCAGGAGCAGGCACCAGGGCCCGGCCAGCCTCATGCTGGCGGCGGGACGAGGCGGGACGAGGGGCGCGGGCTGCTCCGGCGGCTGTGGTGGCGTTCGGCCCCGGTTCGGGATGGCCTCTGCCACCCGCGCCGTCCCTCTCCAGCGCCGGCCCCGCTCCCACGGCCCTCCCCCAGACCTGCCGGAGGAAACGTGTCGGGAGCCGGGGCTGACCTCGGCATCCTCCGTTTGTTGGAGGGCCCGGGACAAGCGGCTCCCGGCGCCGCCAGGAAGCGGTCGCCCAGCCCGGCGGGCGGGTGTCCAGCCGCGAGGGAGGACGGTGCCCGCTCCGCTCTCGGAGGGGCTGGACGGTGGCGAAGCCCAGAGCCGCAGCTGTCGGAGCTGGGTCACGGGCTCCCGTGCCAGGCCCGTTTCCACGAGATGCCCGGGCCCGTCTTGCTACCTTGTTGCACAGCGTTTTTCGTTGAAAAGCGGTCCAGCTTCAGTTATCTCTTCTTTGAAGGATGGGGGTTTCTGGGTTAGGTGAGGCTGTGCAATCAACCCCCTAGTGCCCGATACAAGAGGCAATTTAACACTCACGGAAACTGATTCAGCTCACGGTTTTCCAGCAGGCTGGCCTAAATGCATCGTACATCAGGTGCCTGCGTTGCCTTCAGTAGTTGTTCTTGAATGAGTTTAACTGATCCCCTGGAACTGTCCCTCTGAATGCAGTCCCCATGTTGCCTCATTTTCATAATCTTGTTATTTCTGTGTGCTATTACCTGTCATGTACATTCAGATACAGCACACATCTGAGTCTCTTCCCAGGTATTTTATGTGGCATGAAACTGCAGGCATATGTGTGCATTTTGTTTTCCAGGTTTTACTTCGGAAAAATCCCTGTCATTGCTGTTGTGAATAAAATGTAATACAAATTTCTAGTATTTGAATACCATGGAGGAGGGAATAGAGGAGAAAAAAAGCAGAAAATAAATAATCTATCTGGATTTTTTAAAACATAAGGTTTCTCAGTGATTGCAGTCCATGGAGGCGTGAGTTCTGCAGTCTTGGATTGAGGCTTCAGGTGGGCTCAGTCTTGCACTCACTGCTCCAATACGTGCCCTCACTCCAATATGCTATTACGCTCAGCATCTCTTCAGCCCTTTCTTAAGGATTTAATTTCTCTTTACAGGGAATAAGTGTGCACGACAAGTCCTATTCATCCATCTTGTGATTGACCTGCACAGATTCCAGACTCTAGATGTACACGAAGATATGTCACATGTTCTCTGGACACCTGAAAGGGTTAGAAAGATGGGTGTATAGACACACTGTGATGAAGCTCAGAAGCAAAAGAAGAAATAACTTTTTTACACTAAGAAGAATCATTGACTAGAACAGCCTCCCCAGGGGTGTGATGGGGAAGCTGTGAAACTGCAGGTTTTCAAGATGCAGTAGGACAGTGTGCCAGAAAATCTCATCCAGGCTCCCTTGCCCACAAAAGGTTGGAGCAGAAGATCTTTCAATTTGAACTATTGTATGTTTCTATGAGAAATACAATGATTTAAATACATATTCCAAATATATATAAAAATACAAGAATCAAGTATTATCCTCTCCAGAAAATATGTATGTAATAGTTATGTTGGTTTTGCTTTGGGAAACACCTTGCTAAATGCTTCTACATTCCCACTGGATATCACATACACAGAAACACTGTTCATTGCAAGAATTGTAAGGGTGAAGAAAACAACATCAACATTTTGAAATACATGAAATGCATGTTGATTGGGGCAAACTGAATTCACACGTTCAAAACTCTTTAGGCAGATCTTCACATTCAGTTGGTAATTTTTTCCTCCTGGTATTCAGCAAAAATGAAACTACATCAAGTATTGCCCATATTCTTAAGAGTGTTATATTTCAGGAGCTGTTAAAGAGCTTTGGTGTGGGATATGGCTGTGGTCCGGCCAGATGCCTCCTGAGAGGCAGGGATTGGCCAGCAAGATGCGTGGGCACTGTATGCTGATTGGACGGGAAGGCGTGGGATTGACAGGCGTGCAGCCAGTCCGTGGCTAGCCCACCACATGGAGGGTATAAAAAAAGCTTGTTTTCCTGTTAAATGATTTTCTGAACACCACCCAAGGAGGTCTGTATGCCTTTGTTCCTCAATGCTACACTTTAGTAAAAATAATTATGTTAAATTTCTTAAATGCAGCTGGGAATTTAATATAAATTTGGGTGCCAGTAGACTTTGTTTTATGGAAAATAGGTTTCATAACAACAAGAACTTCTTGGTTTAATTCTAGATGAAATCAGATTTTTGGCTAGTCAAGGTGTCGAGATGCTAACAGCCACCTAAGTCAAAGTCTACAGTGTTGTAGCAGCTGTGTACTCAGAGCTCTGCTGCCTACTGGAATTGTCGCTCCTGCATTCGTTCTTCTCCATGGTGCATCAGGGCAGAGGCATCGAGCCATCTGCCTGTGTGGGTCAGCACATGGAGAGTCTCACTGCCTGTCTGCCTTTTAAACCAGAAAGATGCAATTAATTTTGCATCAGGAAGCTTTATTACCTGCTGTTCACATCTTTAGTTCTTCACTGGACCTAGCTTTAAATGTACCCAAAATAAATTAATTGTTGCTTTAGCCCCCGTTGTTCTTGGTGACATACAAAAGCTGTGTTTCTGTACATACCTGTCAAGTTAGTATCTTGAGCTATTTTCCCCAAATCTGATTGACAGGTTTGAGAGAGAAGAGAGGCTGCTACAGCTTTACTATTGCCATCTTGCTGGCTTTGCCTAATATTCCACTGCAATCCTACAGCTTCACTTTGTTTTCTCTTTCAAAATTGAGCTCATTTATTATAGCTGAATAGAAACTAAACTTTACAAATAGAAGGGATAATCTAGAAGCCCCAAAACTTTCATGTTATTCTTCAAACCTAAGACTCTGGCCCTGAGGAGGAGAATACAGCTCAGTCCACAAAAGCATTTGCTCCCTTGCTGCTCTTCTCAGCTGTCAGCCAAGGGCATAATTTGAGCCGTCTGGAATAGCCTCTCTACCAGGTAATTGATGGCTATTACTGGCTCATTTCACACAGGCCATGACTTTAATTTTCTAGGCTATATTTGAACCAGCAAACTGGCAAACCAGTTTAGAAACAACAGGTTAGCCACCAGTGCCCTGGGCAGTCCAGTCTCGTTGGAGGAACTCATACAGCACAGAAAGATGAAAATAGTGCATGCCAAAGCTGATGGCTTTTACCAGCTGAAAATAGAGGCAGTTGCTGTATGTCTACTTGACCTAACTGTATACCTGCTCTTCTCTCCTACTGCTGCCCCTGAGAGTCCTAGAAAATATTTTAAAAATAACAGGTCTGCTGGATCTCCAGAAAGCAGCTCTTCCTCTTTTTTTTATTGTTCTTTCGAGTTCTTACATTTAGGTAAATAAGAAATCACTTTTTCATTAAGTGTCTTTATTGGGCTTTTCCTGAAGAAGTCCCTTTTTGAAAGAGGATTAGCTACTCCCACACAAATGCTGATACCTGTTCACATGTGAAGCAACTAAACTTCTACATATAAAGAAGTCTTTATTACACAAATGTGAATGTTACAGCTGGTGGATGTATAAGCTCGACTATAGCTGTTGCTTTCAATAGTAAAAGCCATATTTAGGTGTAGTCATTCCTTAGTCTTTTTCCTGTAAGATCTTAGCACTTGGAAAACCAGTGGCTTGCTTTAATTATACTTTTATTAAGAGCCATTGGGGGCTTTTTATTTCATTATGTAACTGTATCTATCTTATAATAATATGTACTTTTTTACTAAAGAGTAGTGAGAGAAGTGCCAAATTAATAAAAGTACTTTTCTCTTTTAGCGTGGATTCCTTTTGTATTTTTATAAGGTAAATTATAACTATTTTTTTGCAACTAACCAGGAAATATGTCATCTGTATATCAGCACATACTTTGCTACTGCTAGGGCCTAAGGGGGTGCATTTTCATTAGAAGTAGTCTTGTTGAGCAATACAGTATCCTGATCTTGCTAAGAGCCATATAATACTTCTCAGAGGCAGATGGATGGCACAGCAAAAGAGATCTGCCCAGCTTTGAAGGGGACAAGTAAAATGATCATGTCACATTAAAATGTGTAGAGCATAAGAACAGTAAATTTCTCTTCCCCAAAAGGGATAGAGGAAAATGTCTGGAAATAGATCTGTCTACCCATTATGCCACAAAACCTGGAGACAGTGTCTAACATCAGAAGCAGCTATCTTTTCTGCTAGTGTAAAAGAGGGTTGCTGATGTGCACCTCCATTTATCACCTGGCCTGTATAGATGAAAAAACCTATTGTGGTCCGTTGCACGATACAGCTTTGTTTGGGGTTGGAATCTGTGGAAAGGGAGCAAGAAAGGAAGATCGATATTCTGGCAGCACTGCCTGTTTGTACAGCTCCAGCCTTTTAGCTCCTTGCAGCCTCACAGAGGCTACACCAGTTGGCCATGGACAGGCTGTGCAGTCCCTATGAGCTCCCTCCTTCCTTCTGGTCCCAGCTAGGGCCTCTACTGGATCCAGACATCCTTCTGTTGAATTTGTTGTGGGTAAAGTCAAAACTTACTCCCCATCTTTCAGTGTTCTGCTAAGATATAGGTAATAATTTAAATAATCCAATGTAAACAGGTATTTTAAACTACTGAGAATTGCTGTCACTTGGCAGTGTGCCTCAAAAATTTTGCGTTAAATCCTCCTTTTATCACTAAATGCTTCATGAAAAAATGTCTATATTATATAAAATATATGTATGGTATATTATGTGTATTATACATTATATAAATATATATATGGTTTATCAAATAAGGCAGCCCTACATTTCATATGTAACTTGTGTTTGGGCTAAGTATTTTCTCACTAAACAGTTGAATTATTCTTTAAGAAAATACCTAAGTTTTAAAAATAAGACCCTCTTGAAGTCAATGAGAACTGTCTCATTTCAACAGAGTGACAAGATTTCTCATTAATTTCTCTGCTTTCAGTCAAACAGCTTGCAACAGGGACTGAAAATGCCAGGTGGAATCCAGCATGCTTTTGTTACGATTCCAGGGAACAGGATAGGAAATGAAAATAAGAATTTCTGCCTTATTGTAACAACTTGCACGATCATAAGAATTTAATTATTCATCTCTCAAAAGTACTTTGTAGATTACAAGGTTCACTTACAGAGTTTGGAAAAGACAACCCAGCAGGGGTCATGCAAGTCCCTATCTATTATAATAATAATTTCCAATGACATTATCATGTAGCTATGGGACTTCTTTAATATTAAGGAATGATATTTAACTGCTGGTATGAACACAGTGGTATATCTGTTACATTTATGACATGGACATGAAATATAACTAATCCTGACCTGCTAAGGGGACATTTAATAGATGAACTGCCTTGATGTGGCTGCAGCATTAACCCCTTTGCATGTGTTCCCCTTAAAGCCTGATCAGTTTATATGTTCATGTTTCCATTGCTAAGTATGCAAGAAAAGAATGTATTCTGTTAACACTACCATTCATCTTTAATGAGTTATTAAGAAAGATTCCAATTCTGTAATTAGCTAGGGGAAATGAACTCCAGAACTCTCAAATTAAACACACTGAATCTTTTCCAAAAATATTGTAGCGTATAAATATTTTTTATGCTCACTCTAGCTCACTCCCTTCCTTTTGTTGACTGGATAATTCATACTTGTTCCATCGCAGCCTCCCAGTTCTTCAAATCTCCTGTATTATATAGCACTGTCTGGTTGCCCCATATGAGCTTCATGTTGAATATACATTGGCATGAGGGGGTCCACAAGAACTGGAGGCAGGTATGGCCATATGCTTTATTTTGCAGTAAACAATGTCAAAAATAGCAAAAGCACCAAAATGCATCATGACATGATCAAGCCTCCCTGCATCATCTTCTCTTTTCTCCATACATTGAATAACAGACACCCAGCAGTGGTCAGAGCTTTGACTGGTTTGGCATATCTTGTAGGTCTGTGTGAAGTGCCTGCACGCTGCAAAATCGGAGCTTTCAGTTGTGTTTTTGTGCCTGTCTGTATTTCAATGTTTGATTATATATGAGGAGAGGAGAGGAGAGGGCTGAGAAACAGCACAGGGTAAGTTAAGAGAATAGAGAGCTGCAGCACACAAAAAGATGAGTAGGTAGGAAAATAGGGAGTAGACACATAAAGAAGAGAATAGGGAAGAAATCAAAAGAAGAGAGAGGAGAAGTGAGATTATTCACCAGTGCCGAAGTACCGGAGCGGCAGAGGGAGCCGAGGGGCCGTGTCCCTGCTGCCACTGCCCAGTGTGGCAGCGCTGGTGTGTGAGCTGGTGCTGGTGACCGCAGGTGTGTTTGCACAGCTGGGCAGCCCCCACAGCAGCCTGATACTAGCTGGCGCAGGGCTGTCAGCACAGAGCAAAGGACAACCACAGCCAAAGAGGCAGCTGCCACATGAAGACAGCATGTGGGTCTTCAGGCATATACTCTCAGGCAGCTGCAGGAGATCCGCTGTGTCCTGAGGGAGACAGCTTGTCCTTGAAGCTACTTTGTGGCTCAAAGGCCATCTTTCAAAAGCATTACTGTCATAATGAGTTCAACACCCCCTTTATGCTGTTTACTTCCTGGGCCACATGGGTGCTATCAGTAGCCAATGTAAACCATAGGTTTTGGAGGCCTGGAAAAATGTTGAGTTCTGATGTCCCTTCATCCTAGAAAAGAAGCAAGCAAAAAAGAATGAGAGACTAATTTAGATTTGCCTCAAACCTATTGCAGGTTTCTTGTATTTTATCGGATTTTGATCTAAATAAAAGCATTTTTGGAAATCAGTGAATTTCCATTTGAAGTGAGAAACACCCACATTTTTAGTAACTTCCTATAGTATTGTAATTCTACAACAAAATTCTAGGACTGGCAGGCTTTTTGGGATGAGGCAAAATTTCCAAGCGGAAATAAAGTAAAATAGAAGGAAATCTATGGGTAAAGAGTTGATTTCACTTCCTGGCCTTTTGCCCAGACTGACCATTTCAGAGAGAGTCTTGTAGCATTTGCTTGAAAATGGGTAAGGGATACAGACTAGTAAGAATAAGAGCAAGAAGGAGCAGCTGTGAGATGGAGAGGCAGCAGATGCTTGTCTACACAAGCAGCTAATTCAAAATGAAAAAAAAATAAAAGGAAGGAAGAATATTCTGAGCCTAGTGAAATAATTGTTGTCATGGAGATTATGGGAGGTAAACATACCTTTTATGGACATATTTATTGCCATTCTTTTTGCGAGACTAGACAGAATAAAAAGGCTTTAGTTCACTTTACTGATGCATTTCCCTCCTTTCCCTTTTTAAATAATGGCAATTCTTAAAGCATTTCCTTTTCAAGAAAGTTTGTTTTAAATGTTCCTCATTGTTTTCTTGCAAGACATAGAAGCAGAGTATCTGTATACTATAGAAGGGAGAGAAGAGGATCTTGCTGTATGGCACAAGGCTTTTTTCCTTTCCTGTTTATCATGGTAAAAAGGCCAACAGTGCTGGTTTTTGCACTTTTGTGTTAAGTGTGTGTTCAGTGGTACTTACTCTTGCTATCCTAAATGGCACTATACTCATCAGATGGTACCTAGGAGCCTGAAATTTTTTAGGAAATAAAGGAAAAGGAGTTCTCTGTATGCTCTGGAAGAAGTCCATTTTGAATGCAGATAGGCTCAAGAAAAAAAATAGGATCTGGCTTTGGACGTCTCACATGCCAGGGTGTGGAATATTCAGGACTGGTGTGTGTTACTCTGTGTCTAATTAAAATAGGAACATTAAATTCATGTCTTAACTTTATTTTCCATAAATGATTCATGGTCTAAGTAGTGGATGTGTCTTACCTGCATTTCTTTCAGGTGAAGGTTAAAATCCTAGCAGCTTTGACAGCTTTTCCAAATTTAAATGGTACAAATCTCTCTGATATGACATATGAGAATGTTGTTTTTCAAAGACTGAGGTTTATCAACACTAAAGTCATCAAAGAAACACAATCATTTCAGAACACAGTCACATATTCCGTACATTAGCAATTAGGCATTCACAGGGTAGATTTGATCTGTTTTCATCCACAACCAGGTTCTGTTGTTTTGATACAGTTTTTTAATTTTTGTATTATGCTGGTTCGATTGACTTATTATTTTCATTAGATTATATCATACAGTAGGAGCAAATATGATCTGCTGATATGAATGTCTCAGGGCTGCAGAAAACCTGTGAACATCCTGTGTGTCCTGTACTGTCATTAATCTGTTCTGTGGTGGCTGCGGTATGTGAAAGGAAAAGTGCATATCTGCAAATTGTGTACCCAGTGGGGATGTGTATGCCCATTCTGCCCGTATCTGGACACTTGCGGTTATTCTTCCCTTAATATTCTGGGAACCCTTGAGAAAGATACGCATCTATTCATACGATAAAATAAAGCCCTAACTACTGTTTAGCTAAAGACAGAAAACACTCCTAGTATCCATATAATCATATTTAAAACAAAACATGAATAATAGGATGTGAAAACAAAAAGTGGCCTCATTTCCTGCTGTCATTTAGAGTGATGCCAGTCAGAGGCTGTCCTTGAAGATTGCCAGGGTTCAGAGATTGTCTGTGAAGGGAGGGACTGTTATCACTGCTCTGTTGGTTTCAGATTTCAGCCATCATACTCTTTGTCTACTTTTATGTGGTATGAAAACCCAGTGACAGTAATTCGTGCTCGGTGCTCATTGCATACCCTATAATGTGGGGGGAGAGGTTGGGGTCTGCAGCAATCTCATTTAGGTACCTATGAGCTCTACAAGCAGGCCAAGTTCCTTGGGAGGTTGGTTCACATTCAGCAGCGTTTTCCCAGATAAGGCACAAAGGAGCAGTGCATGTTGCATGTTGTTGCTTTAGCTGCCCATTACTCAGGAGAACAGATAGCCTGCAATCCAGCTGCACCCCTTGGCACTTGGGTTCAAAGGGCCTTGGTTTTATATTAGTTGAATAGAAAAGGTCAATAAGAGGTGAGAGACAATTCAATGTGGATAAATAATACAGGAATGAGCTGCAAGTGTTTGACTCATCTCTGCTGATGTGATATTGATCTGAACTAGAAATGTCAAACCCTTCTCCGCCCAGAGGTTTAGAAATGCTTCTGATGTGTGTCACTAAGAGATAAGAATCAGACCAAGAATATATTAGCAGATGCCACAGGGAATAAAGCATAAGCAAGCCAAGAACAATAGTTGCTGTGTGTCAGCTACAAATAAGATGTTCTTATTTGGCAGAGCACGTTCTGCTGATGCCTGATCCTTCAGGGCAGTCTGGGTGTGCCACAGACACTTCTCTTGGGAGGAGAGGTCAGGTACAAGGAGACTGCATAAAGGTGACGTGGCAGGTTCATGGGATTGCACCTGTGCCCTCACATGGAGGGGTGGAGGAAAGGATTGAAGGACTTGTTTTACACTGAATTTCCACCCCACGTATTTTCTGACTGGCCTTCATATTTCATCCTGAGAGCACCTAACTGAGAGCACCCAGCTGGATTCATAAAGGATTTTAGGCATCATGCTACAACTTCCAATTAAAGAATGGATCTTCAAAGCCTCCGCTGTGCCATGATGTAACCCTCTAGAGGCACCTCCCTGACACACTAATTTTCCTTCCTGTAAATGATTTTATGTTTTTCCCATTAGACACATGTGTACAGCTTGACTTTACACTTGACAAGAATTGTCCCTTCTGTATTATGCTTTTTCTTTGATCTCAGATGAATAAAATCAGCTTAATTCGACTAATACATAAAGCCTTGCACAAAATGCAGTCAGATTGCAAAAGGACAGAGAAAGGAAATTCTGTAACCTGAAGGTTAAGGCATTTTTCATGACAAAGCAGAGTTACTTCTGCTGCAGTGATTATTTCTGTATTTTATACCCACTGAAAAAAAAGATTGTCAGGAGAGACAGATGCAACTAAGATTGACTGATCTTCTCAAGCACAGGGTTTTGCTTCACATCCCTGCTCCACAGTCTGACAGAAGAAGGATTTGAACATACATCTCTGACATTCAAGTAAGCATATTAATCACTGAGCTGTCTTACTTTTTTCCTTTTTCTTGTTTAGAGAGACTGACTACATACCAGTTTTCTGATGTATTGGAAAGCAACCAGTGGGGATTTGGACTAAACAAACCTCTTTTCCTTCCTTCTTCCCTGACAGGAAGGGCGTCAGTGTGTTTCCATCTTCAAACAAGCTAGGAATACGGTGCATTTGACAGAGATTGTTCCTTTGAAGTCAATACTAAATTGAGGCCTGTCTGCAATATTCAATTTGTATTCCAAAGGAAAGCGCTCTTACAGAAATATCTAGAGAAACAGTGCTTTTGCTGAAATGTTTTCTGTTAGTCTCTTGCTACATCAGGACCAAGATGGCAAGGTTTGCTCCTATAAAACCAGTGAGAATCATCCACTTTAAAATATATTAGTTTTGATCTTACACATGCTTTGCACCAGTGTACAAAAAAAAAAAAGGGATTTTTATTCTTCAGCATTTAAATTTAAAGAAAACAAACAAACAAACAAAAAAGTAAAAAATTACTTATTTCAGTAATTCCCAAAGAGTTTCCATGTCAATGTAAGAAAACTTAAGGAAATGAATATACTTAATCTTAGCTAAAATCTCAACACTATGTTTTAATAAAGATTCCCAAATAATTGTGACTTCAAGTCACTGCTCACAATGAATGGGGCTTGGTTGCTGTTTTTGATTTAGGCAGACTCCTTTGGTGAGAGACAAGCAGAGAAGATGAGATAAATCTTCAGACTCTGAATCCTCTTGCCAGATGGGTCATATTAGCCACTACAGAGAGAATTTATCTTGTTCTTCTGACACTGTAAAGATTAGCTTACCAATTATAATTGGTCATGCAACATACACAGGTTTTTTTCTCTTTTTGTTTCCTTTTTGTTTTTGATGTAAAGGGACTATGCCATAAACTCAAGAAAATCTGTAACAGCCACTAGATTTTCAGTGTCTCTCAGGAAAACAAGTTAAACAGGATTAAGGAAGCCTAAAATAATTTAAATTGCTTCTTTCTTGGTCAAGCAAATGTTACATGAAGTGCCCTTCCTTGAAAAGTAGGCTTTATGTATACCTTTAACTTTAGACTTTAAATTTAGACTTTAAATTTAGGCTCGTATAGTCACACATATTAATTACACGAATCTGTGCAATGATAGTTCAGAGGTGTGCTTGAATGCATTCATTGCTGATAGGCTGGATTTATGGCAACTGGGCCAGAGGTCTGCAAAACTTTGCTCTTCTCATTCCTGGATTCTGCTATTCAGTAGTCTTGTGTGCTTGTCACTGTTAATGTTCCCTCTAATTTGTTTCTCCGTGTGTGACAAATGACCTCCTGAATACCAATGTGAAACATGTAGCCCTAATCCGCACAATGCTGGAAATGGGACAGCAAAATAAATGAATGTGCGATCCTCTGTCTTTTGATATTCTAGGGCTTGCTTAGTTCATGGTGTAAGTTTCTACAGATTTATGGCTTCTGCATCATGCTGCAAAGTAAATATAGGCTATTTTGCGGTGCAATGTGTGCAGACCCCCATTTTACATAGCCTCCAGGGAAACACACCTGCATCGCTGATAGACACCTCTCGTGCAAAAACCTCAAGCAGACTGAAAATGCACCCTCCCAGCCAAGTCTTCACTTTGAGTTCTGTCATTCCAGTAATAGATAAAGAGAGCGAGAAAGAGAGAGAGAGAGAGAGAGAGAGAGGCATTCACAGTATTCAGAATTGTCCTTTATGTGGCTGGAACCAGTAGTGCACTGCCTACTCAGGAGGAAAGTCCCCAAGAGGAGCAGTTTGCCCGCCTGGATCTATCTCTGTGCTCCAGAGTTCTGGGCAAAAGCTATGAAGGAGGCTGATGGAAGTGGGTTGCAGGGCTGTGAGAGCACCAGAGCATCTGGAAGACGTGACGCATCTCAGCATACCCTGTCCTGTCTCTGTGTTTGCAAGTTAAGGCTTTTGCAGATGGGCTTACAGGAATCCTGAACTTGTGTTGACCTGAGACATAACCACCCTTCATGCACATCCTCCCTTTTGCCCACTGTCCAGGGGCAATAACCTCAGGGGCTGAGACAAATCCAGGGTGCTAGTTGTACCCTTCTCACACCCAGATTTCCTGGCCATGGCAGTGGTCACTAGTAAACCTGTTTGTGGCTACAGTTGTGTCTGGCACGGACTGCTCACCTTCATGGTTCCTCTGCTAGGCACAGATGCCTGCTCAGAGGGTGGAAGCCCATGGCTGTGCCAAGTGGCTACATGCAGTATGTAATACATCTCAAATAGTCAGGCACACAAGCACCAAATTAAACTTTCCAGGAGCAAAACTTCCTTGCTCCAGTGATGACAGTAAGTGAATTCAAAAAGTGAGCAGGCTTGGGTGGAATGGCTTCATTCTCAAGCCTGAATGGAGAAAAACAAATATTTCGAAGCCATGTACCCTTCTTTCGCTATAGTGCCATTTTTCTAAGGTGACTAACCCCAATTTGTACTCCAGGGTGTGGTTTCTAAAATATTGTGACGATCCACCCTTAAGGGGAGGAAGTACAGTTCTCCTTATTGTGCATAAGTAATAGGTCCTCTGTCTGAATTCGCAGGGCCTTCCCGCATGTAGATTGTGTCACTTAAAACAACAACTATCTGTGTCTGAAAAGCAGGGTTAGAGGCTGAGTAAGCAGGGATTGTGGAAAAACAATACTTGAACGCTGAACTAAAGTGGTCTATCCAAGTGTGTGGCCTTAAGAACACCTGTGTAAATATGCATACATGAAAAAGAAAATTCTTATTCCCATTAAAAGCAGTGGGAATTTTACCACTAGATTGAGAAATCCTCAAATGCCACCTAGGGAATATTTGAAAGTATAAATTAATGGTTTCTGGAAAAGACATTGAAATGGAAATGTCAAAATTTCCTTCAAAAAGAAAAAACAGCATTTTTATTCTAGAAGAATGCATTTGAAAAAAAAAAAAAATCTCTTAAACTGATATTGTTTTGTTACTACCCATATCACAAATGAAACGTGGCTATTATCCAGTGACATAGAAATAGTTACTGAAATTACTGGGGCTTTAGTGTTCCAGCTTGCCTGTCACAAAGCGTGATGTCTCTTTTTTAGATAAAAAGATTTGATATGGCTGTATAGAGAAACGGGCAACCTTCTTATTATCTTCAGATTATGAGCATATGCAGATTATAAGCATTAAAAAACCCAAACTATACAGTCTGGAGAGAGACTGCTACACAGTACTGATGATAGCCTAAGACGACTCTGCTTAACTGCCCTAATGTCATTATTCTTAAATAGGATAGTCTCAGGATGTCCCACCTATGTCTAGGCAGGGAATTGAGCCTAATTCTCATTCCTGCAATCATCTGCCTGATAATGGCTGGATGAGCCTGGAGCACTATGCACTGCAGTTACCTGTGATGTATAAGTTCTGCTGAAAAAAGCAGGCAGTTATTTTTCCAGCACTATCTGCTTGGCACATACCTTCAAAAAGAAACTATAAAGAGAGGAGACAGACAAGAGTTGCATTTATTGTCTTGGTTTTATGTGTATCAGCCCTTGGCAGGACTAAATGACAGTGAAATCAACAGTCATAAACAATGCAAGAACAAAGGTTCATGGTATAAGCTGTTTCTTTCGTTCTTTGTTTGCAATTCTTGTGAATACAAAATTAAAACACTAAGCAGCTGTTATCTCCTGTTTGTGGCTTAGAGCAAAAGCCCAGCAAAATCCCACAATTTTACATAGTTCCACATCAAAATCATTATTCAAGCCTGTTACGATTCAAACAAAACTCACTCTTATCCCCAAAATACTGATGCAAATGGGGCCAATTTTACTTCTGGGTTTTCTATTGACTTTATAGGTTGGGTGTACCGATAGCACCATGAACATTTTTGGGTATCTCCTCTTTCCCTAGCACAGTCTGAAACCCTTAGCAGAATCCTCATGGGCAAATATTAGTATTTCCCTTGAGAAATAAATTTTATTTTAACCATGTTCTCCATTTCTCATTCTATTTGTCTTTTTAAGTTGGAACAACAGAATTGCTTCTACTTTTCCTCATAGTCTTGAAAAGGACTCTGAATAATTCACAAACCTGTTGAGACCTAAGGCAGCTATACTGGTGATCTGTGAGGGGTCAGAGAGAAAGCCATACTTTGCTTTCTATGCTTAGAAAGCAAACCAAAGAGTCAGTCAGGGGGAAGCCTTCGCTTTGGCATGGCCATGTTGAAAGATTAAGAGCACATGTTGTGGTTGGGTCTAAAAACAGACATGTGGTAAGTGTTCCTCTAGAAAATGCTTGTGAAGGCTTTAGCCAGTAGATCTGCAATCCTTTTTCAGCTGGTCCTCACAATCTGTGCCCTTTGAAGCCAAGGTTCTGCAGGTATCTAATAGCTGATTGCCAGGTGATGGTCCAAAACCACTTTCCTAAACTATTTCAAATTCTTTTAAAAATACAGTTAAGGAAAATACTGCTTTTTAATGTTAAAATTCAAAAGGCAACATCAGAAAGTAGACAGAGACTTATGTTGCCTTAGTAGAGATGCATTGTAATAGAACAGAATACTGAATGTCAAGTGTAAGTGTCTCAAATACCAATATCAACAGATTTCTCCAGAAATCATAGGCAGACATACTAGCTAAAACACTAAAGCATTGTTTCTGGAAGATGCTGAATTTCCCTCGGCTCCCTTTGAACTCAGTGGAAAAGATAAGGGTGTCTAGGGCAGGAGAAATTATGAAGGTATTGGATAATGGCGTTCATCATCTTGCTTCCTAAAATGCCCTTTGGGTTTCTTTTTGTCTCTCATCACTTATAGACTAAAGCTCAGGGAGAGGGTAGAATATTAAAATATCATCCAATTTATAATTGCTTACTAAAGTCAATTCACAGATGACCTTGAAAAAGAATTAATCCAGCAAGCTTATAAAAGAGGATGACCCAGTCATTCTGATTAACATCAGAGCAGGTGATGGAACAGTGATGTGGTGGGAGTGAAAGATGATAGAAAGATTAAAGCACCCAACATATGAAAGGATTTCTTTAGGAATTTCCTCTTCCCTTGCATCCTGACAAAAATGCACAGATTCAAGTTGACAGTATAAATATATTATAAATTCAATATCTGGTCAACAGCTTTTGCTACATGTAAAGCAGGCAATTTTAAATTGTCAAAGTATTATTAGCTCAGATTTTTCCATATTAGAAGGAGACTCTGTCTATAAAAATGTAAACCAAATTCATAAACATTCAGGAATCTAGAATTTATTTCTAGGTTTATTTTCCTGTCTTTTAAAGCAAACTTTCATTGTCACTCTACCTTGGGCAAAGACTACAGAGGAATAACAGACAGGTGGTGGATGGTGAGAGAAAGGGGTTTCCTCAACATTGTTAAAAGCTGGATAAAACTGCATGTCCTTAAACGATTAATACTGTTTTTAAAATATGGAACTTCTGGGTTTTTCTTCAAATCAGACACTTACGCATCTTCAAATGTTTCTTTGCTGCATATCTGGACGGCATCAACTAATATTCATGAGTTTGTACAGTCTAGAAGTTTAGACACTTAAACGGATCCAGCCAAGAGAGAAAAATCTGAAACCAGATAGGTTTGTAGGCTGAAATGGAGTCTTGAGGGAACCGAGGTCTTAGGGGAGCTGGGGTGGCCAGCTCTTACAGAACAGCTGCAGTGCAGATGCCCCAGCAATCTTAGTCAGACACTTTTAAACTTTCTTACACTGAGTGACTTCCTGAGAAAACTTTTAAAATAAACAGGGAGAACTTCAGCTGACATGAAATGGCTGTGGTCTGTTTTTGTGTATTTGCCAGGTGACTACAGACAGGAAGTATTTCCAAGTCTGAGTCCTACAGCTCCTTATTAGTGGTCCCCAAGGGTGAGAAGGCAACTGTCTTCAAATCCTTAGAAGCTACACATTGAGATTGACCTTCAGGGCAAAACCTTGAAAGTTTAGTGTTGACTTCCATAACCTTGACGTCAGATATGAAAATGCAGTGCTGTATAACAATAAAGTCAAAGAACACAAGCAGTAGGCACACATCTTTTTAAAATGAACAAAACACTACACTAAACATACAATTTCTTCCTCAAGGTATGACAAGTGTCAAATGATTGTCATGTTTCCTAATGTACTCCTGGAGGCTTTCCCATTAAATATGTAAAATCCAAACAAAAGTGACAGTAATCTTGCAGAAGTGAAAATTTTGTTTCAAATAAGAAACTGTATACCTGCTCCAGTGAATTTTAACCTAGTTTTAATCCTCCATGGTCAGACAAAATCTCTTTCTAGATATTGGAAAGGGAGAGACACAGGGAGTTACACTTGTGGCTGAAACACCAGAGGAGAAAATAATCTGTAGATGATGGTGTGTCCAACACTCAAGACAAGGTTTTTGTCAGACAGAGCTGTGAATGCATAAGTATGGATGACTGAGGAATAGGTTTTAGTCCTGAAATATTGCCACTTTCACTTAAAATTTTTATGTCAATATTGTCCTTAATTAACAGGAATCGTTATAAAAACAAAATTAATTTAAATAAATTTAATTACAGAAATACATACAATTGTTATTAAGCTTAACTTGGCTTGCTCTTTATAGGTGCAGTAATTCTCACATTAGTAGACTGAATATGAAAACGCAATGTTTAATATTAAATTTGCTATTGTTTTGGGTTTTTTGTAGTTGATGACCATAAGAAGTTCTGCCTTTGTATTTTGCAGAAATTGTTATTCCATATTTTTAGCTAACACAATAATTAAGTTTATTATTTGATAGTGAGCCATTTTATTTTGCTCTGGGTCAGCTTAATGATGTGGTTTAATGCTGTGGTTTTAATTTTAGAAAAGATACACAATTGGACAATCTTGTCAAATGTATTACTTAAACAGGCAGATAGTGAAAATTAACTTTATGGTTAGTAACTCATTACTGTTCTCATGTCCTTCAAAATCTAATCACTTGGAAGTGTTTACTTTCTTTGGATACAATCATTGCTTTTAACTACATAGACCTACACATTCAGAAGAGCCCAAGCAATTTTTTCTATTTTACTCTAATTACGCGGTACACAGAAAAAGCGATTTATTACTGGGACAGGTACATCACCCTTATTTGAATATTTGAATACAAGTCACACCCACTCCCTTAAACGCTTTTTTTTTTTTTTTTTTTTTTTGCTTTCAAAAAGAGAACACAGGAACACATATTATCTTGTTCAATATCCTATTTCCAAGAGCAGCCATCACCAACTGCTTCCAAGGGGCAAAGAAAACCCTTCAATTAGAGACTGGTGAATCTACTGCAGAGATTTCTATAAAGCCTGCCTCGTTGGACTAGATGATGTGAGGTTCGACTTGATTATCTTTCAGAAGGTGCCTTCCAGTCCAAACCTTTCTATGACTCTATGAATATAAGGAAAGATAATATCTTCAGACACTATTCCCTTCAAATCTGGAGAGCTTACTTCTTCTTAGACCTTTGGACTGTTCCAGAACAATTCTATAAATAATATTTTACATTTATTCATACCTCACTAAGGCTCTATCCACTGGGGATTTGGGATATCGTAGCAGTTACAGCTCTTTCTAAGTTTCATACTTGTACAGTACAAAGGAAAAGAGAAAGCAAAACTAAGATTTAATTGTGCCATTGCCTGAGGCATTAAGGAATTTTGTTAAACACATTAAGGAATTTTCTTAAATTTTGTTTTGTTATCACGCTCTAGAGGTACAGCTGCGGGATAAGGCTCTTCTTCACGCCAGTGATAAGTCTGTCTTTCTTCTCATGCTTGACAAGCTTAGAAACAAGTACTAATGCAAGATTTCAGAAGTGTCATTTCAGTTGCTTTGAGGTAACAAACATGAAAAGTACAGTTTGAGAAGCTTAAAGAAAGATCAGCTGAAGTTTCAGACTAGCTACTCTGAAGAGAGCCTAAACTCACAGAAAGCTTTGCGATGGTCTGGTCAGATCAGGGAAACATAGCAGCTTCTCTTCAGTGTTATATTATTTTGTATAAGAAATTGTCAACTTAAATGTCTAACCCACAGTCACTCTGTGTCTGTACTTTCAGTTTATAGTCTCAGGAAAACTATTACAGTTCACATTTACATTTTTACTCTGGATCACTGATAGTTCCCTCTACACAACAGGGGTGCTTAGGAGCAGCTATGCATGCAGTGCTTTAGAAAGTGTATGTTGTTAAGATCTAATGATGATGTTGCCACAGGTACATTATCAAAATTGTTTTATAAAAGTCCAAACACATTAGAATAAGAGCTGCTCTGGAGGTTGAGTGGTGAGGCCAGGTAGGCAGCAGGATCTGCTCCCTGGCACAGCTTCCTCCCCAGTGGACTGTGCCACCCGTGCTTGGCTTCACAGGCAGCTTTCCCTTTCTCCCACAGCTCTCACCACCCCAGCATAGCCTGCCCAAGTAGGTTGCTATGAGTCCATTGTACATCTTTAGCTACTTCCCTTTGGAATCCTGAGTGAGCAGGCCAAGGGAAGGGGACCTGCTAGACCTCACAGCCTGTAATTTTATTGCTGCTTTTGTTACTGCTTTTCCTTTCCTAATGCCACGTGATAAGGTTGAGAAACTAAAAGGAAAGACACATTGTAGGTTTCATTAATCCTTTCCCTTTGGAAAGCTGGATATTAACTGTTGCCTACATTCCAGGCTCCATTTCCCTCCGGGTACAGCAGGATCCAAATGAGTTTAGGCAGAAGTGAGTATTTTCAGCAGTGTCTGGGTCCCAGTCTCAGACTGTTGGAATGTTGCTCCCTTTTATCTGAGCACAAACATCTTGTCTGCTTCTGAAATATTGCTGGGCTCTGTTACAAGCTCAGTGTGCTGCTTAGAGATGCCTTGCCAAGGTTTACACACAAGTCTTCTGTTGTTTCTGGTGCTGCTGAATAAAATCTCTGTTTCTGTAGTTTCTTATCTATGGATGAGCTTCTTGCTGAAGAAGAAAATATGTTGCTGTCTAAAGCCCTGATCCTGCCAGGTGAGAAATGCCTTCAAGTCTTAATAAATCATGACTCCAGCAAATGCTGAGATTGCCTATACACCGTAGGATCAGAGATTGGCGCATAGCCCCGTGTTGCTCACTAGGCAGTATTAGACATGCTGCTGTTCTAAATCCAAATGCTTCCTGGAGCTGCCTCAGCAGCTTCCATAGCCCTGGCAGGAGGCTTTCATTTCCCTAGTGGAGGTCACTGCCCTTAACCTTATCCTGAAATCAGACTCCTGGAAGAAAGGTGATTACTTTTCCGGTCCTTGACTAAAATGAGTATTTCAATATTTTACCAAATGGCTGTTAAATGTAAAACTCAAACACATTTAGAAATAAGTTGCCAATGCTATTCCTTCTCTAACATCTGAACTTTCAGCATGGTGTCTTGTGTTCAGCTCTTGAGTGTTGTCTTCCTCTTTAGTTCTTTGAGTTCTGCAGGGAGGGTATATCAGCTTCAACGGAAAGCAGCAAAAGCACTTTTGTATGTTTTGCTTAATTGGAAGCCAGATGGTAATGAATTCTCTGCCGGGAAAGACACAATAATGAGTGCCCTCCTGAGGGGGAACTGAGATGATTCCTTTTCCCTGGTTGACACAGTGAGCTGGTCACACAGGGCCTCCTGTGGCACCATTTGTGGCAAGCAGAATCAGAACATGTTTTTGAATCTTGCCTCCAGATCAAATATTTAAGTGATATAAGCAAAGTGATTTATAAGTGATAGGCTCTATGATAGTTTAACACACTGCAACAAATCTCTTTATGATCATAATTTTTATTAAAAATTGAGTGAAATCAGAACAGACATGTAATTTTTCAAGTTTGTATCTTCAAATAACATTGAAATACTCCATGCGGATTATCAGATCTCAAATCTGTTTGTTGTGATTAATGAAATGTGAGCTCAGGCATTAACTGTTTTTAAACTGCAGTTTACAGTTGTTCATTTGACAGATTTTATGAGCAAGAGGGTATAAGAACACTGCCACTTGTTTGTGCTAAAAAATGTAAGACTTTACATTATGTTAAACATCCATGTTACAGCACAAACAATTTATAACATCATGCCCTTTTTACTCAGGAAATACAATCTACTAATATTGTTTTGCAGTAAGTATTTCAAATTCCTTTGCTGTACTAATAACTGCAGGAATATTTAGAAAAGCAATCATCATTACAACACAATTTATGGAGAACTAGATGTTTTTAACAGCTACTCTTTTCCTCTGTAATTAGACTACATAGAAGACTTAGGTAAAATTAATAAGGGAGAATTGCTGTGTTCAGAACTTGACGCCATGCAAGGCTCAGCACATCCTTTTCTCTGCTGGTTTTAGGGACATGCCATGTTGAAAAAAAAGAGGAATGAAGTCATCCTCATGTTTTTCCTCCTTCTTACAAGACATCTTTGAACTCTTGGCCAAACCACCCAGATCCCAGCCCAGAGATGTTCAAAACAGTTTTGGGGTGTGGTGTTATGTAAAGGGTACTTTTCTGGGATTAAGAACTGAAAACAGGTTTCTGAATTGTCCTGTGCTGGTTAGCAGCTGATGAAAATCCTCTTTGCACAGGACTGGCAGGATGACAATTCCAGCTCAGAGAGTCCTGGAGCCAGTGTGTAACCTTTCAGTAAACTCTTACCCCCTGAAGTGACTGGAATCACAATATTTGCAAGGGGAAGAGGGAGAGGGCAAAGAAGAAAATAGATATGTTTGAAGACTTTACTCATTTAAAACCCAGAAGTGCATTTGCCTAGAAATAACAACAATAACAACAACGACAACAGGACTTGAACTGAGCTGCCAGGATTGTACAGAGATGAACAATATGGCTGTGGTATCAAGGGTACCAGCTAGCAATAACACTCCTCACTTCCATGCTCTGAATACAAATGAATACTTCCTGTACTGTTGTCATTACAAATCTCTTTTTTGTTTCAGGTATTACTTTCCCAAGCTCAGATATATTCTTAATTAAAATCAGGTAGAGAAAGCTCCAAGGGCAACCTATAACAAAGACCCAGAACAAATAATAAAGGCTTCAATAAGTGTAGCACTGAAGATTTTTCCAGTAGGTTTAGTTCAAGGGCCTAATCAGCTGTTAAAGACAGAAGACTGTAGCTTAAGTCTTTTAGTCTCATAAACTGAATATCTTCAGGGCTTTACCATGGAATTAATTGGGCTTTACTGGTCTTGCTTCAGCCAAATTACCAGCGAAATTAACCACCCTTGTAGATGAGTCATAATGAGACAATGAGAATTTTGCCAGATGTCTGTCAGCTACAACACAGTGCAGGTCAATAAATACTCAGTATTACAACATAACTTTTAGCTGACTTTATCACTTTAATCTGTCAGACCAATCCTCACTGCATCACTTTGTGAAAAGTCACCTGAGGAGTCTTTCATTTATATTTGTTTTTAGAGCTTGGCCCTACAGAATGCCAAATGCCATCAGCTCCCAGGGAAGTCCTGGTGAATTGAGTCACTTTGTGCCCTTCCAGACTAGCTCCTAAATGGAGTTATTAGCTGTACAGTCATGGGGTACCTTACTTCGCTACCTGGAACAATCTACAAGAACAAGTTACTTAGCTTGAATCAGTATTTCAGCCCAGGCAGCTTTAAGAAATCATCAGTCAGGGGACAAATCTTGGGGCACTGAGCCTTCCTGCTGCTGACCTGGCTGGCTCTTAGAGCTGCTCAGCCCTTCACTCTCTGGCTCAGCACTAACTGGATTCAGCCTTCGAGGGTCAGCAGCTGCCATTCCTTCAAGGTTAACAGCCTTAAATACTGCTCAAACATAAAAAGCCTGTCAGCCTTTATCTCCCCATGCAATTGCAATGCAGCAGTTCTTGCCATAGAAGTCATGAGTAGATCAGTCATGATTTTTCTCAACATTGTCTTCAAATGCCCTTGAAAACTTGCCAGTAAAGAGAAGAAAGGGGAGTGGGGGGTTGAAGCGTGGCAAGAATTCAGTGAGGAACAGGAGGAAAATATGGGAATGGTATTTATTTATGATTAAGGGAAAAGTAAGTGGTGATAATTTTGCTAAACTGATGAACAATTATGAAATTAATTCAGTCATAATATCCTGGTAGATGGGAAGCCTCTGACACTGAGTTGAAAGCTTAACAGTAAGAAGATGTGAGTCTTAATGAAACATATAATAATGTAAATCTTTTCTTAACGGATTCCCCTTTCAAATTCATAGATGAATTATGAATGGCATAGACCTTAATCACATAGAAATGAGGGAGTGAGCCTCCTCCCAAGAGTTTTACTTGCTTGGGCTGTGAGGGGTTTACTGCTGTTGCCTAAATGTAAGTGCTATTCAAGGCATCCCAGGGGTATCTGAGACATCCACATGCAGATATTACACAGGAGCTAGGAAATATTTGAAGAGACAATTTATTTCCAGACATGTGGCTGAAATGTTTACATTTCACTATAAGACTGCAGGCAGAAAGCAATGGGCTATGGTGGAGCTGGCCTCAGCCAAAAGCACATCATTTGGGATAAAAAAATGACACAGGTATGCAGCAAATATCAGCTCCTGGACCTTCCTATTTCTTCCAGTATTTATTCCCAAATGTTACTTCTATTGCTCCAAGAAATTTAAATATATGTATGAGAGAAGATATAGCTATTGGCAAGGGTAGACTGAACCCACCTTTCTCCACCTCCTCTTTTCTCTGGTTCAACTTAGCTCCTTTGTGTGTGACTCTTCTCCCTTCTCCTCCCTCCTACAAGTGGAATGACTTTTGAGGAATGGGGGCTGCAGGCAGCTTATAGCACTTTGTCTCTGCTGCACTTCCTCCTCTTAATTTTCCCCATGTCCAACATGAGGGATGCAGTCCTTCATAAGGTGCTCCAGTGTGGATGCAGGATTAACCTTTGTGCCTAGAAGGTTGTTTCTCTCACATTTTTATCAATTCTGTTCTCACACCTGCTGTGAAGTGGTTTTTACCCTTTTTAGTAAGTTTTCACAAACGTGCCACCAGCCTGACTGAGCTTTGTAGAGCCAAGGGTCTGTTTGAAGTCAGCTGGAACTGGTTCTGAGTCTGAGTTGGGACAGTCCCTGGCCCATTCTCACAGAGGCCACCCCTGCAGTCCCTCTTACCCACCCATATATACTTACCACCCACCAATATATACTTACAATATAACCTTGCCATGGAACACACTTCATCAGCATCACTCTCAAGGAGTCCCAGCGCCGTGTGTAAAACTCAGAGATGAGGATATGGTCGAGCCCAGCTTAGCAGAATTATTGTGACAGTATCTGCTTCGCTTGAAGTTTTGGTGAAAAACCCAAATGCACTCAAACCACCCAACAAACAGCACAAAAAGACCATGATTCATTTCATTTCATTCACTGAATAAGTGAATTCCTTTCCAAACTTTGAGATCACTCTGGAAAGAACATTTTCAGAAATATTTGTCAAACTGAAAACACTTTCCTTAAGTGATAATAACTGGTTTGGAACTTCGTGTAATGAAAACTTGAACAAGTATTCATTTAATGAAAGTATTTGTTATTCTATTAATCTTCTCTTTTACCTCTAAAATATTAAGTAACAACTTATATATTTTCTCAGTTACATATCTGCCTTTATCTCCTCATGGTCCACCTTCACTATGACTTGTGAAGATGTCAAAAGAAAACTGTTGTCCAAAATAAACTGGTGAAATAATTCAAAAGTATTTTATACTCTTTGTCATATATTTAGATCCTCACCAAGCTGTCAATAGAAGCTTAATCTGAATAATTGGGGTCTAGATGGCAATTTTGGCCTGGCTGAAGGAGTCACCTTACAATTAAACTCACAGCTGGTTGCTCTAGTAGATCCTTGCAATCTTCTGGCTGCTCACTGGCTCCTCTCCAATGTCCTGTCTCTGTGATGCAGAAGGCTGCTAAGTGCTGCAGAGGAGAGATGATGTTCCCTCCCTCATTCCCTTGTGTTGAGCTTTTATGGAAGGACAAAACCTAAAAAACCTATCTCTGCCAGTAGGAGCACGTTGAAGGAGTCTCAAGGTGTAAAACCAGGTATGAACTTTTCCTTCACTCAGAGTAATTACAAGTATCTCTCATCATTAGCATAATGATAATCAGAGCTTAATTATCTCAACACTTCTGCCAAATGTGAGGGGAATTAGGTGGTGGGTTCAGAAGTTGCTGGCAGAGATTTTAACTTAGGCTACTAATGGGACTGCATGGAAAATGGCACTCATGGTGATTTCAATTACATTGCGAAGTATGACTTTTATATAAAATAATTTGCTATAAATTTATCAGTGTGACCTACAAGGCAGGGCTTTGGACTGGGCTTAGAGCTGGAGTCTGTTTCCAGTTCTGTTTCAGATCTGCATAGTGACTACAGCAAAAACTTTTGCTCTCTCAGTTTCTGCATCTGTTAAACAACTTCAGAGAAGATCACTTTCAAGTAGTACTTTGAAATCTGATTTGAAATGTATATTGCTATTGCGGACCTTAGACATTATTATACGGAGGATAGCAGGCAAACCAATCTGTTTTCTTCTGAGTTTGACAAGATCTGAGTTACAGCAGGCCTCATTTATGATGTATCATAGGCTGATCACTAAAAAAGGACTACAGAATTTTTACTCTTTACTAGTGTCAGCCTAAGATGAAGGCATTTTCAACACTGTTGCCACAAGTGCTGCATTACTGTAGAAATATGTAGAATTTATTTCATAGCCATGGCATTTTTCTTCTGAAGTCTGATTTTTGTAGCCCAAATCAAAGGAATTGTAATTTAAATAAGAAATAATAAGACTTGTCTAACCCTGAGGTTGTACTTTCTGTAAAAATAAATGAAAATATAGGAAAAAGCTACACATGTAAAACACTTTATTGTTTCAAAGTCTTAGCAGATTATCAGATTTGTTTTCCTTTCAGGTTCTCCCTATTTCAATTAAAATTTTTTATGTTATTTGCTTAATGCCTTCAATACAGTACCGAAAACAACCCTGCACTGTCAAAATGGCAGATGGCCGGAAACCAGACCACTTTCCTTGAATATATGTAATTCTGGGCCATATACACTCTTGATAAGCAAGGGAAGTTTTTCATATGAGTGCTGAAAAATAAAATATATGTACTGATGTCTAAACTGCCCTAAGGAGAGGAATAAAACTTGTATCACATTGTTCTTTAGGCTGAGTTCCTATGGGAAGGTTTTTAAAAGACATTCGTTTAAACCTGTGTTTTTGAAGATCGTTGTCTTGGGGTATGTCTGATTTTCTCACACTGAGAACTCTGACCTCTTATCACATCCTGCCTAGTTGTTGAAAATTTCTGAAGAGAACTGTCTTGTGATATTAAAAACAAATGCCCAGATGGATCACCCTGGGTTCCATATAAACAAAATGAAACAAAACCCCAGAAGACAAAGTCCACGTTTCAATCTCCTGATGCCGTGGTTATCAGCATACATTACTGCTACACAAAAGCATCTTACTGGGCATGAAACATAATATTTTTTAAGGACTCTTTTTTGCTTTGTGTGGAATAAGATGGCTCCCAAACATTCCCACACTGGTGAATTCTCTCCCCATTAGCAAGAGAGAGTCATTTGTGTGATTTCTCGTATTTGGAAGTGACTGTCCAGGTTAGGTGAAACAGAATTTTTAGTAGTCATAAAGATGTGTTTTAGCAGCATTTAATCTTAAAATGGGAATTTGTGTTGGTGACACAAGCTTTTCTGTTACAGACATTCTTCAAATTGACTTGATCTTGGAAAAGTCTTGCTGAGTCTGAGTGCCATTTCTAATCACGCAGACGTATTTGAAACTTGTAGATGTAGAGATGCATTAATATGTGGATAAATTGCCTGGTTCGTATGCACATGTGGTTTTGGTCACATTTGTTGGGAGACACTGAGTCCAGTAGCCTGAGAGAAACAGAGCTGCAGCAGCTCCTTGGTCGAGCCAGGAGTGTGTATTCCTTGTGGACACACGTGTATATACCTGATACACACACGTAAGCATGGATAGCCACACAAATTAACACAGACAGAAGCACTCATGCAAACACAGACTGCCTGATCAAAGATGCTCCACACAGGAAGGGATAAACAACATTCTAGGTGCTCAAGACAACAAAGGGTTCACTATACCTTTAAAATGAACTAAAGTATTTTGTAGTAATTTAGATGTGAACTTTTAGATAACAATTCAATATTCTCCACTTTTACAAGGTTAACTTTTTTATGGCCTCTTGATCATGCAGATATCTAATCAACACCCAGATTTAGCTTTTGAAAGCATTTATTTGCCCTCTGGTTTCCTTCAATGTTATTACAATGTGTAGTTTAAATCTTCTTTAATCTACTTCAGTTCTGGCAGACTGATTAATAAACATTAATTATAAAGGTGCTGAGTAGGCATTATGAAAGAAGAGGATGAAGAGGAGGTAATGGCTGGGGAAGGGAAGATAAAATGTAATGATCTTTCTAGTCTGATATGTCACTATATGTCACTATATGTGAGTATGTCTTCATGTTCCCTGTTACACCAAATCTAGCAGGCAATCACACGTAACTAACCCCTGACTTCTACTGCCACACAGCTGGAGCTTCCTCTCATGCATTTACATCCCTGCCTCAGTCTCTACTCTCCCCTGTGACAGATGTTACAGACCTTGTCCATCACAGGTTTGCCATCTGGTTCTATCTCGTGCTCAGCAAGGCCCTGCTCATGAGCACACGCCCCTGCTGCACCCCTGAGCTTGGATTTTTCTCATGACCTGATGCACTGGCAGCACCCTTGAGCTCACAAGCCAGCACAGCATTGCTTCATGCATCTGAGATGACATGACCTGAGCAGCCTTTGTGCCACCCTGGCAGTGAGAATGAGCCTTGGTGGGAACAAACTGCTCTATCAATTTTTGTTTTCTTCTCTGTGAATTTTTTTACTCTTGGTTGAATAAAGTTAAAAACAAGAAAGTCTGTGTAACTAAACATAAAACCACACCATCAGTGTGTGCCCCTGAAAGCTCAAGGGATAGTGCCAACAGTGGAGAGTGATGAGATAGAGCAGGATCTGCTGTTTTGACAGGAAAAGCCAAGGAGAACGAAGAAATTTATGGAAGAGGAGAAACTTATTTTCCAAGTCAGAAAAGTGAAATAAGGATAATGTAGTCTGGGAATAGAAGTAGAGAATAAAATCCCTGCTAATAGATCATATTCATTCAGGAATATATATTTAGATCTGCTGAAAAGTGGTAACAAATATTTATGGGTACAAATTGTGATTAGAAAAAGCATGTCCCTAATTTCTCTTACTTGATAAATTGAACTAACAACATAGCATACAATTTTCATATTTATTCATTGACAATGTGATTTTGTGGATGAGCTGGTGGATTAACTCACTGTTGGTCTGACAAACCCATTAAAATGGGGTAGTGTGAGAGACTAATAACTTCAACTTTGGAAGCAAAATCCGTTGCTTTCTGCTCCTACTATGATGACTGCCAGCTGATTTCCATGTCCTTTTTATGGTCACTCTTCCTTTATTACACCAAACAAACCCTTCTCTTTGCTATGTGAAAGCATTAAGTTGTTTTTCTAAAGTCTCACTGAGCAGATACCAGTCACTGAGAAAGGCAGATCTTTCACCAGGCACTATTTTTACAATAAAGACTTAAACTCCTGTAAATGGTTACACCGTCATCCCTTGGCTCTGATACTGGAGCAGGCTTAGGAAATCCAGATTCTTCTCTTGCTCCTGTCAATGTTTTTTTTCTGTTTTCTTGGGCAAGAGGGTTAGACTGAGAGTTAAAAGCATAGCTTCTGTTTATATCTCTTAATTTGAAAAATTTTAAACTGTTTTTCCAAGAAAAGGAGCTCAGGATGTTCATGAGGCACCAAATAATTTTTAAATGCTACATTTTCCTTCCCATGCCTTCTCTTTTTTTATTATTTTCAATGCTGTAGTTATTAGCGTTTATAAGGAATGGAGTAGCTACAAGAGCTGAAAATTCAAAGTTAAAAAACAAATCTCTTTCAGAAAGCCATGATTTAAACCCTTAAGCTTGGCGTTCTCAGTGTTCATTAATCACCTTTGGACCTCTTAGTGTTCATCTCACCAGGTCTCAGCAGGACAGGCATAATACAAATATATTTCCATCTGACAGAGGTGTGCTATAGAAAGACTTGGAATGAAACAGACCCCTCAACTTCAGAGATGACTAAGTGGCAAAAGTGTCTGTCATCTCTCTGTGAAGGCTTTGCTGCAGGGGTCATTATCTTTCCCTTTTATATTATGTGCCCTACACATTTTAGAAATAGTCTTCACTGTATTTTAATGTCTTTTACTTTGTTTATTTTGTTATGAAAGGACATAAATTTAGATAGCTCCAATGACTGACTGCTTTTTCTGTTATTACACCATAGTGTTTTACTTTTGTGTTTTCAATTTCATGGTGGATTAGAATATATTTCTACTTCACTAGCAGAAATTGGCATCTGTTCAATGAACTGTCCCAGAGATATATTCCTTCTTAAGGAGGTGATGTTCTAATGATTCCTTCCATTTTCAAATCTATTTTGAGGCATTCAAAGTCAACTTTATTAAGCTGATAGATCAAGACTGGGGATTTCAGCACAGAAAAGCGCAGCACTGCTGAACCTAACATATGTGTCTAGCCCTCACAGTGTCATTTACACTGCTGAATTATGTGTCTAGGCATAGTATTTCATAAGGCTCTTAGCTCCTCCTGGCTTGATCTCAAACCCAGAACTTTTGGAAGACAGTTTCTGTTCTCCCTAGACCCCATTCTATTGTACTCATGGGTACAGCTCTGTGGAAAAGCTTCTTCTAGTCTTCATGAAATATTACTTTCACATCCTGGCTAAACCTAGATTAATCCAAGAGGCACTGAAAAAAATTCACTCCTATACTTTACCTGACAGAAAATGGCTAATGATTATTTGGCAGTTATGGCATTTAAATATTGATAGCTTTCCTTAAAAGCTCTTTTATTGGAGTATTTGATATTTGATTGGTTTTGCTTTGTATAAATATGCAAGCAATTTGCACTTTCACTTAACTCCCACTTAGAGTTTTCCACACTGCTATTCTGGATAAGCATGAGTTAAAATTATTTAGCTGTGTTGGATCAACTGGTTTTGCTTGAAAATTCTTCATATACCGAAACGTTGAGATGATGATGATGATGATGTTGATAATAATAACAATAACAACAACAAAACAACAATAATAATAATTAAAAATATAATAAGAAGTAGTAGTAGTAGTAGTAATGTTCTAACTAAATAAGAGTAAATTAATAGTGCAAACTACTGATGAAAGGTAGCAGCATCTATTCCAGCTATTACATCCACATATCCACTGTTTCAGAAGGAAGCTATGATGGCAGGGTTTCATATGAGGCTTTGGAATACTGGCATTGAAATTGGAAATGAAAAAGTACCTCTGGCTAGACCTCTGACTGAAAGTCGGAAAAGGTTTATCAGAAGGCAGGAGCTTCCTCATTCAAAAAAAGCTTTTGAATGAGGAAGCATGATAATAGCATGATAATTACTCCATAGTCATTCTGGTACACTAAATTTTGATAATACTAATATCTTTTTATAAGGAATGGGCAAGAATAGTAACATCCTTAGCACAGGAAGGACATTGACTTGTGAATTAAGTACAGAGAAGGCCACCAAGGTGGTTGGAGGAATGAAGCAACTCTACTATGAGGAAAGGCTGAGACAATTGGGATTGTTCAGCCTGGAGAACAGAAAGCTTCTGGGTGACCGTGTTGCAGCCTTTCAGCACCTAAAGGATGACTGCAAGAAATCTGAAGGGGAACTGTTTACAAAGGCTTGTGAAGATACAACATGAGGTAATGTCTTCAAAGTGAGAGTAGGTTCAGATTAGCTATTAGGAAGAAATTCTTTGCTGTGAGAGTGGCAAGGCACTGGAATAGGTTGCCCGGAGAAATTGTGGATGTCCCTTCCCTGGAAGTGTTCAAGGCCAGGCTGGATGGGGCCCTGAGCAACCTGGTGGAACAGAAGCTGTCCCTGTCCATGGCAGGGAGTTGGAACTACATGATCTTTAAGGTCCCTTCACTCAAACCATTCTATGATAATAGAGAATGCAATCACAATTAACCTAAAAAGCTCATAAAAGTGAGAAATCTTGTCTGAATTTGTTCTTTAATGAGTTTTCATTGCATATGAAAATATGTGAAGACACAAATGGTTCTCAGAGTCACAAGGAATGCCTCAAAAGACATTGCAGTAAAGTATGAATAGCTAGCACATGTAATGTTAAGAAATAATAAAGCCAAAGATGATTTAATTTGTGATCCAAAAGCCATTGTGCTCTTTACAAAGAAAGAATTGCAGCACTCAAGGGACTGTGAATTAGCTGAGACTTGCTAGAGTACAAAAATGTTTTTAGTGCTGCCTAACCCTGCTCATCATACAGCAGTGGGAGAGCTGACATCCCAGCCAACTTGCTGAGCAGTTGAAGGTGAACTCCCTAAAGGGGAAAGAAAATCTCCTGAAATATGAATGATGTTTAATATACTCTATCTGTGAAGAAACCATATGTCCATTAATAAGCCAAAACTGCCATCTTTCAGTATTTATTTTGGGAACTTTCACTAGGATTACTGCACTTGTAACTTTTGGGTAAAGTGTATTTATTACAAGTTTGTGAGTGATCTGATATCCATCTGTGACTTCTGTATGTCAGAACCATGGGAAACCTGTGTATGTGGTTGTGCACAGCATGGGAGTTATTGCTTCCCTCCCATTTTGTATTTCCCAATACAAAAATATAAGTCCCACTGTACCCTAGTCCTTTACTTAATTTTAGTATTTTGTGTTTCTCACAAAAGCAACAACCAGCAGTTTGCGCAGAAGTCCTTGCAGCTGAGTAGATAATAAGTAATGTGGATGGCTCTTTCAGCTTTTCAGCCCTTTTAGAGCAAAGATGCAGAAGCACTCTTGAAAATATTTTCATGAGCCTAACCTTTGTTTCAGAGTTTGTTCTGCAAAGAGCAGAGCAACAAGTACTCCCATGGTATTTCCTGATTTCTATTTTTGGTTGGCATTGGCAAGTTCAAAAATATAAATAATGCCCTTTCACATTCTTCATGATGAGATATGATGTAGCACCTTGGAGAAGGTGGTTCCCCATGTGCTGAGGTCAGTACCTGTTGGATCGTTCTGCAGATTTCACCTCAGCTGTGCACCTGAGCTTTCCTGACATGGCAAGCAGGGTGGAGGAGCAGATGTGTGCAGCTGTGCCTTGTCCTGAGGTGGAGGTAGGAGGCCATCTGACCCACAAGAAAATCCACCCAGAACTGTCCAGGTTCCGTGGGCTGATGTTCTTGTAAGCTGAAGCGTTTTGGAGCCAAGAGGTGATAAAATCATGTAAGCAGAGAAATCATAAAGCACTGAGGGGTAAAGGAGAAATAAAACAAACTCAGAGGGATCTAGCAGAAAAAACTATCAAAATGCAAAATGAGCTTCATTCAGTATGTAAATCAATCTAAATCTGCATTTGGTTTCTGTCTTACAGCACTCTGTAATTAGAACTGTGCTGACTACTGTTTGTTGCTGATACAAGAGCCAAGAGAAAATCTAGTTAATTGCCTAACATTTCAAAAGCCTTACGGCTCAGAGAAGAGTTTCATTTAATGAATCAAATTCTGTGCTTGGCCCACTGATGCTCCAGTAGCTTTTATGCAGTCTATTTTTCATGGAAGAACATTTCTGACTATTCCAAAATCCAGCTGAAGGTTTGAGGAGGGGTATTATTAAGTTAAAATTTTGACCCTGTCTGTCTCAAATTAAAGAAAAAGCTACTTACTGATGTAGTGACTGTATTTTGTATATATCAGTTCAGTTGCTTGTAAATCTCCATAATGGCATAATAGTATATTTTTTGGGCCATGGATGCCATTACTGGTTAACATTTAAAAGCACCTTTTAAAATATAATTTACAAGATATGTGACCTTTAAAGACATTTTCAGCTGAAAGTCTTCTCTGTTAGCTCCCAGTCACTTGCATGTCCTTGGCTTAGAATATGTCTGGCAGGTTACAATGGAATAGCTGATGATAACTCAGCACATCACTTTAAAGAAGCTACTTAGACTCGCTTTTTCTTTTAAATTAACCCTGTCTAATAAAGACTGTTACCTTTAGGGACAGAAGAGGTCTGAATTGCCTAAAAAAATTAAAATATTCAGATCACACTGAGGCTCAGAAAGGAAGTATAAACGACATGAAAAGTGATGGTGTCACACAGCTGGACTGACACATAAATAGCTTTAGGAAGAGATCTTGAGTTTTTAGTAAGATGTACAATATTTATAACACAGAAGACTGTTATGAAGATATCAGGCAGCCCAGATTTTATCAGAATGTGAGTTAAATATTGAACCAGATTGTAACCATTCTTTAGCACTCAAAACCATGTAATGGTCAATGCACAAACATGTTGCCCACTTCAGTTAATTAGTAATTAATTAAATCAGTTAATGTACTAAATAGTTTGCTGGATGTATTTTATTTACTTATTATGCTCCCGATAATCCCCTGATTCCATTCTCTTCAATATTTTTTAGTCAGGAAATTCAGACTAAGAGCTAATTATTGTGGCAAGGCTGTTATCCAAGTTGCAAAAAAATGTACCACAGAATTTCTTACCTACTGTCACAGGTTTGAGACTTGTGTTTATATCCTGGTTTGTAAAATAAAAATAAACAAAATGGTTTTTAAATGATATTTTAAAATATTTAAAATATAATGATAAAAAATTACATCAAAACAAAATTTGGTATGACATGAAAAAAATTTAAACATTCCAATCTAACATGCCATCTCTTAGGGACAAATTCATATGACCTAAATTTACCAAAACCCATCTAACATGGCATCTGCTTTAGACTGGCTCTTCTTCTGAGAAGCCTAACCATTAAAAATTGTGGCTAATCTCAACAAAATCTTCTTAGAAAAACAAATCAAAATAAGCCAGTGTTTTGGCAAGTGGTTTTCAGTCTTTTTTCTTTTTTTAATAAGAATTTCCATTCCTCTTAATCAATAAGCTTTTTGACTTCTCTGTTTGGCAAGTTTTTCACCCAGAACTGCCAGAAGTGCAGGGTTCTGTGAGGTGATGCTGTAGGCGACAAAATCCAGGAAAAATTTCCCTCTCTCTTGTTAGTGCTCTTCCTGTGAGAACCAGGTGGCACTGGGTGGTCCTTGAAGCCTCACAGTGAATCATTCTGTTGTAATAACATTTAGAAAAGCAGCATATAACCTGATGTGACTGCGTGCCAATAATGATTCTTTTCTTCTCCTAGGATAATAAAACATTTTAATTATCATGTATTATCCCCCCAGGTTATAACAGAGATGCAACATTCCCTGCACAATTGACTATAGATTTCTTCCACAAACATTTACAATAATGAAGGTGAATGTCACAGTGCTTAACAGCACCTTTTTTGGATAGAAATCAATTCTGTGAGAAGTAGAATTCACAACTTCATTGATTTCAATATGAATTATACATTAATTTTTTCACAGAATTACATGTAATAAGTGGGTATGTGACATCTCATAGATGCTCTGTTATTATTCTATGAATAGCTTCAGTTGAAAGACTGATCTTTACTAACACTGAACTGCTCTAAAATACATTTTAAGCATTGACAGGATGTATTTAAAGTTTTCTCTGCAAAAATCAAATGCCTTCAAACTTTCCCTTATTCTGCCATCCCAGCAGCTCATAGTGTAATTACATTCGACTTATTGATGCACCTCTGATTATACTGATGTTCCTCAGTTTTACTGACCACAGGGGTATGATGTCCTTTGGGCACAGGTCTCTATCTTTTGATCATTTTTCTTCCTTCTCTCTTAAATATGTAATTGTTAGCATCACTTTGCTTGCCCTTTCCCATTTGCCCATAGAGTGAGTCACACTTACAGAGGGTTTTTCCAACATTGCTCTAGATGCTTATGCCAAGATTGCAAGTATCAAGGATTCACAAAGTAATTTTACTTTCTTCCCTTGAGACCAGATGTGTGAGACACTCCAATCTTCGTTTCTTCTGCAATAATATATAACTTATGGCTATTTTGTTACATGCGCTTTTCCCACCATTCAGTGACGTGAATAATTCGTAGCATGGTCAGAATGCCATGGCACAAACCTTGTAATGAGTCCATGATGCTTGCCATGCCTGTCTAATTAATCTTGGACATCCTCCTATGACTGTAGTAAAAATTGCTCAGCTAAATAAGATACCAGTAACTCTTATAAGCAAACCTTTACTGTCATTTGCAAAAAGCTCTGTATATTTAATTTTTTTTTAATAAATGAAAACTTCACCCAGCTTCATTTTATTTTGTACAATGTACAAACCTATAACCATCCCTGACTCACATTGTCTCGATCCTGTCAGATCCTGAAAATGAGCCATTAACACAACACATCTGAAAACATCCACAGTTTTCATAGTTTGGCACAGTTGCCAAAGAAGCTAACAAAAAAAAAAGTATTTGAATTCCAGTCTGTCAGAATGCTAATGGCAATTACTGTATCTGTCTATTAAGAGTTAGTTTAATTTTCATGCATGGAGTCCTCCTTGTGTACGCAAATATAGATAAATTAACTAACTGGCACAGAAGCTTTGAAAAAACCAAACCACATTTTTTTTAGATCACCTCAGATAAACTTGTTGAGACAAAACAATGCTTTGAAATATATTTGGAAACATTTGGACATTACTTATTCATATCCAGAGAATTCAAGGGTAAGTCTGCTATTTTATTCAAGCAAAATTATCAGCTATATTTACCTAACCAGTGAAACTCTCACCTCCTGTTACCATGCCAGAAAGGAGAACAAAACTGTCCTACTGTGTGTCAGTGTTCAGGACTCTGTCCCACAGCTGTGCCTCAGAGGCCTGTGTTGTGTTAAACAATTTCCTCTGCTCTGCCTGTGTGTTATTGGCTTTTGTGAGCCTTTTGTGAGCAGATGAAATGTTTACCTGTTCCAGAATACGGTTCGAAGGTACTGGGAAGATTTGAGGTAAATGCCAGTTTTACACATACCCCTGAGACCTCTATACATACCTCTGAGCAAGGTTTGGCGTTTGAACTGGACCACCTCAGGATTTGAGTGGAGGATTGCTACAACTCAAGCACAACTCTAAAGCATAAAGTCTTCCTTCTGATGGTACCAATCCACTGTCAACCAGCTTCATTAGAACTTCATAACTGTTTTCTTCTAGATTAGCTACTGGCGGAGAAAGGTAACAAGAACGCTTTTTCTCATCCATTTCTTTCCCCTATAGCACTACTTTCTATCATTCAGAAAGTATAGGTATGTGTCCGTACCATATAAGTAAACTAGTTTATTATTCTGTACAAAGAGTACGCTCACATTTACACAACAGTGTAGGCCCTGAAAACTTTTGTATGCCAGTTGTTAAAGCTGTCTGCACACCTCAGATGGGAAGCAAGCCAGTCTTGTTCCTATACTTCTAGAGTCAAGCCCCCAGTCTGTTTATAATCCACCCAGAGTCATGCCAGGAGCTAAGGTAACTGTCCACACCCCATATGTTGTCACCATCTCTGATGCTGATGAGGCTGCTTCATTTTTTTGAAAATGAGCTGCATTGACTTTCTAATCTCTGTAAACAAGAGGAAAAAATGAGCTGAAGAAGAATTCTATCCCTTGCTCCATTTGCAGAAGTATAAATCAAGTCACAAATACCTAATATCATTCTTATGATATTCTGCCACAGAACCTTCTTACATAAAAAAGCACAAAGCTCTTGCCTCAATTGAAAAAAAAACAAAAGCTAGTAATTGTAAGCTGAAAGCAATTTGACAACCCGTTGAGAAGTATATTGGACTAAATAGTAAAAACAAGCTCTCAATAGCAGATCAACCTTCATGACACTAAGTTTTACTCAAAGTATTTTTTGCTTTACTTATTCAGCTTAATTTTTAAAACTAGATGATTATTATAGAGAAGACACACAGGCTCAAAAAAACTAATGATTCATGCATAATAAGTAGCTATCTTGGTCTCTAATAGGCCTATAAAAACCACTTCTTTTATTTCACTTCATATAGAAATGATGAATACTCTCCTGCAGGACACATACTGACAAAAAAAGGAGTGCATTGTACCGGACTAGAAAAATAATTTGAATCTTCTTGACCTCTGTACTAGTATGTCATGTGTGGTATTCTGCAATACGGTAGGAAAGAAATCACTCATTCTGATAATTGTTAAACATAGAATCATAGAACCATGGAGTCATAGAATGCTTTGGGTTGGAAGAGACCTTAAAGATCATGTAGTTCCAACCCCCCTGCCGTGAACAGGGACAGCTTCTGTTCCACCAGGTTGCTCAGGGCCCCATCCAGCCTGGCCTTGAACACTTCCAGGGAAGGGACATCCAAAATTTCTCCGGGCAGCCTATTCCAGTGCCTTGCCACTCTCACAGCAAAGAATTTCTTCCTAATAGCTAATCTGAACCTACTCTCACTTTGAAGACATTACCTCATGTTATATCTTCACAAGCCTTTGTAAACAGTTCCCCTTCAGATTTCTTGCAGTCGTCCTTTAGGTGCTGAAAGGCTGCAACACGGTCACCCAGAAGCTTTCTGTTCTCCAGGCTGAACAATCCCAATTGCCTCAGCCTTTCCTCATAGGAAAGGTCCTCCATCCCTGTGGTCAGTCATCTTGGTGTCCTTCCTTTGGACCTGCCCCAATAGGTCCCTGTTCTTCCTGTGCTGGGGACCCCAGAGCTGGATGCAGCACTGCAAGTTGGGTCTCACCAGAGCAGAGCAGTGGGACAGAATGCCCTCCCTCACCCTGCTGCCCACGCTGCTTTTGATGCAGCCCAGGATACAATCAGCTCCAAGAGCTGGGTCATGTCCAGCCTCTCATCCACCAGCACCCCCAAGTCCTTCTCTGCAGGGCTGCTCTGATCTGTTCATCCCCAGCCTGTGTTGATACTGGGGATTTGCCCCAATGCAGGTGCAGCACCTCGCACTTGGCCTTATTGAACCTCATGAGGTTTCCACATGTTCACTTCTCAAGATCCCTCTGGATCCCTTATTTCTGACAAAGTTATAATGCGTCTTAAACAGAGTTGTGCTGTTCCTGCTTGTGTGGCTGAGCACCCAGCCATACAAATAGCATTACTGGGGCAAAGAAATCTCCTCCCAGGGATCAGCCTTCACATAGTTGAACAGAGGCTCTTTATCTAGGTCAGGGGTATTAGTAATTATTAGTAACTATTATTAATCTGTTCCCTGTCTGAGAAATATCCTTCCAAGAAGATGACGTCATAGGAGGGTTTATTATTTTTATGTGATTTATTGTATTTATGTCAGGTTATTGCATGATTTTCTTAGGAACACTGCAAAATTTTCACACACTATTACGTTTCAGTAATGTACTGTACCAAGCATTAATCAGTTAAATAGAACAAGATGTATATATTTTCCCTCAAAATATGTATTCTATTGCACCAGCTGTAAGCCCCTCCATTTTCTTTCTGAAAAAGCAGACAGGCTGGGAGGAGGATGGGAAAGCAGTGCATTCAGTGACTGATCTTAGAGCAGACTTGGAGTCCTGCTTACCTGCCTGCCTGCCTCAAGGCTATTAGTCTGGAAGCCCTTTGGAGCTAGCACTTCTTTTTCTATAACATAATTTATTATTGGTGGAAAAGCAGAGCTGGGATCTGAGATAGAGACCCTAGAAGTCCTTTTTTCCTCTACCGAGAAAGGCTGCAGCGGGAAGGTTTAGATCCTCTAAACTGAATCCAAAGTCAGACAGGTTCGTCACTCACTTGGGAAATAGTTTTTATGTTCAAGAGGAAATGGAAAAAGAATAGATACAATAATACTTCTTAAATTAATACTTTAAACTTTGAAAGCATACAGTAAGAGGAAGGTAACAGTGTGACTTCTGTATAACATTAGCTATTTTATTTTTCTTCAAATTCAGATAAGGCTAATGAAAAATAATAAAGTTAGACGGGTAATGCCTTTGTTTTGTTGCTTATTGCCAGGGAAAAGCAAATTCTAAGCCAAATTTAAATGCTGTTTTCACCCCATGTAGCCCAAATGTATTCAAGTATTAAAGATGATTAATGATAATGCAAATCAAAATTAGGGTAAATTAAACTGTAAATTATTAAATACTAATGAAAAACAATAATGAAATAAAATCAAGTCTATTTGCTTGTCACTACTAGCTAAAAATGTATCTGAGTGTGCTCTGCAAATACTAATTAAATCAAATCAAGTGTGTGCTACTCTCTACATTTGTCTTCTCTCTTTACAATGAATCAAGCTATATGGTTAAAAAGAAAAAAATAAAAAAGCTTGAACTAATAATTTATTAGCCTTCAGTTAGCACTGGAAATGCAAGGGGGGCACTCTGAATGTTCAGTTAGTGCTGCAAGGGGATTTACAGCAATGAGGATTGATGACTTTGAAAATGTGGTTGTACAAAGAACAAAAATGACTGCCAGCATTTCATAAACTCACTAGTTCCTGTGTACAACTACTAGACAAGCTTAACAGGAGTGTTTTCTTGCAATGTATTTGATTTACTTTACATACATAAAGCATTATAATTTTACAAGGTTCCTGATACCTTTGAACTTCAATTGAGCACTTGGCATGAATGGGATGAATATTTTCTGGTAAGTTACAATATGGTAAAAGAGGTGCCTTCCATTGCTGTAATGTTTTCTTTCTGGCAGTGTCAGATATACACCTACACAATACTATTATCCCTCGCTTTGGCAGAATTCCTGGGTCCATTCTGTTTACAAGTGTCATTCCTGTTTTACTGAAATTAATTTGTGCTAGGGATGGCTTTAACAACAAAAAATCATGAAAACTATTTCAGTCATCCTTTTCCTAATTTCCTCCCCCCATGCATTCAGTATATTAGTATAGCTTTTACTATTAAACATTTGATTTCATATCAGAACTGTGGTAGCAAGTTTATTTCCATTCCACCTTTGCCATTATCCTGTCAGGGATGTTTTTACCAAGATCCTCTATTACGAGTTTCTGGACATACTTGAGCCAATATTATGCTAATTTAAAGTTTTTTGTAGTCTGCCCTAATGTCAATTGTCATCTCAGGGTAACATGTCCAAACTCTTCTTTCACATCATTTAGGTTCTGATACCCAAATATATGATGTTACTTTACTATTTGCCAATAATGAATTAACACCTGGACACTGGGTATGGCTCCTTCCCTGTTCTCTGTGTTCCCCTGACTCCTTGGAGCTGTTCCTCTTTGTACAAATATTAGATAGTTCATGGAGGCAAGCCACCCAAAATGCTTTTTACAGTCAGAGATCACCTGTGCAGTATGGGATGGCAGGTTATAGGTAGAGCTGCAAATTCATCCCACAAAGTCTTTCAGGGCCTCGGAGTCCTTCCTACAAACCTGTTGGCGACTCATTAGTCATTGCTCTTCCCATTGCTGTCAAAAATGTTGTGGGATTGGGTGGGGGTTTGGTTGTTGTTTATTTGTTTGTTTGTTTGTTTGTTTGTTTTCTTTCAAGGCTGATAAATTTCCAGATAAAGTGTCTGTTTTTATGAAACATTTCTTTTCAAGAAAGAAAGAAAAAAGAATTCTGGATAATTTCTCATAAACATCTTCCTAAAACCCCATTCCTTTTGCAACAGTTCCATCTTTGTTATCTTCTTGTACCTGCTCCATTCTGAAGCTGCCTATCTCTAAGCGGCTCCATGGAGCACAAGTGTCTCCTTTCAGATTGCTGTAACAATGTCTGCTTTCTCTCGAGCTGGCTCTGGGCCAGTCCGGCTTCTCAGTTCAGCAATTCCTGTTCCAGTATAATAGGTAAGATAAGCCACTATCAGTCTCTTACAGCAAAGTCTTCACAAATTCCCTTACTTTGGAAGGACTCCATCTCCTTGCTGTCTCACGTAAAGTTATGGAGACTAGTTTGCTAAAAAATATTCCCCAAGCACACATTGCAAGGTGCATTACACAAAAACACCGCCTGTTTACAAACATTTTGATTAGGCATAATGACAAGAAAAGCCATGTTCCAGAAATGCGCATATGCAACAGTTCATCTTATATGAATTAATTCTTTCTAAGTTTAGTACAAGGCATCTTAAATTCTCTTACTTTGTATAGACATAAAAATATTACAGCTCTTTCCTATACAAAGGAGGTCATTCAGATCTGCTGTTACCCTCACCATGCAGTAATAGGTCGTTACGCATCAAAGCCCCACATGTGCTGAGCAAAATCTACCAAGACAAAGCAATGGGATGATTTCTTGTGTAAGTTCCAACACACTCTTGTTTTTCCTTGAATGTAAAGTGGTCCACTCACTGTCTGTCAGGAAGCACTATCTGATAATGGCTTAAGAATATATGTTCAGGGAAACATATTAACTCTTATTGAACTGACATATACAGCCAAATGAAAAAGTTGGTTTTGGCATAGAGGCCATTGTTATGGTCTGAAACAGAAGTAGCACATTCTATACGATGGAAAAAGACGTTTGGTAGCTGTGAAGCAGAAGGGGATGTTTGCTAAAGGTGAGAAGGTAGCTAATCCCTATGTTTAGAAGAAATGGGAATAGGTATTTATCACCTCTA
The DNA here is from genome assembly GCA_013397935.1 of Dasyornis broadbenti. Taxonomy (NCBI): domain Eukaryota; kingdom Metazoa; phylum Chordata; class Aves; order Passeriformes; family Dasyornithidae; genus Dasyornis; species Dasyornis broadbenti. The sequence goes on along the minus strand of VZRN01005907.1, from coordinate 2,242,079 downwards.
GATCACTGAAAGATTGATTGTGGGAAAATTACAGTAGGAGGTAAAATCAGTATCTTGATGGATTCCTTGATTTTAATATCTCCTAGACTTATATTTTAAAAGTAAGCCTGGATTGCAACAAGACTTCCTCCACTTGAAACTGATTTGTTATGATGACAATTGTTTGCTTTGGTGAGTGTATCAGGGTGCATAACCAAAGAAGGTTTGCCTCCACACGTTCCATGAAGGTATATGGTGTACTGAATAAGGAGCAGATATATTCAGTGATGTGGGAAATGGATTATGTGAGGGGAAAAAGCATGCAAAGGAGCCTGAGAACACCACAGATTTCCCACAGCCACCTTCTGGTTAACTCCACAGAAAGTGGTGCTAGTGGGAAATTGCGTTTTGCCTCTTTTTGTATATTTCTTTACTTAGTATTCTGTTGTTTCAGTTTAAAGCTGTTTAGAGCTACTACTGTTTGTAGAAACAGCTCTCATTTTGTTAAATTTTAAAAAATAAAAAAGGAGAATTCTTACTTTCAATTTTTTTTTTCGGAAGTAAAATAGTTCTTCTTAAACACAGGTGGATTAAATCTATAATGTGAACACCTCAAAAATGCAATGTCTCGCAATCTATAAACTCCACTGGAATGATTATTCCAAAATCATTGGGTTTAGAACTAAAGTTAAAATAAAGCTTCTAATGGAAAAGCAGCATGTATTATGATTTGTTATTTTCCAGCTATGTTACTGGCAATTCTTCAGTCATTTGAAACAATTTTGCCTGACAGGATTCTCATTTTTGTAATTCTAAGGTGTGTTTGGATGAACGCCACAGGTCTTGTGCTTCTCTCTGCTGAACAGAGCAGGAGGATCAGTTCAGCATGATTTTCTTCTTTCTGCAGGTCCACCTTTATGGCCTAGCTTGTCACAGTCAAGGTCTTGAATTAAAATATAGTGGGAATTAAAATGAGTGGAATGGGACAAGAGAACAGTGGCTATACAAGACTGTGTGCCATCCTTTATAGAGTGTAGAGAGTAAAAAACACGAGAAGACAAGACATAGCTGTTGCATAAGCCAATATCCAAAATGACATTGAGCTAACAGGAAAAACTGGACAGATGTGTAAGAGAGTAATGCTGGTGTTCTTCCATAAATCCATATAATACTGCATTAGGTTTTTTAATTTATCTTTCCTCACATGCTTTTAACTCTGCCAAATGCTTTCTTTGATTGGACATTTTGGTTATAAATGTTCCATGGTAAAAGTCAGTTACTTTCTATTTTCACAGCTGAGCTTTACCCTGTGATACAGAAAATGGCTAGTTATTTTTGGAACAGACATGCCTGCTACTGCAAAGGGGAACAGATTAACTTTTGTGATTTTATCCAGTGGAAATCTTTTCATAGGCACAGCTCCAACTAAAGCAAAGGTGTGTCAGCCACTGACCGTTTCCAGTCCTAATCCAAAGCTGAGAGGCTAGTTCTGATAGAGGTTCACTGACTTACAGTATCCAAACCAATAGAATTGCAGGGAAAATGCTGCAACTACACTATACACAGTATCCATAAAAGATAAATATAATCTACTATTTAAAGTATGGTCAAACCTTTTCGACAAATTACCATTTTACCAAGAAGCTCCAATGGTAGATTAAGTAACACTACAGTGCAATAAATAACGCATTTTGTTCTACATGCATCATAAATGTGGTATAAAACCTCTTCAGACCTCTTTTTACAAGGGCTCACTGATGTAAGCAGCTTGGATGACTGATGACAGCACGAAGATGCAGAGTTAAGGTCTGTGAAGCCGTGGCCTCAGTATCCAATGTTTGTCTGGTGTTAGCAATAATCATGAAACCTTAATGAAAATTATAAGGATGTTTTTAAAACCCCTTATTTTAGAAGAAATATTCCTAAGGCATAAAGATTAACACAAGTTATTTAGTTGGCTATCAGACTGTAGAATGGCTGATTTTCTTTGTAGACTTGAAAAATCTCTTGTCAGTGTGAACAAGTATTCCCCATGAGGATCACAGTTATCAAATGCTCTTTTCCGCAGTCTCGAATTGCAAGTTTGCATTTTAAATTCAAATTTGAAAATGCTGTGAATCTATGTGCTTATAGCTATATACATTATGGAGCAAAAAATGCTTGCCACAGACGTATGTTTGATGTTAATTTTGTTTGCTATATCCTCAGGGAAGGCTATTTCAAAACAGTGCTGTTTTCAATAAAACATCAAAGCTTTTTCATTCCTTCAAAATAACTCTTTTATTGAAAAGCTGTAATAGCTTGGTTAAAGTGTATGTGAATGTGTGTATCTACCTTGCAGCACATGGATAACTGACAAGGATCAGCTTGTAGTCCCAGATGTTATATACTACATTACCAATCCCAATCAGAATCACCTGATTTATTCTATTAGCTTATTCTTTATCTGGAAATGTTGTAAACTATGCGAGTTTGCCCATTTTTAGGAATCTAATCAGGTCTTCAAATTATTTGACTGGGGCTTTCCTTCAGTTTTATGATCTAATCTACAGCATTGTCTCCTGGGACAAATTCTTTTTCAATGTTAAAAAAGAAGCTAGTGTAGTATTTATTTTCTAAGATGAAAAAAAAAAGCCAAATAAATACCAAGGATATATAGGTTAAGTACAAACAGTTTTGGGGCTGGGAATGTTTGGGAGGTAGGGGTTGTGTTCTGTTTCCATAGGGCAGTTCTCTAAGTTCATAACCTACAAAACACAGACACCAGAAAACTCCACTGATTCAGATACTTCTTTGCCAGGATGATAAGTCATGCTGAGTGGAGGTGAACGTCTATACCTGGTCTAAGTGTTACTTTTGGACATTCAGCTGAGGAATGAAATATGATTATCATATCCCCATAGCTACACATGATCAGTAGATAAAGACTGTACTAATATGTTTTACTGTCTTTTTTGAATTAAATTAATCAGGTCTCTTTTCTCTTTCAGTAGAAAATTCATCCACAGCCCCCAGGCAGACTCCAAATGGGCATCAACTCAGTGGGATGAACCATTGGCCTTTCTGTTTTGCTTAAAGGTGAAGTTAAGCTGCTTTTTTTCTCATGTGGAAGGGGATGTGTTATAATCTTACTAACACTGTATCAGTGACCTGCATTTATGTTGCTAAAAGGTTCGTTTTTTGGATTCCTTTTCAAAATGTTTTCATGAGAGGGTTTAGTGTAATCATGTAAACCAGTCCTGAATTCAAGGGAGGATATTATCCAGGTAGTAAATATATTTTTTTATTTGGAAAATTTAATCCTAATAAGCAGCTGCTTGTGCTAGAAATGTCATCTATGACATTTTTCCTTCCATCGTGATAGGGCTGCAATGCTGATCTTCATTTGTCAACTACTATGTACAGAGTCACCATTTATTTCAAATACCTGGATATACTCTGTAGAGAAATCTCCCTGGAACTTTTAATTGATTGCTGATGAAATAAGAGAATTTCAATCCTGAAATCTCCATCCTGTAAAAGTCAGGATAGCTGATCTGGGTACCAGCTTTCTCTTTTCAATGAGACAACAATTTGGGATGTAACTTTTTGTATTTCTATGCAACCACCAGTTATTCACCACCCCAATGGGCCATTAAAGACCCATCAGTCAGTGATTCATGTCTGCTAGTTATTTTAGAAATCTAAAAGGAGATCTATAGGAAAAAATCTTCATAATTCTTAAATTCAAGGTAAATTCTGCTTATAAAAATAATCATCTCTCGTGAAGGAATGAACTAAACTTTTTGGAAGGTGCCCCAAAGGGTATCAGCAGCTATACCTGCAGCGCCAAGCTGGAATAGAAAGGCAAGGTGTCATCTGAAACAGGATCTGACTTTGCTAGAGGAGAAGAGCACTGAGCCTAGCTGCTGAGCGTTGTTATGTGTGAAATACAGTCAGGAGTGAACCAAGGTTCAGGAAACTGATTAAACTGGGGTGCACCAAGCTGAAGAGCCAAACAGCAGCACTGCAAAAGACAGGGTGAGGCCAGAAAGCTGAAACCTGAGTAAGACAGGGAGATGTGAGAGAGAGAGCTGAATGATGTTGGACAAGACAGCCACCACAGGTGCTCTGCCAGGAGTAAAGTAACCAGAATTTAGACAGAAAATGGAGTGAGGAGCCTTAACCAGTGTCAGGAACAAAGACCGTGGAGGAGAAGATTCCAACAGGGCTGCAGATGAGAGGTGCAGAAACAAGAGAGGAAAGAACCTGATGCACAGCAGTAACCAAAAGGAACAACTGGGAACAACCAGTTGGATTGTCTCACCTCTCCGGTAAATGGGGCAAACCACCAGCCAGACTCAGGATGCCTGCTCTCCCAGTCTTCCAGCTTCCCCAAAGAGCTGAGGAGAGTCACTGTCACTAGAGCTCAACACTGTGGCTAAGGCTGAAACAGCTGGAAATAGCTTGTGATTGGGATTGGTCTGGACAAGTAAGCAGAATTAGACGTTCATTCAACCTGAAATTAGGGTTAAAAAATAAATCAAAACTTTCCTAATCTGCTCCCAGAAAAAAAAACAAAAAACTTTGGTTAAAAGATGGACTGAAATTTCCTAGAAGCCACATTAAGATGGAGCAAAGGACTGTGACTTGAATAAAACCAAAACTGCAATACAGCCAAAGAGACCAGTTTTTACTCATGAGTGAGATATTTCAGTTGCCGGGGCGGGGGGTGTTGAAAAAAGTTTACAAATTTTATAAATTGTCACTAAACATTTGAGGTTGTACTGGAATGAAGTTGTGGTAGTACACAACTACTGTGCCTGTAATGTATGCGTGTATATACGTAAGGATACAAACTGCTGGTTTCTCCAACCCCCAGCAGGCCTAATCCAAACACTGCATAATTGTGTCGGATAGCACGCTGCTAGTTCTGTCTACAAAGAGCCATCAGAGGACATTAGGAGCTCTGATATTTTAAACAAGCATTTCCCAAGCTGTTTTTATCTCATTTACTGCCGTCTCAGAGAAATTCAGCTGTTCACATCTCCTGCTTATTAGCTTCAACGCAGGGCTGTACTGACACAAATATATTGGTCATATTCCTAAAAAAAGGTAGCTCAAAGTGTTACTTTTTCCAATTCTCATCTCTTCCATGCAGCTCAAGGGGAACACTTGGAAACACGGGTATCCCAAGCTTTGAAAAGATTGTATAAAGTTGATACTGTGCACCCCCTGACATAGACTGAAAAGCAGATTACCTCTCCAAACAGCTACCTGCTCTTTATTTTTAATCATTAGCAAATATGATTTCAAAGGAAGATCCTCAGTAGGCACTAGTAGGAACTAGTTACAGACATTTTTCTTCTTGTTCTTACAGGAGTAGGTGATTATCATCCTGATTGCCTTAGATATAAAAATAAAAATAAAGAAATTTTTAAAAAGTAGAACCCCAAATCTCAGAATCTGAATAAGTATACTTAACCAACCTTTCTACTGGACCAGATCCAATAATTTATAAGCCTTTTTTGAAATCAGTAAATTGATTTTAAAACTAACTACTATTCTGGAGTGATAGCAAATCAATCTTTTAATATAGGTTTTTATTGCATTTGAACCACATCAAGATTAAAATAGAGATAGTAGTTATAATGACAGTTCCAGTACTTTCTGAATGGACTAATCTGAGTGATTTACTACTAAAAAAAATGGTGAATAGTGATGCCTGTTTGAAGTAGATTCCATATGTAAATTTTCATCTTATATAACATGCTCAAACTAAGGAGAAAAAAGACCACAGTTAAAAAAATCCCAGGACTATCTTGTGTGGTATCTGTGGAGGTGAGGGAACATTTCTCCATTTCTTTACAAGGCTATGCAAACCTGTCTACCAACTGATATGCTTTCACAGGGATCTACAATAGATAATTTTTTTTCTTGTGGCTAAAATTCATGTGGAATTTAAAGAGCACCTCTCTTATATATGATCTCTTCAGGAGCTAAGATGCATTTAAATTGCTGTATTTTGTGAAGTGCCATATATTATTTATATAATATATAATCACCATATTTTTCTCTTCACATATCTATAAAATAGCAACATCTTTTGTTAATTTGATGGGATTATTTAATATTGAGAATAAAAACTCATCAGCTGCTATGCAGTTCTTAGTTTTTTGAAATAGACTTGACTACACTTCCAGGTAAATTTGTTTAGTAAAGTAGATTTGGGAATATAAAATCTTCATGCAGCTCAAAAGGAATCCAAAAATCCTTATAAAATCATTTTTACTGGAGAAATCATTTAGAATGCTCAGCTGTGAGGCTGGTCCAGTTATCTGACGTTACTTTTCCATCTGATAGCATTAATTGCTTGAGGGCTGTGATAGATAGGGAAAAGTCTGATTGCTAAAATTTAACTGCAAGGGAACAGGAGCATTACATCTGCCAAGGAGCTAATGAGTAGCTGAATGATCAGAAAAGGCAGCACTGACATTCATGCAATAAAACCAGAAGAGATGAAGTCGAATTATGAATCCTTCAGAGTAAATATCTTATTTTCCCCAGTGTATTAGAGCCAGCAATTAAACAACTGGTATTTCCAATATTAGATTTTATCTTTGACCATATGGTACAGCTTACAGAAGTAATTTTGGCAGAACCTGATGTGACTTTTTTATGTTCTTGCTAAGTTTTTTCTTGGTACAAGCAGATGCCAACATTAAAAACATATCACTGGGTACTATTAGAGTAAGTACATTAGATAGACATTTAAAAAATGAGCCAGTCTATATTTTCCTCAGTGAATAAATATGCAATTCAAACTGCTTTACATTCATAGGTCTAAGCCACTGGCCTTTATATATGGTAGTGATAAAGGATACATGCCTGAGCCTGTAGTTTTAGCCAGAAGCTTCTCATACAATCTGAACAGCTGAAACCTGCTAGTTATGTGATTTGTGGATGGATGAACAACAGCTCAGGTGGAAAAGCAAGAGGATGCTTTCAGAGAGAAGGACATTTCAGCACCGCCTGAGACACACTGCTGTGTAATGCTGGCAGAAACATGAATGAGTCGTTGCACAGTGTGATGCCAAAAGAGGATCGATAGTTGGATCAGAAAAAATTTTTATTGATGTTTGTTTCAAGATAACATGATTTTCACTACCTCATAACTAGCAATTACCAGTTTCTCTTAAAAAGCAAAGCAAATCAGATCTTGGATCTTGTAGGTTAGAAGTGTTTGCAGCACTTTGTTTGATGCTGCTGCATGCAGCCATGCTCGCTCCTGATCACAGGTAGATTAACTTGGAAAAGCTGATGTGGCCACTGCCCCCTCTGCTTCCCCCAGACTCCCACCATCCCTCCACCAGATACGAAATACAGCATTGTGAATTAGAGTCTGGATCCAGAGCCACTAAATTCCACAGGAGTCATTCCTTTCTCTCCAAAGAAACTGAACAAGTGCTTTGGGTTTCTGTGCTAATCCCCTAGGAAGGGCAGGGGAAGATGCATCCCTACGTCCCTGGCTCCTGTTGCTTACCAACACAGTCCATCAAACCTCAGCATTGGCAGCTACAGAAATGAGCAGGTCAGGCAATGACTGTGGGGAAGCAGATTGCTAGGGACAGCCTCACTTATAGCATTCCAAACCTTAATGTCACAAGGCTTTCTTCTGTGCCCAGCTCCATGCTGGCTGCACATCCACCTGCGCACTGCTGGGAGCAGCACGAGGGAGCAGCCGGCAAGCAGGCACACTCCTGCAGAGCTGGAGAGCAGCAGGAGGGGCTGGCTGCTGATTCCTTGCTGCTGGACCAGCTGCTGGACCAGTGATGAGTGCTGTTTTACCCCAACAGTTAAGGTGCCAGCTAAGCGTGGATAACTGCAGCAGTAATGATTTAGTTTTGCAGTAGCATCCAGTGTTCAGTAGACACTGTTCTAATGTGACAGTAAATATATCAACACCTGGGAGGCAAAGACCTTCATTACATTAACTGGCTGCCATTTTGCAGTCCCTTGTTATGACAGCTGGAAAACAGCCCTTTCTTTGGTACATGGTATCAGAGGGTTATATACTAAATTCAGTGTCATTTTTTTATGGTACTTCTTGTAGGTAGATTTAGGATGTAAAGGGATAATTGTCAGAGAGAGTTTTAACATACACTGCTCATTTAAAATCTAAATGAAAGATGTAATTTTCCATCAAACAGAAAACATCAACTGTAATGTAGAAAATATTTCCCTTTTATTACAAGCTAAATGATCTAGTCTGTGTGTAAGCCAAGAAATGTTATAGCTTTTTCTCTTCATGCAGGTCATAAATTTCCTCTTTGTATAAGCAGATTATGGAGGTATTTATGTAAAAATGGAATCAAAATCTTTTTAAAAAGACCCTGAAAATCTGAAATGTTATATTACAAATCTGTCTTGATTCCCATTAAAAATAAAAAAGTTATATTGAGAAAACCAGAAAAAATGAGTAAATTCTGACTCAAAAGTACTAGCCACAGAAACTAATACAAAGTAAAAAGTTGCCCTATATCACCCAACATGTAAAGACTATTCATCTGCATGCCCTTAGCAACTTCAAAGTACTTTAAATTGGCCAGGTTCTTTGTAACTGAAAGGCAAGGTAACTGAAATTACCTGACATTTTCTATAGGCTAAATAAGGCACTCCTGCTGATTCTGAGCTAAGAGCAATGGTTCCTTAGGAGAGTCAGGTAATTCTACAACCTAATTTCTATTTCTAAAATTAGATTCCCTGAATAGTCCTTTCTGGAGTGCACAGATGACAACGTGTATGCATTTGCAGGTGGATTTTTTGTTAACTTCTTTGCTTCTATCTGTAAGTCTGTATTCTTCACTAAGAGTACTTAGTCCTAACTGCTGAAAGAATTTTATTTTTCCAGTTTACTTCCTCTTTACACTGGCATTTCATTACTATCTCCTATGCCAAAAATATTGTTCTATTACATCCTCAAAAGAAGGTCTTGAGACCTTTTCAGCTTCTTGTATGGTTGGTTTGCTTCTCAAGAGAAGTAGGATATACATACAAGTTACCAATGACAGGGGCTCTGTGCAACTGCACAGAATTTACTGGGATAATTAGGCCATAGGAGCCCTTTTCACAAATGAGAACTAGAATTTCAGCCTAGCAGCACAGAAATGACGATTCAGATGTCCTGGGTTCTTTGTTAATTTCCATGAAGGCAATGCTTTCCAAACAACTTATTTTGTATCAACAATTGTAAAAAGAGGATAAACCTCCTACATGCATGTTAATTGAAAGACATGTCTAGTCCCCAGTTCACAGATTTGCCTTAGAATAATTAATGTCAAGTGAATTGAAATAAAGGAAGAGTACCATTGGCTCTAGCTGGTCCTACTTTGAGCAATGGGGTTAATCTAGGCCATCTCCAGAGGCCCCTTCCAACATCAGCAATTTTGCAACTCTCTTAATCTGATAGTGAAATATCTGCCTTGCCATTTAAGTTCTGAAATGCTTCTGGAAGGTGCAGTTGACAGCAGTTCTTAAGCAGAGACCTACAGTTAGGCTCATTAGCACTTAACATTTTCTTGTAGCCACACTTATACTAACTAATCAAGCAGCCTGGGCTCTCCTGAACAGCAGAGCACTTTTCAGCAGTGATAGTGAACAAATCCTAGGAAGAATTGCATTGCAGAAAACATTTGTGTTGCCACTGGGGACAGGCTAGCAAAAGAAATGCAGTGGGTAGATCCTGTCTGGACTCCACATGCTCTCCAAAGCTGCTCTATCACTCTCCTCCTCAGGCAGGCAGGCAGGCAAGAGGAAATATAACGAAAGGTTCATAGGTTCTCTCCCTCATAAGTGTAGGGAGAGATCACTCACCAGTTGCTTTCAGAGGCAGAAAAGACTCAACTTGGGGAAATTAGTTTAATTTATTGTCAATCATATCAGATAGGATAATGAGAAATAAACCAGATCTTAAAAACACTTTCCTCCCACCTCTCCCTTCTTCCCAGGCTTTGCTGTATTTTCATGTTCTCTACCTCCTCCCCACCCAGACAACCAGAAGGATGAGAATGGGGTTTACGATCAGTTGTCGAGGTTTATGACACATTGTCTCTGCCACAGTTTCCTCCTCAGGGGAAGGACTCTCCACACTTTTCCTCTTCTCAAGCATGGAATGCTTCACACAGGAGACAGTCCTACACGAACTTTTCCAGTGCGAGTCCTTCCCACAGACTACAGTTCTTCACAAACTCCCCCAGTATGGGAACTTTCAATGTGGTTCAGTCCTTCAGGAACAGGCTGTTCCAGCACGGGTCCCACACAGGGTCACAAGTCCTGCCAGCAAACCTGCTCCAGTGTAGGCTCCTCTACATGGGACCATAGGATCTGCCANTTTGGTTGTGAAGTCATTCCGTGCGTCAGGATCACAGCCTCCTTTGGGCATATCCACCTGCTCCAGCGTGGGGTCCTCCATGGGCTGCATGTGGATATCTGTTCCACCATGGATGTCCATGGGCTGCAGGGGCACATCCTGTCTCACCATGGTCATCACCACAGGCTGCAGGGGAATCTCTGCTTCAATGGCTGCAGCACCTCCTTCCTCTCCTTCTTCACTGTCCTTGGTGCCTGCACAGCTGTTCCTCTCACTCCTCTCTTCTGTGACCACAATTGCTCCTGTACATTATTTTTTTCCCCTTCTAAAATATGTTATCCAAGAGGTACTACCACCGTTGCTGATGAGCTCAGCCTTGGCCAGCAGGGGGTCCGTCTTGAAGCCGCCTGGCACTGGATCTGTCAGACACGGGACAAACTTCTAGCAGCTTCTTACAGTAGCCACCCTGTAGTCCCTCCATTACCAAAACCCAATAAAGGGGAGAGCAATGCTCTGTAGTACAAAGCTGTGATGGATCAATGCTTCAAATCCGCAGCATAATGAGTCCCTCCTGTGTCATACAGGAATGGAGTATAATGGTGAAAGCAGTGGAGGAGAGAGAGAATACTTCTCCGGATGGAAGCTGCATTATTTCTTTGGAAATAGGAAGGGAAGATGCAATAAAGTTCGGGCAGTATCAGGGAGAAACAATAGTGAAAGCAGAAAAGCAGTCTCAACAGCACTGTGATTTAAAGATTTGAGAGTGCTGATTTCCAGAAATGTACACTCTGAATTGCTCATACAAAAAGACAATCTTAGGAGATTTGGCAGAGGCTGAGACAGTTATTAAGAAGTGTCTGTCCAGTTTCTTTGCATTCTGCCATCAGTCCCCATTTTTAATGTAGCTAGATGAGTGAGGCATGTTGCAGGCTGACTTTATTCATGCTTGTCAGGGCTCCAAGTTTGCCAATACCATGAACACCAAAATAGGAGACGGGTTCCACAGAGCTTCATGATGCTGGTTTTCAACCATCCCAGAAAGCAAATAACGACTCCAAGAAACTTGATGAGTTCACCTATCCAAGGCATATTTTCAGGCTTTTCATCCAAAATTATGCAGATTAAAAGGGCTTTTAGACAAGAGAATATGGTCTTTATACATAGTAACTACTACAATGTAGCCGTTCCTTTACCTTCCCCCAAAATTTTTAAAAGAATCATTATTTTTAAAAATACTGGTAACAGGAGAACTTTTGATGGAAGAAGAAAAGTAACACTGCTTTTAGACACTGTTCTTATTGATCTCCTGCTTCACTCATGGGACTGAAGGCCTTGTAGAACGTGACCCTGGATGAGAGTGCAGGTTTTCAGTTAGTAACTCCTACTAACTCTTTCAGTTAGTAAGAGCAGTGATGTCTTTATTATAGAATGCACTTGTGTGTCATATTGTAAAGATCATGTCTTCAGTAACATTTCTTCCCCTTTTAGACCTAACTAGCACTTGGCATGACAAACTTGTGTGCTTTTCCTCATCTAGAACCACTAGTTACAATAGTTTAATGTTAAAATTATTTGTGCTGTTCACGTTCAGTATGATTCTCAGATGAAAAGAGGACACCTGACCCACCTTTATTTATTTGCAGTGCCACAAAGCTTCTGTGAGTGCACATTCTGTGAGAATGAAAAGGTGGCTTCTGCCCCAAGAACCTTGAAGTCTGAAATGAAAGAAAGCAGATATACATGTGGAAGTGGGCCAAGGAAAGAATGATGTAGAACACAGACAGCTCACCAGCTGCTAATGCTGTGGCACCAGTGGAAACTTGTGCATGAAGACTGTAATAGAAAGTTTATGGATAAAGCATATGCCTTACAAGGACTCTATCAGTCAAGAGAGCAGCCTGGGAATCCACCATATGAAAAGTTTAGAAAACTCCCACCAAAAGAGAAATTACAGGTAAGGATGGATAAAAATACTTGTCCTCCTTGGCTACTCAGTACCTGGTTCTCTGACCTCAGCTTTCTCAGCATATGCAGCCAGTGTTGAAAATAGACCTTAACTGACACAAAAAAATAAAATCATCATTTTCCTGATTCAGTTCATTCTACAGGGGTTATGAATTCTCCTCCCTTTTTGTTTTCCAGAGTTCCTTTACAACCATTACAAGTTTTGGCTGGAGGAAATAGGAGAAGAATGGTTTCTAGTGTTATTTCCTGGAGATAAAGCTCATATCTAAAATGTGAAACAGATGAAAATTGTGAACTTTAAAACATTGATTGATGATCTTAAGAACAGAGGAGGTTAAGTTTTGGACTGGGCCACTGAATTTCATACTAAATTATGTTTGAGGCATATTATTTAGTGCTGTATCAAAGCACAACACACTTAGCTTCCTGAGCATGCCATTGCTTGAGAGAAGAGTGAGCTGAAAGAAAGCCTTTTAAAATGAGTCTTTAAAATTGAGGCTGAATTTCATAATACAACTCTGAGGAGTTTGCAAGGCAGGAGTCACACAAAAAGCCTTCCTTGCTGAGCCCAACAAGATCTCACCCTGACCAGATGGAGATTCTCCCCAGCCATTCCCTCATCACCTGCTCAAAGCTACTTCCCATAATAGCTTCGCTGAATGTCTGATACCTCATTTCCTTAAACAGAAGTCAGTAGAATCTTCATATTTGGGTTTTTGATAATCATTCCAAGGCCCTCACAGTGCAAACCCCAAAAAAAGAAACTGGATCTGAAGTGCAACTCCTTTCCAACAGTAGATAACCCTAGCTGCTGTCATTTTAAACAGTGTTTAAAATGAAATATGCTTTCCACTGAAAATAATTGAAATACTCAAAAATCCCTGCAATGTCTTTTCAAGCTTAATGAGCCTTCATTATGCACTTTCTTTTAACATTTCTTTCCCTTGAAGAACAAAGTTAAAAGACAATGGTTTAATGCACTTCACATATTTACATGCAATATCCCTCTAGTATTGTACGCTATTTTCATCTTGCTCTGTTTCCTCTACATTTTTCCACAACACAACAATATTCAGAGCCTCTATCTACATGTTTCCATCAGTTCATTGTTCATTAAGTAAGTCACAAACATGTAGAGTTTTGATCAGTTTTCAAACAAAACCAGGGATATTTCTAGCTAATTTTCCCACAAGATTGCCATAACTTGATTGACAAACCAGTTGGCTCCACAATCAAGTGAGAAACTCATTTTTGCTTTAACAGTCAATGAAGTCTGGCCCTGCTCTCATTTTTTATTGACTCTAAAGCTGGCAAAGATGTAATATTACTGAAATAAAACACAGGTGGACAATTTAAACATGATTGTAAGTATATCTATACTGAAATAGATCTTATTTCGTACACATTAGGAAAAAAATCAAGCTGGTAATGTTTATGCCACATGCTTTCTCCTAAGGGTTTAGGACAGAGGGATCACTGCAGCATAGAGTAGACAAACCAGCCACATTTAAAGTAGTTGTTCAGAGAATAGTAGTAGAGCAATGAAAACTCATCTGTCCTGTTTCTCCAACATATTTTTCAGCTTATATTTATCTGTATTCTATCATGTCCATATCAATACAAATACTGGTGTTAAATCGTTCAAGGTTAGTGATAGGTATAAGCTCAATTATTTGTTGTAGAATAATTGGTAGGGATAAGACTTTCTAGATTAATTGAAATAGGACTGACTGCAGTATAGATATAGAAACAGCATGGCTGGACTCTTCATCTAGAACTACACTTTTTTCCTACACAAAGGATGAAAGATTAATTGATGTGCTTTGCATTCAGGATAAATCAGTATTTAAACCCATGTTCTGAAATAATTTTATGCTTCACATTTCCAGGATGGAACAAAGGCCATACAAGTAAAATATACACTAACATGTAGCTAGGACAAAACATCTGTGGCAAAATGTGGAGCAAGGAAAATTAAACAAGTCCATTTGTATTACGCCACAGGGAATAAACATTGACACAAGATTGCAGAAAGACAAAAGGATGTTTGTAACAGTGAAATATAATCACTTCCCTAAGATGAAATTCTGCTTTTGTTTGCAAAAGTCAGGTGGGATTCTCTTTCATATAAATGAGAACAAATGATTTAAAAATGAGCATTTTGTCTTCATTTCTAATGCATCTCAGGTGAGCCCTGCTCTTGCCAAGTACATAATATGTCACCACAAATGTGTGGATATTCTGATTTCCTTGGGTGATGAGCAGCATTCTGGACAAATGTATTCATACGAATATAGTAGTGCAATTCATCATAAGAGTACCATTGGCACTGGTAATATTTATTGTTCAGAGAGCAGCACTGACCAGCAGATCAGTGGGGAACATTGTATATTTTATTTGCGTTAACTTTAAAACTTGACTAGGAAACAGAATATTTTTCATTAGGAAGGAAAATTAAAAACATGTAAAATGAGCTGCAAATTCTGCTAAGTTTTGTCAACCCTAGGGAAAAGCTTTTCATTTCTGGCTGTTAGGAACGTAAGTATATGAGAAGAGGTAAATTAAAAAGTGTTGTCACAGCAATCCAAACCTATGCAAATGGATATTAATTTACAAAGTATAATGAACATAGGAACCCATTTTATTTGCAGCAATGATAGAGTGAGATAAATGTAAAAAAGGAATAATACTATGATTTAAAAATCATAGAACCCTTTTGTGTTTTGGCAGATTAATTTAAATGTCTTATGCAGGGATTATATGTCAAATTTGATAGAATGGATATATCGCTATGAGCAAACACAATCCACACACACAAGTTAAATTTCCTTCAATACATATGGACATAGGTGCCCTATTACTGAGAGAAAAATTGCCGACCTCTCTTTACACTTAATGTGATATTCCAGATAAATTTTGGTTAGGTGAAGCCATCCTAGTTACAAAAGCTAATTTTAGACTGTGGACATTTGTAAGAAGTAATTAAATAGTAATTAAAATAAAGCAGGGGACAAAAATTAGGCAAAGAATCTAAAAAGGGTGTGAAAACCTGGAAGAAAATTACAAAATCATTTTCCTTGGGTGCGGATGCCTGAGTACATGCACCTTCATCACACAGTGCTATTCAGAAAACAGACACCACATAAAACTGCCCTTTATCTCCCTACTCTGCTGACCCCTGCTACTCATTTGAGCTAAAAGTTCTTGTCTGTAACCAACTGAACAGGAATGAAAAAGTGACAAGAAACACTGCTGGTTAACAGATGTCATGAAATAAAAATGGAGGAAAGCAAGCACATGAACTGAAATACTGCTACAGTCTGAGCTGTTAGAAGCTGTGTTTCTACAGAGACGCTATTTAAGTGTGTTCTGGTTTACAGCCAGAATATAAAACGTCTGAGTTTCCCCCAAATACTATATTGCAGTCACTGGTAGCTTTCACTTCTTAATTAGAGACAAGGAGAATATAACTGATGAGGAAATTATCACCACCCACAAAAAAACCCCAAACCTGTCTTTAGCTTTCAAAGATCTCTACTGCTAAATCTGACAGGGGACTCTTTTGAAGGTCTTTCCAGCTTTCTATGTGCTGTCTTTCAAGTGACAGGCTTGTAAACCTCACATCTCCTGGTAATGTAATGCCATATTTCAGTCAATGTCTGTGCTGCACTAGGTAGAAAAGAGCATTCATCAGTAAACACAATGTTTTGGGCCCTTGCTGGCAATTCCCTTTGGGAGCCTGAGCACATAGCACAGAAATCGACTTCAAAACAGAGCAGAGCTTTTGTGTCAAAGGCTATGCAGTATTCACAGGAGTGGATTCAAAGCAACACATTTTCTGCACATTCAATGGGATGTACATTTGGCCTTCACCTCACTCCAGTTTACGTCACTAATGTTTGTTTAAAAGTCTTCCTACAGGCATGGACAAAGATCTAACAAACACACTCAAGGGCAAAATGTAACACCTGAACAAATTAATCCAAAGTTCATTAATTCTAAAAGCAAAACCAGAATTCCAAGAATGGAAAATATGAATCAAAGCTTCCAGTTTTGTAGATCTTATTCCACTGCACAAATGTTTGCCTTTAGACTGGTGTCAGACATTGCACAGAGCTCTGCTTTCTACTGGGAGCACTTACATTGTATTATTTCCTGGCCAACAGATAAGTTATCTTCTACTTGTTTTGGCAAAATCATGATATGCATAGCATGTCCAAACAACTAAGCAATACACAGGAGGACATGAAAGTATCTCTTTAACAAATGATTATTTCTTTTGAGTTCTGGAAAGAATATAGGGAATTGAAATATTTTTCTTTTGAAACTTAGAGAATTCGGTTTTTGGTACTGCATTAATGCTCTATTTGTTAACTATAAACTAATAGAAGTGACGGAAAAATCTCATTTATAGACTTGCAGCATAAAATGGAAGATAAAAGGGTGAAAGAGAAAATAAAGATCTGTCATTACTAGTACATCTTGTTCTATATATGCATATTTATACTAACATAGGACAGTCTTTCTCTCATATCTTTAATAGTCTGAGAGACAAGCATGTATTTCTAAAGATCTTTCATTTAAAAGAAATATATAAGAGCTATCAAACTGCATGCTTAAAGCCCACATACCACACTGTGTGATATAACACACAGAGGAGAGGTGGGCTACGCAAAAACCCATCAAAGGTGCTACCACAATCAGGAACATAAAAACTTCATACTTTCCTCAAAAAGGACCAGCAGTTTTTTCATTGTATCTTTTCATCTTCTTGACGTTTCTTTATAGTGATTTTGACTATGAAATAGATGCAAGTGGCTTCATTAAGTTCTTGTGAAAAATTATGAAATCAGATAAGTTTATTGACATCAGGAAAGGCTTTTCTGAACCATTTGCTTAAATGTCCTGCCACAGATTCATCTCAGCAATCCTCCCCCTTCTGCAAAAGGCTGGCTTGAATTTTTCCCTGAAATGCTATTTAATAAAGATTGTTACTGTTGTTTAGGCTGGAACTTACAAGAACCAGTGATTTTTATGAAAAATCGCATGGAAGATTTAGAATTTTATTTCAAAGGTAATTTTGGGGATATTCTTTTCAGACTATGCTATGTATTTATTTCTCAGATGGATTTAATAATCTTTCTTCTGGATTCTTACAAATATTTTGAAGGTGTCTGCTGGTCGGTTCTGCGTGCAAAGCCTTTTATGTAGATCAGTGTGTATCTCCTGTTGTTTACAGTGAAACAGTTTGCCTATACATAATTTAAAAAAAAGTCAGTTAAATATAAGATTGGAAGCCAATCCAACCACACACAAAAAAACAATTCTTAACACTTCCCTTCCACTACATGTGGAGAAGAGAGTAGGAACATACTCTGGGATAAACAGCTTTCTCTCATTGATTTGTTTTTAGAGTCGCAGTTCAATATCTAAACAATTCATTATAGGAGTAGAAATTCTTAAGTCTGGTTTTATATGAGTATTGCTTGGATTAATTGATATCTGATAAAGCACAAGTGCTTCTCGAAGTTTTCCTGTGACTGGAGTGTTCATGGTGTCTCTCTCCAGGGGAATCTTTTGTTTCTAGTAATATGATTGATCTCACTCTGTGCAGTCCCCAACAGTACAATGCCAATTTGACTCTCCCTCATCTTCTCAGGAGCCTATTTTCTTGCAGCTCAGAGGAATTTAATATTACTGAGCCTTCTACACCTCTGTCCAGAAGTTTGGTTTAAAGTAGCTGGTAGGCTCAAGGAGATACAGAATGACAGATTGGCAGGTACCGAGACAGATACAATGCCATCCCATAGACCTAATTTCCCACGGAAGTCAAGCCAGTGTAGAAGAAAATTCAGCTGCACATTCATAGCAACATTTAATACCAAGCTATTCTAGCCCCTGCTATTGTGACTTTACTTTTCAGACCTATTTCTTAGGAGCCATATCTGAAAGGAATGTATTATATCCTAATTGCTGTAGACAAAGCAACAAAACAATAGGCTTTACCCAAGATTGGGAGTTCTCACCTGTAAAATACCATTTTTTTTTTTTAATCCATAATACCTAATTAACAATTAAATTGAAACTTACCTTTTAAGTTTTCTTTTTTTATTATTTTTTCCCTGCTGTGTGTTATACATATATTGTATGAAATCATTCTGATTTATATCCCAGTTATGGATCTGAGGACTCTGCAGTACATAAATCATATCTAACAGACAAAAGGCAGTATAGACCAGTTCAACTGGTCAGCTGTCCACTTTGTAAATGACCATTTTCTTGTGACAACTTGCAGTCATTACTGCATCATACAGAAGATCAGGTTTATTACGTTGGTTGTTATTAATTCAATTCCATCTTGGTATAACAGAAAAATGTTTTAACAGTGTGTTACTTCGATTGAGTGGATAGGATTCACACCCACTAGAGAAAGTTTTTGCATCGTAATGATGAAGCCAGACCCCATAAAATACTCAGGCACCCTGCTAATAGGGTAGATGTTCACACTTCCCCTGGGCAGGAAGGATGTGTTAGGAAAGGATCATTTCATAACCTGTAAATTCATTTCTGCTGGAGCTGCGTTATTCAGATTTTCAGTGCTCAGTCCTTCACTGAGAGGCAAAATTCCAGTGTCCAAGCACCCTAACCAATGCATCATAGGGACAAGCCAGACAAGCAGCACACGGACCGTGGAGAAAACATATCACTAGGAAACGGACAGCAACGAGCAAGGAAAAGTGTCTCAGAAACCCAGCCCATTCCAGAGATTCCTAAATCAGGACTGTGAGCAAACATCCACCTCTGTTTAGCACTCCAGTCTTCCACAGAGACTAGGCAACTAAAAATGTCTTTGAAAGAATTCTGCAATTCAGTCTCTGTTGCTTTTCTGTAAAAGATCTGGACTGAATAAGAGAGGGTGGGTGAGAGTAACTGGTAGTCAGTGCTCCTCCTGAGTATGAGATATAAATTCTAGGTTTTTCTCTAACTGGGAAAATAACCACATATGTTAGATATCTTGGCAACACATCTAGACAAGGCTTAAGATGTGGAAAAAGGCACTTATACTAATGTCAACTTGAATACTTGATTATGCTGTTTTAATGCTTGGTTATTGTGTTCCAAAATACCATATATTCCAAGGTAATGCATCCTTACAACGCTGCAAGGTCTTTAATGATTAATTTGTACTCAATGAACACTTAGTGATCTGTAATTTATGGCATATTCACTTTGTGGGAAGAAAATCCTCTGAATTCTAAGAATCAAGAGTATCATATCTAAAATCAGAAAACATTAGCATATGATCTGGAGTCAGAAACTAATGTTGGAAGTTAAATAATTAAAAGTATTTTCTCTTCTTTTAGGAAGTGTTGAAGGGTCTTTGGCCTACATGAATTCTTTCTTACTTCCTCCTCTATGCATACAAATTAATTTCTTCCCTGAGGCTTCATACTTATTCTGGAGAAGTAAAGATTAATGTAACTGTTCACATTCATCATTTGGTCTGGCAGGATTCCAAATGGTGCATTTTGATTTCTAGAACCAAAGTAATTCAAGGTTGTTTAGATCCAAGGTTTTGAATCCATCTTTATTAGAAATGAGATTTAATAATAAGATCATTTTCTCCTTTGCACAAGCTCTCTTCACAGTAGTTTTTCCCTGCTGAAATTCAGCATGGATTGGCTTTGGGCGTGCTTTGAAACCTTCTTTCTCTGCAGCTGCATTGTTAGAGCACTTTTACTATTTTGAAAGAGGAGTGTTTCCAGCCTTTTCCTTGCCTGCTTGTGAGCTGTTGGTCTGATGCTCACGAAGTTAAATTTGACAATACTGAATGTCCTGGAGGATACATCACGTGAGGATCTGAGCATCACTTTTCTGCATTTCATGAAACAAGCAAAGCCTTTTTGATTCAAATTATTAGCTAGTAATTATATTCTTTGTTCATACACATTGACACTATTATTGAATAAAACAACACTGAAATAATTTTTTTTTTAATTAAAGCTATTAAATCTGAATTAAACCAAAAATCATGAGGACTCATGTCTAAGACTCGGTATATAAAAACATTTGTGGTTCTGTTCCCTTACAGCTGTTGCTTCTATTTTCTGCCTTTCGGCAAAGCCCTTTCCAAGGGCTTTACTCATGTAAGTTATAAGATATGGTAGATACATTCTATTTGGGTAAAATAAAGTAAATAGAGTTGCATGACCTTGCCTGTTTGCTTTGCAAATACAATAATATGCAAATGTATGTTTCATCTTCATTTGCTTACTTTTTTACAGTTACAGGATTTCTGTTGATGAGGAAGATACTTATTACCTAGATTTTAATGACAGTGAAACAACATAAAAAACACCAATTAATTTTTCCTTGATCCTGCAAAACTACTAGAGATTCCCAAGCCTCTTTCATAGGGTCTACAAAATGCCAAACTTACACGAAGTTTCCCAATTTATGACAATTATTAGGGTAAAAACCATTTTGACAGCATACTAAGAAGAGACTCCCAAACAGTAGCAATATCTCCTTTCAATGAAGTCCCACGTCTCCTCCACTCTATATTTAATTTTACTTTTTACCTTCATAAATTCTTCTAGTTCTTGATTTTCCACCAACTGTTTCCTTTTGGTCTTCCCATCATCCCTCCATTTACATTATTGTTTTTCCCCCCTCTAAATCACCCACTAACCATTAACGGTCTTAAACATTTCAGGATTCTTGTTCTTCTGAAATGTATTAGCTTGGCACACTTCACTCTTCATAAATTTTTCCGTGAGAAGAAAGGGCCCTCATGGACCAGCCTTTACCACCAGTGTTAAACAAGCAAAGAGGAATCTCAACCTGGAACCAACCTTCTGGAAGTATTTTTCAGTTAGCAGCAGTGGCTAATGGGTAATTGGTTTCTTATTAATTTCCCTCCATCCCAGTTTTTTGAAAAATTTGAAAGATATAAAAGGCAACAAGGTTCTACAAACTCATCTGTATTGTCTGTATTTATTTACATCAAGGACAGACAACATTATGTTTGGAGACTGTTTCCTCCACAAATGTGCAGGAAGAGTGTGCTGATATGACTTTTGTAGAATTTCAGTCAAGAGCAAGGGAAATTCTTCATGGCTTATCTTCATGTTACTTATCAGTGCATCCACTAACTCAACATAAAAGGCACTTAGGGAAGGAGCTGAAGATGGCAGCACTCGAGAAAATTATGATAAAGTTAGAAAATAAAGCTATTCAAGAGCAGCTTTAGGTTTTACTTAAAAAAAAAAAAAAGAGAGAGAGAGAGAGAGATCCTTCTAGCTTTCTGAATGTCTCACTTCTGTGTCAGTATCAAGTGTATAAGAAAAGTTATTTGCATATAGCTACAAAAAGATCACTCCATGAAACTCTCTCCTGCCCCTGAAGTTCTAAACTGAATAGCCTGTCTCTTGGGCTTTGCTTTTCACAGCTCTTTCTGAGTCTAGTGAAAACGCCATTTATGTTAAAACAGTACCTTTCTCTCTGCATTATTTCTTTGGCTTTCTGTCTCTTACAGCATGCTATTAGATTTTTTCGTATCTTCCTGTTCTCACCTCTCCTTTTATTTTCATCCTTTTGTAGTGTCACACAAATGTAGTGTCAATTTATACAGTAAGGGTTCATTAGAGGTTTGACTGTTTTAATTGTATTTAAATTTAATTTTAAAACTAATTGTTTCAATGGTGATTAGTAAATATGTAGAACTACTGACAGAATCTACCAATCTAATGTCTTTGTTTGAAAGAAATCAGTAACAATACTAATTATCAAACAGAAGAGCTGTAATGGTCTTGCAATGTTCCTTTTGCTAGTAGGGATTGAAATTAATGAATAAGGTAGAAAATTATACTAATACATCAAATGAAAACATGCAGGGCAAGAAAGAAATTATGTGAATATAAACTGAAATCTCCCAAGATTTAGGAGAATTTAAGCTAGAGGCAGGATCAGATCAAAAACCACAAAATCATGAGAAAGCAAAAATCCAGTAAGTGGAAAATCACTTTTGACACTCAACGGATGTGATGTTGCCTCTTGTAAAAGTAAAATTTCCAACATACAGACTGTTTATCTCCAGCAACATCTGCGAATCACAGACACACATTGTGTGATTGCTGGACATGTGGCAAGTAGTAAGCTTTAGACTCATTAAACAACTTCCTCAAAGCACTTTGTTTGTACTAAGGATAAATTCGATGTAAAGGAACAAGATGACTTCATAACTGCCATGAAAATCCAGAAAAGAGATGTAATTAAAAATTAGGAAAAGCATTAAAACAGGCACAAGAGTTCTTCAGGAAACACAGCCATGTGTTTTGCCACTTATCTACTCTACATAAATAATTTAGCTCACCAACTAAGTAATTATCCCATAATATGTTGTTGAAATGCCATCATTGACTAGAAAGCAGAAATATGCTGTGCTCTTCTAAAGGTAATGGGTAGCTGACATCTGCAGATAAAGAAAACCTATGTTTATCAGCTGAAAATGACATTAAATTATGGAACTATTTCAGTCTACTGTAACATCAGAGACAGAAATTTATGTAGTCATCAGAACTCTTCGAATACAATGACTCTTCTGAGCAGCAACACAGATGTTGTCTTCCTGTCCTCATCACAACTTCCAGTAAAGCCTGCAGAAATCTTCCTTTTGAGACACAGGTTCCACAAAACTCTGTGCCAATGAGTAAGACAGTAGTTCTGGAGCAATAACTAGATACCCCCTCTTATCCCATGTACATATTGTAACTTCTACTGTGGACTTTGGAGCTGAGAAACATAGAGGAAAACCTATTTTGGAGAGGGAAAAAGTTGGCTTATGAGGCATGATTGAACAAAGAAGAGGACTTGCTTGCAGACATTTAGCATTTCTTATAGTCTGTCTGACCTGTCTGACTTTCCCACAGAACTTCCAATCTGTTCCAGTCCTCATCTATTCAGTTTCAGCCCTCATTCCTCAGCTTCCCTCAGCTCTTATCCAGCTCATGCCTATCCCTGCTTTGGACTCCTCCCATATTTTCATCTTGTTGTTAGTGTGCTTACCTCCACTATCCAGGCACCATTCACTGCCAGACTCTTTGATTAAAATCTTTATATGGATATTTTTGGTTTTTCCCACATCATCCTTACCACTAACTTTTCAAACTTGTCCTCAGCAGCAGTGCTATGCTTACGTTGCCTTGTAAGACAGTCTCCCCTGCCTCATCTGATTAATTATTCCTGTAGCTACGTGGCTCTAAACATGCCCTACTACCTCCTCTCACTCATCATTTTCCTTATTCCCCAATCCAGGCCTAGACTCGTGGTTGTCATATCTCAAGACCCTTTTCCTGTGCCTGAAAAATCTCACTTTCTCTCATTCCCTTTCCTCCCTTTATCAATTTGGACAGTACTAAAAAGGCAGGAGGGACAACCCACTGCCCAGTTCCATCCCATTAATATCTTTAAGGATAATTTTCAGTCCCTTCCTGTTCTAGTTTCAGCCAGGACAGGGCTGATTTTTACAGAATGGGAGGGGAATGTTGCCAGACCCTTATGTTTTTCAATACCATCTCATGTCACTTGCCAGGGGCAGGAATTAGGGGCTCTCTCATTTCCCATCCAGAGAGAAAGGGTAGCAGGCAAAATGGTCCAGTGTTGTTTTATTTTCTGTGAAAACCATTTCTTTTTCTTATACCTTTTGTTACTGGTATTGTTGCTGTTACTGTTCATTTTCTTGTTTCATTGCTGTTTCCAGTAAATTGTGCTTATCTCAACTCATGATTTTCACCTTTGTGTGCTCCAATTCTCAACTCCATCCCCAGAGCAGGAAGGGGGAGGGAAGGGAGGAGGAGTGAGCAAACAGCATCTGTTTTGGGATGGTCTCGTTGGGAGAACTAAACTGGGGAGAACCATTTCTAAACCACACTTTCTTTTATCTCTCTTGTAGATGGAAGCTGATGGTATCATTCTTACCTCTAACCCCTCTTTTGAATGCAAACAGATGCTATCAGCTGTATTAAGCAGATGTTGCTTAATGTTTATGGAAAGCTTTTCTATTTTCAGTACTGCTTGGCAATTGTTTAGGAAGACAGAGCTCCAGAACTGCAGATCATATCTTATTTGGCACACAGTCTTGTGTTCTGCACATCCTGAGCTGAACTTCACTTGGAAATGAGTACAGAACACATCCCCAAAGGACCACCACACATGCCCAAAGAGGTCCATGCAGGCACAGCAGTAAGTATTGAATAAGGTTGCGCAAGCTAAATGACTGTGCATTAGGTGGATGGCAACTATGGATTAGCTAGGTGGTGAAATTGCATATTTCGGTGTATAAATTCTTTTGCTTTTTACCCCCTAGTGTGCTTAATTTGTTGAAACCTTCCACCCTACACCCTGTGTAGGATAAACAATATTTCCTCTCTGAACCTGAATCTTTGTCTGTGTTTAGAGAGTTCCTAAAATCTGGCAACACCACTTGAAAAAATGTCTTCCAATGTCATCTGGATCCTGAAGCCGCTGGCAGTATCATCATCCTTCATCTCATGTCAACACATATGAGCTGGATCACTCAGCACTGGCAAAGGTCTGAGAGCTTCCAGTGAGGGTTCTGTCTTCAGAAACTGTATCTGTTAAAGTAAAAAAAAATTGACGTACTGAAACAGTAATTTTTTAAAATGCATATGATGGAGCTGAGATGCTTTCTCCCCAAATCTGCAAGACAACCTTTCAGAATATCCCATATTCTGGGGACACCAAGAAGGCAGAAAAGCATTCTTAAAAGCTCAGGAAACTGAAGTAACTCAGAGTTGTTTGAATTTCTTCCTCTCACTAGAAGTGGTGTTCAGCTTCAAACAGAAAAAAACCCAAACCAAACCCTCAAAACTCACAACTATTATCTTTATATGGGAATGAAAGTGTGGTCTTTTTATAATTTAGAAATATTTCTCACTTCAATTGTGAAAATTCAAGACCATATCAGAACTTGGTTTCTCCAAGTTTGTAGAGGTTTTTTTGACAAATGCATTTGTCCTGTAGAGAATGCCATAATAATAAAAGGTGTCAGGTTCTAACATCTCTTTCATCTGGTGTGTCTCAGATTTAGTATTAACAGACTAGGAACACAGTCTCTGTCTGTTAGCACATTACCTTCTGAAGGCATTCTAATTTTTCTGTTTATAGAGAAAAAGGTAGCAAAACATATTCCAGAGAATAAAACTGAGCACGAGAGTTGATTTTTAAAAGACTACACCATTTTTCTGTGGCAAAATCAGTAAAGGAATCCATGTTCCCTCATTCAAGATGAGTAGTTGTTGGTGGTTGGGAATTTTTCCATCCTGTGGCTAGAGATACCTTAACGAGTCTTAATGACTGGGTACTTAATAGATAACGACTGGGTACCTAAGGGACAAAGACGCACTTAAGAGACTAAAAACATAGCCAGGCGTGGCAAGAGAAGAAAAAGGTGGCTGGCCGCGGGCAGAGACACACTTGTCCCCGGGACTTGTTGGAGGAGACAGCTGCTGTTTCTTCTTCCCCTTCACTGCTGCCGCGGGAGCTCAGCACTGCCGGGTTTTCCTTCCTTGCTGGAGTCTCTGCTACTCTTTTGTTCTCCTGCTCGAGTGGAGAAGCTCTGCCGCCCAGTTTGCTGCCCTGAGATTCCCTGCTGCAGCTCCGCTCGCCGTGCAGCCGCCTCGCCCTCAGCTCCGTCCGCCATCACCGAGGAGCTGAGCTCGCGCCACAGCGCCCCCTGCCGGCCGTGACCGTAACTGCACCAAAGGGGAAGGGCGGTGTCTGGCAGCCCAGAGAAAGCTGCCACCGGGTATCTGGTTTGTTTATTTGTTATTGCTACTGTTATTGTTGCTTGTTTTCCTTGTTATAGATATGAGTAAAGAACTGTTATTCCTTTTCCCAATATCTCTGCCTGAGAGCCTTTGATTTCGACCTTACAACAATTTGGAGGGAGGGGGGTCATATCCTCTAAGGCAGGTTTCCACCTTCCTTAGCAGACGCCTGTCTTCCAAACCAAGACAGTACTATAGTCATTTGTCTATGTTTTTTCTGGATGAATCCACTGGGATGAAATCATCTAACTAGTTCAGTTACACTTCCTGTACATTTTGCAAACCCTAATTGAAGGCTATAGGTTACTACAGCAGCTTCTTTCCACTGTCATTTACAAAAAATAGAAATCAAGATCTTGAAATCTAATAATTAGAGCATTCAAATAAATCAAGAAAGGTGAAATATAGCCTTAGTAGCTGACTTTTTTTGAGATATACACTCAAGATGTGCATATCCCTTCTTTCTCTGTCATTCCAACTTACTAAAGCAGAATGCAGATACCTCAATTTAGTTAAGAAGTTGATAGTTATAAAGTAAAATCAAATAAACGCACCAAAGTGAAATAAAAAAACAGAATCCTAGAAATTAAACCTCTCCTTAATTTAGCTGGGTTTTTCACAGAGCTGTTCATTTGCCAAAAAGGAGAGAAAATCTGAAAAACAGTGGCAAACACTGTTAGTAAATTCTTCATTCTGATTACACAAAGGAAATGAGGACGTTCTGGAAAAACAATGGGTTGAATGTAAAGGCCAGCAATATAGAAGACAATCACAACTGGCTTCTCATGGGCGAGGAAACCAGAACAAGTGTTTCCAGAAAGCTCAGGACATTGCTGGCTGACTTCTAGTATTTAGGGAAAGGAATTCTCTTAGGATACTAAATTGTTGAGGCCTGGGTAGATCTTTCTCACCAAGCATGTATCATGGAGCAAGTGGTGGTGTTTCATGGTACTGGCCATATTATAGCTAAGGAAAGAGTACACTCACTCTGTATTTCCTTCTCAATTTTTGGCATTGAGGAAGTGTCTCGGGTTAGAGACAAGTTTAGGAGGAAAGCGCTCTGAGTGAATGCCTCCCGCAAAGGAAAAAGCGTTTTTCGGCCCACCGCGAAGGAATTTCTTGGATGAAAGTGAAAAAAACCTGTTTATTTAACAAAACACAGTGCCCTGCAAGGCATGGGGGAAATGGAAAAAGGAACTATTAGGTATTGAACCTGCTAAGACAGCTGGTGGATTTATAGTTCTTTAGCTTGCTCGGCTTCTCCAGGATCGGAGCCCCAAGGATGCGGTGTTCCCGCAGCCTCCCCCGCCTCACGGCGTACGGCTCTCAGACGTCTGGTGTCTCTGAGCCGAAGCTACGATGAACAGTTCCACGAAGGAAAGCAGAAGCCGAGGATCCACTCTCGCAGTCCCAGGAAAAGCTTCTCGTTAGCTGGCAGCCCAAGCAGCCGGCAGAAGCAACCTGGCCAGCAGCAGCTGGAAGCAGGACCCAGGAATGCCGCTCCCCCCGTACTCCAAGGCCGAGAGACCTGGGGGACTACGAGCTGCCACACAATAGCTGCGCCAGGCTTCCCGCAGCTCCCCCTCTTCCCTCCGGACTCAGCTTAAGGTTACAGGATCTATGTCTGGACATGAAGCAGACGATAGGGGATACAGGATTATCATAAAATCACCCCAAGTCAGGAAGGATGGGAATAGGTTAGGTTTTTTAAAAAAGTTAAGTGGCTAAGGCTTCTGAGGGAGGGAACATCTACTCTTCCAGAACCATGCTGCTCTACCATAGCCACAGAAACAATAAATCCTCAGATATTACTCTGAAATCTTGCTTTAGATTTAGCCCTTTCATACACTGTTTCTGCACTATTGTCTTTCAAGACACAAATCAAATCAAGGGCTAAAACATAATCAAGCTAGCTTGTCAACTTTCCACTTTCTTTTTTTAAGGGGGAGACTCTTTTGAAACACAAGATTTTGTATCCCCTGAATGATCCTCAGATCTTTGCAGCCTTCAAAGCACTTCTCCAAGATACAGCATAATGCTACCAGCATAATAATCAGTCAAAAGCCTTGTAATACACAGATATGACACCTGAGCTAAGTACAACAAACAACCTTGTCAATCAAAATTCACATTAAAATGGGCTCATGTCAGTTCTATCTTCCTGTCAGCTGAATGCAGACAGAAATGTAACAAACCTTCAGCACATCTAAGAAATGGACTGCTCTGCTATCACTTTCAATTTTCTGCATCTGCTAAAACTATCCTAGCAGTTCCTGCTCCCCTCAAAAGCCAACAGTCTAAAAGCCTCTTTGACTTCTTTCTCCTCCTGTGAGGTGAAACTCTATATGTCTGAAATACATCTATGCTCTAGTTCTTTCAGAGGATGTGGAGTTTGATTTAAGAATTAGTACACTGAACTAAAAAAAAAAGCAATGTCTTTTTTGGCTTTAAACACTGCAAAAAATCTGCCTTCACTTAGTCATAAAAAGAGATTTCACTTCACATGGGAGCTCTTCTACCACTGCCTAATAATAAATCATCACTCAAAAATCAGTTTGAGTTATGTATGTTCACATTAAATCCACACAAGTTAGTTTAAATGAAGTTAGAACAAAAAAATAGTACTAAGCCACTAGTGCCAGTGGTGGTGGGTGGGCAATTGTGTATAGGCAATTTCCCACAGACAGATCAACCACTGTAAAGGCAATGCTAAACTTTAATTAGGCATTTTGGCTTGCAGGAAAGGCAAGATTTAGTTGCAACACATACATACCCACTAGACAATAAGGTAGATTTGTTTATTTAACTTCTGCAGTGCAGACAAATCCTAAATATACCATACCACCCTCAGAGCTGCACCATGAAGGAATCTTTGCCAGTAAGGCAGAGAAATTGCCTTCAGCAATGGTGAGAATTGCTGGAATCACTAACCCCCAGCTTTTCCCTTGTTCCCATTAGAGAATATGCTGACAGGTGAAGTTAGCAAGCAGACCTCTTCTTCCACTAGAAATGTATGACTCTGTTGTTGTTGCTTCTTTGACATCACTGAGACATCCATGCTGTCATTCAGCTGGCTCTGGTAAGATGTTATTTGGATGGGAGACCCACAAGTCTTCTTGCTCAAAGTCTTTCAGTAAAGCTGCAGCAAAGTGAGCATGTCCTTTGAAGGGATGTCGCATGTTTTACTGAGGCTCCCTTCACCCGCTGTCCAGGAAGCAGAAGTGCAGGCATCCAGCTGAGCAGTGGGCACACAACTGGAGAAGGCCACATGGAGGGGTAAGCCCTGAGGGTCATTACCATCTAGTGTGGCTTTGTCTCCAGATGAGACTTTGGGGCAGCTGCTAGCAGAGGGTGAATGTCATTAGGAAGAACATCATGTGAAACCAAATGCCATTTTACCAAAAGACAAAATGGAACTTTATACACTTTCTCACAGGAGAAGAAGATTAACATTTGGGGAGTCATTGTTTTCTGTTATAATGCCCTTTTCTGATGTGCTACAAAGTGCTTGCACCTGTTTGCAAATAGTCATTTGACTATTCTGGACAGAGCTGGTTCTCTTCAGAACCTTGTCCTTCTCATTTGTGATCATGTCTCTAAGGGCAGCTTCTACAAGAAGAATTTATGTCCTGTAGCTCAGCATACCACATCCATAATTGCCAACAACAGAATTGAAAATTGCATTTACATCCAAAGCATGCCTGCATCATTTTCTACACAAGAAATAATTAATTTTCGAGGGAGCTTTTCCATCAGCTTAATGGCTGCTTTGAGAATTAAATTCCCCTTACTTTCTTCTAGCAAATCATTAGAGATTAGAGAGATGAGAGAATAAAGTGGACAAGAATCTTGCCTTTCACTTCAGCTAACAGTATGTTAGAGCCGTACTTCATCATCAAAGCCCCCTAAAAGAATTTAGAAACAAAAAGCTGAGTTTAACATGAAATCTAAAGCTTTTGTGACTTGAGGAACTTGAGTGTTTTTTGATTGTGTTTTGAATCTACTTTTCTTGTATTAGTTCAAAAGTTATTGTTATGATCATCTGCAGAAAATAATGCTAAATTAATTCCATAAAATTTTATGAGTGAAATTATACAACATAGTAATGAAATGCAAATATCCTTGTTCATTAGGCTCATCCATTTCAATTGTACCTCCAGTATATTTCTCAGCAGGAACTGTTAATCATACAGCAGCATGCAGAAAAGAATATATTATATTAATTAAATAGCCACATTATGCAGCTGTGTGCTAAATTATGCCCATGAAATTCAATGTAGCATACATTACTACTTTTATTAGATCAACAGAATCTTCTGTTTATGGAATTTGGGAGGAACATAGCATCATTTTGGTGTGCACTACAAGTAGCAAATGAAGAATAGTCCAGCATTTCAAATGATAACAGCATTCTCCAAAAGAAACCTCTGCATGAAATTCACAAAATCGTGATACTTCAAAGAGCTGTTTGCAGGCACATGGAACAGTCCATGCAGACCACACTGAAAGAACTGAAGCAAGTAGGAAGATTAGAGGGTTGGACAGAGAAAAAAGGATTGGCAGAACTGAGCCATCAAATTCAAATATTCAGCCAACTCCTACTCAAGTTGATCCAAAACTGAATACAGTTTATTTGCAAAGGTCGCTTGGCTAACTTAGCCGCTACCTAGTGCCTTCAAGGACTTTAAGTGCTCTAAAGATTAAGCTGCTAGGACACATATTAAGAAAACTTGCCATAAAGACAGTGTGTGGGATGTTCACATTCACAGAAAACAACACTGCTTTACTGACAGGTGTTTTTGAAACTTTCTTCTTCCATCATTACACTGTGCATATCCTTAATGATGCCTCAAAGCTGGTTTCTTACAAGGATTTTGAACACTTAAGGTTAATGGAGGTTTACGTCTGGAATTAGAGGTAATGTCCCCAAGACCCCCTTAAAAATGCTGGAATCAAAGGCACAAGTGAAGCAGAAAAAAGTCTACTTCAACAAACCTACTCCGTTTAAAATGTCAGTTTTCATTTACGTATAAAAGAAAGTACTTCACACTGTAGATGGTGCTGCAAAGACGAAGGACAGAGCAAATTTATATCTTAAAACATGCTCTCAGGTGAATGAAGTCTTTGACTTCCCTCTAAAACACCATGATGTAAGGACTGTTAACCAGCAGTATTCAAAGAAAAATCAGCATTTGCATTTATAGATGATCAAGGATTTCAGATTCCTTACAGATTTGTGGCAGTGACATCAAAACACCTAGAAAACAGGCATCTAGCCCTGACAGGACTATTAGGTTTTAGCTTCTTTATCTGACCAATGGACACAGACCCTTCTGGGGCTGGGCAATTCTGCAAAAAAATCATGCTTCAACTCCTGTATTTGGAGGAGATGCTGCAACCTCTGTTACACAATTCCCACATGACTTTAACCAGTAACCTGACTCACAAAATGCTGAGAGCCATACAATTCCATCTCTTTCCTCTATGTTTCTGGATTATGTAGCAATGCCTGCTGTTCTCAACACTGAACCGAAGGCTGGCCATGGGCCTTTAACATCTTCTGGTTATGCCCCAGAGGTCAGGTCCTCTGGCCTGCAGAATTGGCTTCCTCCTTACACCTGTTATGCCATCAGACCATTCTTGCTCTGTGAACGTCAGGCCACATATGTAATTTCATTTAGATGTGGTCTTAATGAACTCAATCTGTCACTCTGGCCCTTGAAGGATTTACTTTGCACCTAAATGGCATTTATTTTTCCCCACTGTATGTAGAGACACACAGCTCCTGCCCAGGAAGACACATAGGCATAGGTAAAAAGAAGTGGAGTGTCACTGAGTCCAAGTAAACTGCCTCTCTGCCATTAAGTTATTTGTGACCTTTAAAGACTTCCTGAGCAGGAATGGTATCAGATTGGGCATATTTTGTCCCATTTTTAAATAAATGACAAGATCAAGATGGTGCCATGTATGATACAAGGGAAACTTTTAAAATTATTTTGAAGCTGCATTTTTTGTTGATTCTTTATGTACCAAATACACTCCTAAAGTGGCCCTAGTTTTTCATTCTTAATAAGCATTTTGATACGCAGTGGTTGTAATGCCTTTCATGCTGCAGTAGACTGCAGCCATGATAGTCATGTCAAGTTTCTTACTGATTTATAAGTGAGTTGTAAAACTTTGTTCTAGTTTCAAAACAAATAGAGCATTTATTGTTGAAAGCAACTGTTTAAAACACAACTTCACATATAAATGTATCAAAACTACATTATGCCGGTTTGCTGAACTCCCTTTAGAGAAAATATATGTTTTTAAAAGCCTTTCCTTTCTTGAGCATCCCGTCTAGATTGAGAATCATCTAAATTAATCAAGAGCTACTCAGACTTGAGGTGTGGATTCACTTGAATAAGATCATTGTGCTCAATAATGTTAACTGCTCAACAGTTACTAGGACAATTAATTCAATAACTCTTTGCATGCTGGCTCGACACATTGGTCCTGACAATCCATAATGAACTCATTACGGAGAGGATATCATTCCGGTCACCACTGTGTGACCCATCTAATCTGACACTTGAATTCAATTCTGATTTTTAACAACAGATCTTCAAAATGAAAAGGAGCAATTTTTTGCACACTAGTAATTCAAAGTAACGTTCTATTTTCCCTAGGTTTGTCTTGACATCTGTCTATAAAGAAGACAAGGTACAGCTAAGGATCATCCAATCACCCACTCTGAACTTCTACATAAAACAAGCCATAGCATTTACGGACATTTCCATATCTGTATCTTATGGGACTTGGCAGAGGTTTTTTCCCAGACATTGGAGGATGGCCGCTTATCTGTTGTGGCAGTCAATCCATTATGATCTCCCTTATCATTTTACTACAGCACCAAGAGCAAATAGAGTGATCACAACAGTAGCAGGGATTGCTTCAGGAGAATGAAATTAAACTGCAAAATTCAGATGGCAAGAGAGAAACACACAGCACTATTCCGAGGAGCAGCACCAATTTTCAGTGGAATATCAAAGCACCCCTAAGGACACAAAGGGTCTGCATCTTCAAGACACACTGGTTTCAGAGAACAGAAATTAAGTTTCTCACTTCTGAGAAAGGGACATTTGTTAAACTGCCTACACGAGATTAAAGCTGACCCTTTTGTTCCTACTTCCATAGTCCATAAATCAAATTCAGACAAGAAACTGATTGTCAGCAATTGAAGCCCTCAATTGCAATAAATAAACAGATAGATGATACATAAGTAAATAAACACACACAACATAACTACATTTCGCTGCAATTTTATTAAAGCTGTAAACTAAAACAATTGCCTATAATATCAGCCAGATTGATTATGCTCTCTGACATGGTCACCCAATATTGGCATGGTCCGCTGCAGGGAGGCATTCTCATAATGACAGAGTTGAAAGCAAAACCATCGATCGCGGTTCTCTTTCCCAGGCTCAATTAAGAAACCGCCTTCTTTCTGTTCCTCTTCTTAGGGCTTTCTTCATGCTCTCTCTTCCAGCAGTGGACACTGAGTGCTAATAAGTCAAACACTTCTCAGTTAATTTCAGTCCAAATATTGCCTCTTCCCATAGGGCTATATTTTGCTTTTTTCTCATGACTGTGTCCATTTGACAGCATGTGTGATATAGTATCGTACTGTGATAGATTTGAATATACACTATAATAATTGTGGTCTCTTTTGAGACCAATACCTTGAAACAGGCTATTCAAATCAGACCCACATGTGAGATTTTACTTGACTGCTCTCTCTCCAAGACCATGAAGGTGTTGGAGCACAAGGCAAATCAACATAGTGAAAATAACACAATAAAACATGCCATGTGCCATCCTTATAGATTGCTGACTTTTTTACTTTGTATTTCTCCAGAGCATGAAGATTTGAACTGCTCTAAATTTTGCTAGCATAGTTTTCCATAAGAATGACCCATTGATGCTGTCCAGAAGAATTTGAAGGATATGTTTGGGTGACTTAAGAAATCAAACCAATTCACATTGCTAGACTGACAAAGGTTTTGTGAAAAGAAGGCCTGCTTTACAAACTCCTGAGAGTTTTTGAAGGCTTTGCTAAGGACTTGTATAAAAGAAATCCTGTTGACTTTGACAGAGTCCTCTGAAAAAGACAGCTGAGGAAGGTATAGGTCCATAGAATAAAAGGGAAGGGGAAGGGGAAACTCTCAAGCTCCCATTCTCAGAATCTGGTAATTCTTTCAAACTGTTTATGTTTATATTTCTAAAGACTGTTGATTTTTTTTCCAGCTCTGCTACTAAAATTGTATGAAATAAGTAGGGTTTTTCCCATTCTTCACCCCTTATAAGTGGAAGCAGCATTCTGAATCATAGTAGAAATAAATTTTGTGATCCAGCTCGAAATTTCTACCCTTCCCGTCATTCCCAGTGAATTTGAAGCTTGGAGATTTTTCATAAGCTTAATTTATGGGCTACTAAAATACATTTCTGAGCCAGAAGTAAAATACACAGTGTGAATCCTTTGGTTACTGGTGCCTACCTAAATTGAATAGACAGTTTTGACTATAAATCAAATGTCAAAATTAACTTTCAGCATCAAAGGACAAGACATCTGTAGTGTTCAACTTACTACTAAGTAGTCTCAGAAAGGAGCAGGCAATGAAGAGGCAGTTTTTCCTGATCTACCCATCTCTAAAAGGGTATAGTAGAGTTGGAAAAGTTTCAGTAAAGACCATAAGGACAATCAAAGTCAAAGACCAGATTCTGCATCAAAAATAATGAAGTAGAATAGGAGTCTTTGGAAGGTAAAAGACTGAGGGGAATAAGACAGAATTCTAAGATCAGAAGCATCATGGAGAGGGTGTATAAGGTTTGATTTGCCATGAACTCTCCCAAGAAAAGAAATGAGAATGTGAAATTAAACTACGAAGAAGTCCAGAGCAAAGAGAGTTGTTATTCATACAATCACTTTAGCTACAGTACTGCTGGCTGGCCACAAGGTGCTGTGGAGTGTAAAGGTTTACAGGACATGCAGGAGAGATTAGCAAAGCTCACAGAAGAGGCACTCACTACGCTATAAAACAAAGAGAAACTACAGCTGTCTCCACAAACTCTTGAGCTGCAAATAACTAAATGCTAGATGATGCTAGAGGAATAATTTCGGGGACCATATTTACCTTGTTCTTACACTCTTCCCTATGCATCTGCTTTTTGTCATTGTCAGAGACAGAATACTGGGCTATATGGATTGACCTCCAGGCTGACTCTTCATGAGTCCTCTGCTATTCTTAATTCAGATGGAGTCAATCAGGTATCAGCTCTATACCTCTGTACGAGGTCCTTATGCCAGGTGTCCTATCACATGCCGTTCTTTCTGCTCTGAAAGTACTTTTCAGACTGTAGCTGCCCTTTCAGCCATTTGAATGGTGGGATATATGGACAACTCCAAAATGCAACACTACAAGAATACTGGCAAAATAAAGAGCCCTTGATTTGCACTCAAAGTTGTTTTCCTCTCTTCCGTGGTAAGAATGTATTGAAAACCTACTGAATTGCAGCATGCATTAGGTGTTTTGTATCTTGTGTCTTCTTATATTATATAAAAAAGGCTTACTTTAACCTTGAATGGTTGTTGATATACCATACCTACAGCACACTACAAAATACTGAACTCTGAGAAATGCATTTAATTAATAAACTCTTTTAAAAGTCAGAAATTTTGTTTTCATACAAGCTGCAAATTCATGCCTCAATGGCACTGTGTACTCAAAGCAGGATTTGCAGCATGTACCATTTTCTATGTATACCATACAAAACTCTTCCCCTCCATAAACATTTTCCAAAGGTCACAGTCAGAGTCACCTGATAGTGTAGTTGTTAAGTACAGCGCAATTATCACAGAAAAGCTTTGAAAATCTGGGGAAGTAGAATATATTCCTTGGGATGTTAAATAATGGAGAAAAGTAGAACATATATGAAAGAATTCAAGGAAACAAATCATATTCAGTAGCCTTCACAAATACAGAAGTACAATATCCAAATGTTGTTTTATTCTCCAGCAATTTACATTTCAATATACTAAATTAATACTAATTTTAGTTGTTTTGTGATGTACCATGACTATTAAAATAGCAACTGAAAATGGCAGAATCAGATTCTATACGAATTTGCATTACCAAACAGATCCTTGGAGATTTCCCCCCTTGAAATGTCACTACAGATGGGTAAATTGACAGTGAAAACTCATAACAAACTTTAAGTCTGCATCTAATTTTCCTGTGCCAGACTCAACCCTGAATAGAGTAGCAAGGAGCAATGTTTACTGTTAGAACCATGCCAATGTGTAGCAGCTCTTGTTCATGTCAGGGCAATAGGATATTCTATTAAAAGTGCTGTATGGTTCTAATCAACATTCAGTGTGATCTCACCTTGGAACTAGGAATCAAAATAAAAATAGAATAAATAGGCAGGTTTCCAACCAACCACACTAAGTTATGAAGTGATTTGTAAGTCATGTTTTTGAAACACTGATCAGAATTAGTGATAAGTAAATACTGCATAACACATACAGAACATAGGAGATTTTAAACTAGCTCATTTTGTGCTAGCTCCATACTGAACTGCTTTTTCATAAATATTCTTATGAACAGACCACACAGATGAGCATTCAATCTTAGGTTATTATTGGAAAATTCACCCATTTTAAGACCTTGAAGAAAACTGGCAGGATCACAACCTAAAGATATAAACCCGAGCATTCCTCTCAGAATTCAAATATTGAGTGCCTCTAAATCTTGGCTGTATAACTATTAATTTCTCATGGAAAATAGAAAGCAGCATTTTATAACCAATGGTTCACAACAGCCGTAAGTGTTTGCAATTCAAACAGATGTTAAATTGCTCATGTTTGGTGGTAATAAGCCTGACAGTAATGAGACTGCATTTGGAAGCATCATCATGCCTTTTAAAGTCCAGAAGACACTAAAAGTGGTGCATTAGTCTGCTACAACCTATTAACTAACACACTAAAATCTGTAGCTTAAAAATCAAAAGTTAATGGAATTAACAGTAAAGTTCCAAAGTCACTACCAGTGACTCGCTCATTCATCTGGCAAGACAACAAAAACATACAACAGTTAAAACCTGGCACCATTGAAGCTAACAGTAAAGCTCTGGAGAGCTTTGCTGTTGGGATGGAGATCCCTTTTATATCCAAAAAGAGATATAAAGCATAAGATTCCATGAAATTAGCTAGATATTTGCCAAAAAGTAAATCTACAGAGTGCTTGGTGGTCCTTGCAGATCCAGTTTCTCAGACTGCCAAAGCTGGTTCACTCTGATTCTTTTTTGAGGGGGAGGGTAATCCTTAATTGGAGACTCATAAATAAAATCAAAGCTTTTGAAAAGAACAGAGGAGAAAATTGGAAGACTAACACCTAACAACTTCATATATACTTATCATTTATGTGTTCAATTTTACATTCAATGCTTTTTAAAATACCTGTATGCAGTGTTGTTTGCCATTTCTACAGACAAAATAATCCAAAATTTCAAAATGCAGTACCAGCCACAGCTAAAGTTTTGTTAGATCCCTGTTATGAGCTCTATTCAAAAAGAAGCGATTTGTTCACCTCAGCTGGTAATTTTGCTGTCTGGGACAATTCCCCATAACCCAGGAGACCCAGATTCTCTTTCCAGATCTGCTTTCTCATTAAAACATTTTATCTCTGTGTGAGAAAATTAATGGTTAATTTGTACAAAGTGGACAACATTTCACTGCAATTAAGAGACACTTGCCACTATATTTCTCCACATAATTATTCCTTAGCATAAACTACAAACAAATTTTCACACAGTCCCTCAGATATCTAGTGCTGACATTTTGAAGGTATCGGTTTCATTTCAATGTACCAAAGTGTCAAAACCTCACTATTCTTAAAAAAACTGCTTTATTTTCTGAGCAATCCTACCCCAGAGTTGCCATCTGCTAGTTCTGTACCAATTGCCATGCCATACTTTCATAGAAGGCAGCCCCTAATGCTAAACTGCCCCATTAACTGAATCATTCATTCAGCAACTGAATACTTTGCACATCGTGTCAGCCAGGGGTTTTTTTTGTTTCTAAGCTATGGATCTCAAGCCCCTATCGCTCAGTGCGCTATATCCTTTCTGTATCATTTGTGTTAAATGCAGCTTTAAGACAAGAAATCTTCTAAACAGATTTGGAAGAGAAAATTTTGTCAAGAACCTCATCTCAGCTATGGCAACTTGAGGAAACAGGCCAGTTAAACGAATGGAAGTAAGACTGTTAATGAACAGAACCACACTTTTCCCATCACTGGATCTGACTATGCCTATTTTTAAACATGTAGAAGTCTTAATTTGTTTTCCCTATCCTACACACTTAGGCTGCTTCACTAGCATTACACAGAAAAAAATAATTAGCAAAAGGAAATGAATTTTCAAAAGAAGTCTGACACTCTTCACAGAAAGGAAAGCTCTGTGAGAGAGCTGGTGTGTGTTGACATCTATATAACCAGGCTTTTGTCCTCCGTTTTTAGAAGAGACAAGTAAAACTTCTTTGCTAGCACTTCACGTGGCAACAGACCTGTTCTAAAACATGTTGCTGATTCAATTCCGTTACTTTCACGTTGTCTGTTGCAGTCAAAAGGAGAGTATTTTCAAAGGTTATGCACAGTGTATAAATGTAACTTGCAAAAGATGACAAACAGACTGCAGGTGTTTTAACAGCCTGTCAGCGTGGGCCATGAAAATAAAAAAGTTTTCCAGGAGAGGCGTGTTCCAACTAAGGTGCACTGAAAGAACCATTACTCTTTTAATAAGGCATTGGTTTCTGGATCTGTCCTCTCCAATGCCATCTGAAGCATGAAGATGTGGCTAATTAGGTGATTTATAATAGGAAGCACTCTATCACCTTCAAGCACTAGGAAA
The DNA here is from genome assembly GCA_013397935.1 of Dasyornis broadbenti. Taxonomy (NCBI): domain Eukaryota; kingdom Metazoa; phylum Chordata; class Aves; order Passeriformes; family Dasyornithidae; genus Dasyornis; species Dasyornis broadbenti. The sequence goes on along the minus strand of VZRN01005907.1, from coordinate 2,202,989 downwards.
CTTCTGGACATATTAGAAAGGTAGGTAATGAAGTCACCAGCATCAAAACTACTCTAGAAACTCAACAAGTTGCCTTGGTCTACTGACAATGTCATCAGACTGTAACATGACCTGGGAGTGGTCAGGGAAAGAGAAGTTAATATTGCTGCTTCTTATTATTCAAAGTACTAAGACTGAAACATGTATCTTAAAGCTTTTATTCAATGAAGCATAGTAAAAAGGGCCACCACAAGGATTTCTGCATATATAAGTATGCATTCATTCAAATACTTGTCTGCAGGTTCCCAGAAAGTTCATAAATCCCTCAAATATTTCAGCATTAAATCACATGCCAGTATGCACAATGTTTCCATGTTCAGTGAAGAACACTCTGTACTTCAATCTTTAGAGTTACAGGCAGAGAAGAAAAGTGGTTGTACTCTTGGCACACAAATATAGCTTGACAAGTAAGAAACAAGAACATTACCAAAAAATCCCTTCAATCAGCCTCAGATCTTTACTCCAGGGGCAAATGAACTTTTTCTAAGACCCAATTACGTGTTCTTTTTTAATTTTCCCCAGTTCTTTGTTCTTTATGTCCAAATTACATCTCTTAGCAAACTTAAACTTTGCAGCAAAAAAGAGCAACATTTATTTCTTCCATAATTAGTTGCAGAGATTTTGTTGCCCATTCCTGTGTAAACACAAATTTAACTGGCTTCCTTCTTTTGCTTCCTGTTTCTAATTAGCCATAATAATGCCTTCCCTTTAGAAAATGAGCATTGGATGGTGTTTAGTGGAAAAAGCTGGTACTCCTTCCAATTCCCAGCGCAGCTAATTAACCTCTTCTTGTCTTGGCCAAGGGTAGAACATATCTCACACTCATATTCTGTTGTCCAGAATTCTGTTAGGTTAGTTTGCTTGATACTATAAAGTATCAGGTATTCAGTGCATTGACCCATTGTGCAAAATGTCTCTGAATGCCTTTCCAGCTTTATTGATAATGGCATCATTTACATCTGAAGCAAACAGAAGCAGGACAGAGAAGAATAATGAAAAAGATAGTTTCTTTTGAAAGAAAATCATCCTGACAATGTTATGTGTGATTGTTTATTATACTTGTCTTATTCTCTTGATATAGCATCTTTTTCATAACTGTTTTAACCCTTTAAAGTATAATTGTAAAAGAACTGTGTAAGCATTCTCCATTTTTCCATTGACATCAGTGACTACAGAAGGCAATTTTGGCCATGATTTACCTGCACACTTAGCTTCACACACACATATCGAAAAAGACAGTAAAACCACTCCCAAAATCCAACTCAATCTTCATTGAAAACAATGAGCAAATTCCTTCACCTCTATTGACATTATGCTCCATATAAAAAAGTTAACTTATGTTTAGGATTTCTGAAAACTTCAACAGACATAAAAAACAATTAACCCAAATTAGTCTTTGAAGAGTAGGACTATAAATATCATGAATTCTAGTCAGCAGTGGCAACCCAGCTACCCAAGATTTTTTTTTACAGTACTTTGGTTCTTAATACTTAAGATGGCATGGCAGAAGAGAACCTTTCATTCTAATAATAACAGAAAGAATTTGGCATTTAAACATTTTTCTGAGACTTAGAATATCAGAATTCAGAGCTAAACTCTTGTCTTAGTTTGGAAGACAGGCGTCTGCTAAGGAAGGTGGAAAACTGCCTTAGAGGATATGACCCCCCTCCCTCCAAATTGTTGTAAGGCCGAAATCAAAGGCTCTCAGGCAGAGATATGGGAAAAGGAATAACAGTTTTTACTCGTATCTATAACGAGGGAACAAGCAACAATAACAGTAGCAACAATAAATAAACCAACCAGAAACCCGGTGGCAGCTTTCTCTGGGCTGCCAGACACCGCCCCTCCCCTTTGGTGCAGTTACGGTCACGGCCGGCAGGGGGCGCTGTGGCGCGAGCTCAGCTCCTCGGTGATGGCGGACGGAGCTGAGGGCGAGGCGGCTGCACGGCGAGCAGAGCTGCAGCAGGGAATCTCAGGGCAGCAAACTGGGCAGCAGAGCTTGTCCACTCGAGAGGGCGAACAAAAGAGTAGCAGAGACTCCAGCAAGGAAGAAAAAGCCAGGCAGTGCTGAGCTCCCGCGGCAGCAGTGAAGGGAAAGAAGAAAACAGCAGCTGTCTCCTCCAAGTCCCGAGAGCAAGTGTGTCCCTGCCCACGGCCAGCCACCTTTTTCTTCTCTTGCCACGCCTGGCTATGTTTTTACTCTTAGTTGCGTCTTTGTCCCTTAGGTACCCAGTCGTTATCTCTTAAGTACCCAGTCGTTAAGCTCGTTAAGGTATCTCTAGCCACAGGATGGAAAAATTCCCAACCTCCAACAACTCTGCCAATGATTTTTCCTGTGAACCAGCTCTTCTGACTCCATTGAAACTATTTGTGTGTGTAATTGGAGCTATCCTTATAGCTCAACCACCTGTTTTATTGTCCTTACAGATACACTAGGCAATTGTATACAACATCCACAGGTGCAACAGCAATGGGCCTAAGTACCTAGAGGCGTTATGCGCCAATTTTCTTTCCCAATTTTTCATCTTTATATGAAGAAACTTCAGAAATATCTGAAATGTCAAGTCCAAGTATTTTATCAGTTAGCTTTGAATTGATGACAAAATTTTTGTTCCTGATTTGTTGCCTTAATACTGATACAGGATCTGTCCTTTTTCATTATATATAGTCCAGAAGAACATATGTTTAATACATAAACAGCATTTTCAAAGAAATGTGTAAACAGCATTTTCAAAGAAATAGCACCTTGACTGTATACCACCAGAAATACAAACGGTTAATGAGCATTTAAACTACTGCTGCACTTTGTTTGCCACCGTAAACCAAAAAATCTACAGTGACAATCATCCTGCTTGGGGTCTTGACTACCCTTAGTGCTTTCAAATCCATTTTCTACAGTTTAGGAAGCACTTTCCCTCATTCAGTTTAAACATTTTCTCTTTTATCACAAGATGGGGCACCAAGTCACTGTTGTTTCTTGCTTAGCTGTTGATCTTCTAAAAGCTGCAGATCCTCTTCTTTAGAACTTCAACTTTTCTAGCATTTCCCATCTTGCATGCACATAGCTTATTATAGCCATGTATTTTCCCCTTCTCTGATTGATTTACATTGTGTCTGACTCACCCTATTGCTCCAATCAATCAACATTTCACATTCTAATCTTCCCAAGTGCTTGTACTTTTTCTGCCCTTGCCTTTTTTTTTTGTCTGAAAATTTAATAAGGGTATTCTCTATTCTGCTGTCCAAACCCTTAACTTGAGAAACTTACTTTGCTCCTCTTTTCAGTTTGTGAACAATGGATAACAACAAATTAATCAGTAGGAATTTTCAGCCACTTGCTTTCACATTCTACACCTAATCTTCCCTAATCTTTCTGTATCTCAGTTATGAAAATGCTGTGCAAGAAAATTGAATTCTGTCGTAAGTCAAGTTATGCATGAAATTTCCTTCCTTCTTCACAAAGCATGTCCCTCATATTGTAAGAAGTTAGGTAGCTTGAAGTTCATGAACTCAAAACAGAAAAGATACCTTATAATATGAAATTAAGTTTTTCTAAGGCCATGTAAACGGCTACTTGTTATGACTGAGTGAAAACTGGTCTTGAAAATACTACCAGATTCGTAAACCAAAAGAATTATGTGTTTTCCTTACCTTACCTGAGTTAGATAAAGCCGTCTTACCTATGTACTTACAGAGAATTTAAACATCTGGACAAACTTTGATGGCTAGTCTCAGCAGTTGCCATGATTGCCCCATGGATTTGGGGTTATTGAGCAAAATCTCATTAACAGACAAATGTTGTAGGTGCCTTTGTAATTTAAGAAGTATAGGTATAGATAGTAACAATTCTACAGTCCTTTCAACCACACATTTGATTATGTCCCTTTCCTAACAACCACTGAAATTTAGAATAGGGAGGCATATTGATATATCTAAAGTCATATTTTGCAATAAACTTTAAGAGGAAACAATGAAGTATAATCACACACTTTAGGATTCACTGTTAACAAAAGTATTCCTGCCCATGGACATCTGTTTTGTTAGCAACAATACTTGGAACTGTTAAAGTCAGCTTCAGTTTTCCTCTTTTGTCCATTGCAATTTGAAATTTTTGACTGCTTCTTTCTTCATCCACAATGTTTTCACATTTTTTTCTGAAACAGTCATCACTCAAAACTAGGGAGTCAGGGAGCTGGCTTCGCTTTCTGTCACTGAACTGCTCAGTTTTGTACATCACTCTAAATGAGTTCTGCCAGAGCTTCTTACACATCCATTTGCCCATGAGTGTGTGCAACTGCACCCTCTTGGTGCATGATTCATGAAATCTCTGAGGCTGCTATGGTCCATTTTTCTTTATCCCAAATAGTGAAAACTCAAGTTTTATTTCTTTAGAGGTCATGGAACTGCTCGTCACCTGCATCAATCAGTATTATAGGCAGTGAAATAAACTCTGCATTGTACTGTGGATACCATTTTTTGTCATTACCTGTCCCTGCAAAGAACTGCATAGGAAAAGATGAAAGTGGAGGTTCTGTGTAGGGTCAGAACACAGAAATATGGATGAAGCTTTGAAAAGTTTGCTGTCTATATTTTTGGCAAGAATTCATTGACCTTGACTGTAACCACCTAGTAGCAAATTGAACACTACCACAGAATTATTATTTTTTTTAATTCATGTATTGTGGAATTCTTATGAACTGTCAGGAAAGAATCAAAGTAAATTCATCACGTTAAATCAACAATGTTTACATTGTCTCTACTACTGTATTTTAAAAATTAATATGACAACATATTTAAGAAAATGATCTTGAAAGATCTGAAGTCCAATAATTCATTGATTAGTCAGAGTAAGCAAAAGAAAGCCCATTTCAACTTTCATGCATTAAAATAGGATGCAAACTTACAATAAGAAAAAGTGATACTAATTGTGATAGCCCTTCGTCCAAATCCAATAGGACACAGAAAAAAAGTAAATGAAAAAATATTGAAGATTCAGATTTAAGTAAAATTGTTAGTAATCTTAAAATTGTGGCTGTTATGAACTTACAGTCTAAAGTTAGATACATGTAGAAGGATGCTTTTCTCAAAAGAAATGGGACTTAGCATGGTATTGATTTTTTTGGAAGTGCAATCACTTTCTCTTCTCTTTCTGAAAAGATTTCTGAGCTCAATTCAAGTGTTGTATAGCAAGAATTCTGTGTCTATTCAAGCTCTTAGCTAAAGAACTATTGAGCAATAAATCAGATGTCAATCCTGATGTACAATACTGATAATTTACACAGGTTGAAATCCACACAGGTTGGTTTTTGATAGGGTGTGGTTTGGGGGGGTTTTGGGGTTT
>VZRN01005907.1:1986771-2197603 GCA_013397935.1 Dasyornis broadbenti | reverse complement strand
TTTTGGGGTTTTGTTTTTTTTTTTTTTTTTTTTTTTGGTTGGTTGGTTTTTTGGTTGGTTTTTGGGGTTTCTTATTATCCTTGCCCCATCTTCTTAAGCAAAGTAAATGACAAAAAGATTTCATACAAATCCTGCATCTTAAATATTGTCTCTATGGACTGAAGAGAAAAAAATCATGTGAAGTGTTAACTCTGCTTGGCAAATGCAGCTTTCACCAGGCTCAACTGGATATTCTGACAATAAAGCAGTGACAACATAAAACAACAAAGTTTAGAAGAATTAGATAATTTTCAATACTAAAGATAGGACATGAAATCTCTCACCTCAGGAAATGAGATTAAGATTTTATCCAAAAAAGTCACAGTCTAACAGAATATCATCTGAAAGTATTTTGACAGCATTTTGTGAAGAGTCTTAGTAGTTGCACTGGAAATCACAGCCTCAAACTTGAGGAATTCAGGCAGTGAAGGAAAACATATTCTGCTTTTCACTTTTTTCTTTCCTAAGGGAAAAAAAAAAATCTTAGTTTTTCACAGGAAGATAGCTTTGGGAAGCTGGGTAATCAAACAGTGCAGAACTAATGAGCAGAGCAAAAAAGGAATCAGTGAGGACTGAATATACCTGTCCATGGCAGAAGGATGGAGCAGGTCCATGTGAGAAAGCAAGACAGAGATTAGGTGAAACATTCTCTGCAGCTGTAACTTGCACAGCATGGGAGAAGCTGGATAACGAGAGGAAAAAAGAACTTTTTGCTAGCATTTGTGCAAAGTTCTACTTGTGACTAAATGTGTTTCCCTCTCGTCTTCCATTGGTTCTTCCTGCTTATCCAACACGGAGCTATTTCCCAGCCTAAATTACTGCTGTGGGACATGACTTTTATGATGCAATATAATCACATCTTTATAAAGTGTCTAAATAAGGACCAAAAAGAGAAACTATATATGAAGCAAAAAAGGAAATAGCAAGAGGCTGATAACTGAGCATCCAGTATTTTAAATAAACTCCTGAGCAGTTTCATTTGACATATTTCTCATGTGGGAAATACCCACTTTCTTTTTGTCTGTGGTTGATTAGACAAATTAGTCTAATTCAGACAAGGTAGGTTAGATAAACACTCCAGATAAAACATTGCCATGGTTTTAAGACCAACTGGAGATGAATACCCCACAGCCACTCACTCAACCTCCACCCCAGCGGAATTGGGAAGAAAATGAAAGTATAACTTGTATGTTGAGATAAGAGCAGTTTAATAATTGAAAACAAAGTAAAATAAAGTCATAAGGGTCAGGAATAATAGTAATGATAGTAAAAAAGGGGAAAAAAGAGGGGATGCACAATGCAATTGCTCACCAGCTGCTGACTCATGCCAGACCCCCCTTCCCAAACCCAGACTGACCCCCTTTCCAGGTAACTCCTCCCAGTTTATATAGTGATCATAATGTTCTGTGGTGTGGAATATCCCTTTGGTCAGTTCGGGTCACCCATCCCAGCTATGCTCCCTCCCAGTTTCTTTTGCACACCTCACTGGCACAGCATAAGACAAAGAGAAGAAGTCCTTGACTTAGGATAAACACCGCTTAGCAAAAACCAGAACATCAGTGTGTTACCAACACTGTTCTCATTCTGAATCCAAAACACAGAACTGCAACAGCTACTGAGAAGAAACTAACCCTGCCTTAGCTAAAAACCAGGACTTACAATGCAATAATATATTCAAATTGTGCTTATAATATGCAAAATTGCTTGACAATATTTTCAGATTTTAAGGGGGGTGGATTTTATTACATTTATTTGTGGTCCACTGGTTTAGGCATTTTTAGGTAGTATGTTGTAGTTCAAGGGAAAAATTCACATTTTTAAATTAACTTCCTTCAAGTCTGGACCAATTCTTTTGCTTTGGTCTCTTCTTTCTAGAGTTTGCTGGCTGGATTGGATGTTTATATCTTAACATAAATCTGAAAAATAAAAACACACAACCACTTCTGATCTCTCTCTCATTTTTAATAACCTTTCTTGATGATAGATGAACCATTTGCTTTTTATTTATAATCTCCAAGAAGTGGTGAATTTGAGAATTACTTCAAGGCCTTCAGTGCAGTGCTTTGCCTTATTGATCAAAAGTGAGAAGTTTCAAATCAATACATGGAAGTGCAGGCAAATTTAATAGACCTTAACACATATTGTAGTCCAATATTTTATCAGAAATACCCTTAATATGATGTACAAAACAGTTTACATTTTTTGGTCTTACTAGAAAGAGATTGCATGAGTAAAAGAGAGGTTGCACAATTATTTTGAAAACTTTCAGGTGCTTTTCAAGAATGGTTTTGGTATTTTGCCATTTGGTGCTCTAAGCTTGCTTTACATCATGTTTTGAAGCAGTTTAGTCACAGCACAATACTGTCAGTTTCTACCAAAATTAACAAAAAAATCATTAAAGACAGAAAAACCAGAAGTTTGATGGCTTCTGGAGTGAACTTCTTAGCAAGCACAAAAAGAGAGAAAGGAATTCAGCTGTGGTTCTAAAGGACTGAATCTGAGAGCGTAAAGTGTGTGTCAGATTCCTATTACAATTCCTAACAAACCCTAAATTGCAATGGGCAAAGGAGAAGCAAAACCTCTCTACCATCCGTACTTAGGCTGATGGTGTAGAAGGGGAGGAGAGAAGTGGCTGATGGCAGAAACATCCCCCGTGAGGGCTGTCAATAGAGGGTAAGGCAGAGTTGAGTGATATTGCTACCAAATTTCTATTTCCCTGTACTGCTGGCTATCCTGCATTGCAAATTGATCTATGAACTGAAGCAGAAGCACTATTTTGTGTTTATTTTGGAACTGGAGTGTAAAAATAAGATACTTGGAAATCTGAGGCTGCAATAGCTCTGTATGCTACTATTCCCTCCCACCTCTCAAGCCCTCCAGTTGATTTAAATTCTGGCATACCAAGAAATCTAATTTGGTTTGTCTGCAACAGAGGAGTCAGAAAAGAAATATCAGGGAAGGACACTGCCAATCTTAAAACAGCAAACAGAACCAAAGGGGAAGGAAGGAAAAGGGGAAGAAAAATCACAATTCTTTCTCAACTTTTCTCCATTTCTCCAGACAAAAACACTGACAGCAGCTTAAAATATGATCACTGCTGCCTGGCCGACAGCATATACTCACAGATTCTGTTCTTTACTTGTTGTAGGGAGAAAAAACCCTGAAGGTTAGAATTGTTTCTCTTTATCGTGTTTCTAACTGTTGATAAAATAAGCAAAATTTCTAGTATTTTGTAACACCAACATATCAAAGATTTAGTATTAAGGGCTTTAAACGGACATGAAACTCAATACCTGAAGCCTTCTACAGATGGAAACCTGAATTAATTCAGATTATCTATAAACACACAATTTTAAGCAACTACATTCTGCAGGAGCTATGGAGGAATTTTCTTGATTCCTGCATAGCTATAGATTAAATACCTTACTAGTCTTTCATTGTAACTAAGAAGTTTTGGTAACTATCTCTCTTACACATAAACAATCTCTTAGTATGGAAACAAGGAAGACTGGTAACAATCCACTAATGAAATATTACTTTTTAAAATTTCTTTAAAAACTAACCACCAAACCTCTTTCAAGGAAATTGTCTGTATAGGAAGCAGCATTTTCCAATCCATGCATATGAAAATTTAGCAGGGAAGACTGTTAAAAGGATTGTTGTGATGATAGAGGTACTGAAGATCCTGAGGGAAGAAGCAAATGAGCAGGTACCTACTTTCAGTTGATTCTAGGACATCAAATCTAGAATACAACCTCCCCTGTTTTAATCTTATTACTATTCAATAATCCTCTTCTTCCAGTGGCCAGGACATCTCCCCCTATCACAAAGACTAACGGTTGTGAGAGTGGACAAAGACTGATCTTGGCCAAGAATATCAAATGTTTCAAAAATTGGAAATGAGGCTATTCAGACCTCTTCAGCACAACCAGTTAGCTAACATACTAATATTATCTTTAACAAATTTCTAGACATACTCATAAGATGAGAACTTCCTTGTAAGTGTAGCTTTAAGATAGGAAATAGCCAATAACCAAGACGACACAGGGTAAAATACGTAAATATAAATGTGTTTCACATATTTGACAAATATTTATGTCTGTTATGTTATATCTACTCCAAATTAGTTCTGCTGGAAAATGGCAATCAGATGAAAACATTCTTTCTGGTTGAGAGTAAACACAACAGAGAACTGAAAACTGAGTTTTGCTGGCCTCTTGATTTGCATTGGGGAAATACAGTCTATGGTACCATCACATTAGTCACACCAGGACAACTTCCAGGGTATGTTTACAAAACAGGAACAAGATCAATGAAAGATAACCATTTTGTTTGTCCACCATTCTCCATTTTGTTTTAATGAGCACTGAATAATTTTTTTGAAACATAATTTTGCCATTGTTTCTGCATTGTAAAATAGCACCAGCCAAATACATATTTGTTTTCTATTCTGCTAAGTTTTCACTCTAAAAATTTCTGTATAAATAAGCTTTAAGAATAAAGTGGTACCTATTGATCTGAGATGTTTTAAGAAAATCTCAGAAGTGCTGTGTCTTTGAAAAAAAAATAGTGCACATTATAGATGCATTATAAAATATTTATATATATTTAGTCATTAGTTTTATTCCACAATAATATCTGGCTGATACATTCTGAAAGAAAAATAAACATACAAATAATACTAAATCTAAATTAAACAAAACAATTTAATCAAACTGTGGTCAAATTACAGGGTATACAATAAATCCACACCATAAAATTGACATCAAGTTTTTTCAAGATACAAACCCCCTCATCAGCTGCCAATTAGAAGCCAGATAAAATCCCAGTAGGCTCCAAGGTACAGTATTCCATCATGTTCAATTACTGCTGTAAGCATGAAATAAAACAGACATTACTACAAGAGGAGAAGACTGAAATGAGCGCAGTAACTCCAGCAGATTTGAACATTTTTGAAATTAAGTGGGGCATCTTCTCCACACTGTTAATTCCCAAAGTCACATGCATGCAGTTTTGGCAGCTTTTGGGCTGCATCCAGTTTATTTACAAAATCAGTAGTAGGTCAGTCTAAAAAAATGCTATGAATGTTAAAACAAATTAATTATTTGGGGCAGATTTGTACTAAATATGCATTCCTTTTTAACTGTTCAGATATCAGCTTGGAGCAAAAGAGTTTTAGGACACAGCCACATGATTCACATAACCAACATAGTATTATTAGCAGAAAAATAAATAATTGAGAAACAAAATGTGCTCTCAGCAAAAGCTGCACCCAAACCAGCCCCCAGATTTTTTTTGCAAAGTTATTCAGAAAATATTTATAGCTGTGCTTCCTGGTCAAGAGAATTGGGGAAGGGGAAAAAAAGGGGGGGTGGGGGAGGGGAACAAAAAAAGGCTTACAATGTAAGTTTACACTTTTAAAACCTAACCAGCTCCAGCCAAATTCAGAAATACTCCAGTCCAGGAGGAACCTTGCAATTCTGTGACATGTACGTACATGTCAGAGGTGGGGATCACACTGTAATCTCTGAGTATCACCTGAACCAAAACCTCACTGGGAATTTTGCTAAGTGTTTTAATAGTGTGGATGAGCACTTGGCCCCAGGCTCTGCCTGTCCTCTGGTTTTCTAGTACGTATTGCCTTACTGCCCTGCTGGAGTGAGAACTGATGCAGAGAAAAGCCACACATTTTTCACTAGAAGAATCACTTGAAAACAATGCGTTGACAGGAGACCACAGTCTTCTCCCAGCCCTGTTTGACATCAAAGAGGAAACCCTGTGACACTGGACACTTCTGCCTTGGTGAAGTTACAGGGAAGCGGGCCTCTTAAAATGTTACTGCAAACGTAACTCTCCTACCCTGACTTGCCAGCTGATCAGTCATGCATGACAAAATGCATCTTAGGGCCATGAGCAGCAAAAATAGAGAAGTTCAGAAAGTGCAAGAGGGAGGATTATTCCAAATAATAATCTTATTCTACAGCTACAGAAAAAAACCCACAGACAAACAGGTTTTGATTCTAGATATGGAAACATATCTGCACAAAAGAGCTTCCTCTCGTATGATACATGCTCCAGTCTTTTACTCATCCTGATGGCCCTTCCCTGGAGTGACTCCAGTTTGTCCATGTTTCTTGTTTATTAGAAGGCCCAGAACTTATCCCAGCACTCCAGGTAGGGTACAGTCAGTGCTGCATAGACAGGACTAATCATCTTTCTTGGCCTGCTGGGCACATTGTGATGCTGTGCCATGTACATTATTCAGCAACAGGCAGCTCTGCCAAATTAATTTTTGATGCAGCAATTTTCACCCTCTCCTTGCATAAGCAATATTTCTATTTCTGCTTTTCTACAGATAGAAATAAAGTATGCTAGGCCATAAAAAAGTGGAATAGCTCAGACAAATCATTTTTTCCATCTCCCACTTTTCTCCTTTAGTCACCAATATTTTTTAAAGCAACTTCTCTGAGATTCCTAGTCTGTAGCTCTCTGCTGAATGTACAGTTTTAAGCACTCAGCTGTTCACAGTTTTTCAGCTCCATGATTATAAAAAGCGTATTTAGATTTGTGAGTCATGTGGAAAGGCATATCAGCCAAGATGCTTTATTCTTGGGAAGGTGTCTCTAAAATTAAGACTTACCCAAATTGCAGGCTGGAGCTTCACTTCTCTGTGCTCTAGACATGATAATGAAATGCTGATTAGACTTGCCTAGGATTTTGAAAGTGTAGCATTTGAGACCTCTAGAAGAGATCCTAGGTTCAAACATAGTGTACCCTGACATGCAACTTCAAAGTATTAACGAGTAATTCTACAAAATACAACCAGAGTAGGAGCGCTGGCCTCGACTGTGACTGCAAATCATGAGGACTGTTCTGAGGGTACAGACAGATGTGCACTCCCTGAATAGCTGTGAGGTAGAAGAGGTTACCTGCATACCTCCATATGGTTGTTACTTTCCCACATCAGATCTGCTTATGAAAATGTTATATTATTTAATTCAGAATGAACCAACATTTACTTCCTTTTAAATAGAATTCCAATTTTAAATACTTCCATTTAGAAGAAAAAGAGCAAGACCCTTCAATTCAAACTTGATAAGTTGATGCACTTCATAGATCAAAAAAAAAACCTTTGGTACTAATTTCATGACCAGCTGATTCAGCAGTTTTGCAAGAACAGTAACTTCTAACCCAGTTCCAGCTGCTCCAGCTATCATGAGAGTAGCAACTCCACTCACTCCTATTCCTTATATCTCACAATACTCCAAGAAGGCTAGGCATTGGATCCAAGTACATAGATACTGCTTCTAGCAAATGCAGAAGCTCTAGCTCATTTTTTAACCCTTCCTTCCTCCACTTAACACAGAGGATGGATCAGCTTCTGTCAGTGACTAATTTCTCAGCACTGGCCCCAGCTGGTCAAAATTTCTCCTGCTCAGGGTAAGGGTGAAGGTAAGGAGGACTTAAGACCAAACAGGATGGAACTACAGCATGTGCAATTGAGCAATTAGAGATCCATTTGGTGACAGTAAAATCCCAAGCTGGTCTGAGCATCTCCAGCCATTGGAGGCTAGAAATAGCTCTCTCCCAGGAGAACACCTAGATCTATGGGATTTTTTAAAGTTCTTCAGACTTTGGTTCAAACCAAGTTCTGTCCATATTAGAAACACTGCAGTGCCTGAAGTTCACATACACAGTCACAGAACTAGGTTTGAGCTATTTTTCTCAGGTTCTGGCACCAGTAGAGTACTACATGGTTTAGTACCACACGTGGTTTAGTCTCCACAACTGGAGAGTACATGCACAATGTCTTGAGAATTTGCAGATAGGCTTGAAATTCTAGGCTGAAGAGCATGAAAATCATTGTAATCTAATTCAGATAACAGATTTCCTTCCAGAACCTGGAAACCCAGGCTCTGAGCACTAAGATGAGCACTTTACTTTGCTTTTTTCAGCACCAGTTACCAAAATTGAAAGACAAAGTCTTTCTTCAAATATATAATGAGATTGGGGTTTGAGAATTCAGATTAATTCTAGTTACAAGTATTGTAATACTCCTATGCCATGAACTCCAGCTGGTAAATGTATGTCATGTTCATTTTGCTTTGAGCTGGGATTCTTGCAGCTTTATGGCAACACTTATGAAATTGCTGAAGAAACCTCTTGACTAACCAACTCTAAGGAAGGCCAGATTTCTTAGAAGCAGATCATGTATTGTCTATTTGTGCAAAACAAGTTGGGGGGAGAATACTGAAGCTCTTAAATTACTACCTGTTACTGTTATTTTATTTTGAGGAAACAGATTCTACAGAATGAGTTACCTATTGCACAAAGTTTAATCACATTTTCCCTTTCTTTTTTTTTCTTATCTCTTTTGTTTATTTGTTTGAGGGACTTCTTATGTTTTGGTCATAATTTCCTTGCAGCAGGATTTAAAACATCTCTCCCACCTTCAAAATTTCAGTTTGGAATTAAAAAGTATACTGGAGAAGCCAGGAATAAAAATGCTCAGCAATTGAGATAAAATCATTCAAATGAGTATTCTGTCGCCATAGTAACCTTTCTTCCACAAATTTGCACAGGGTAAAAACCTAACATGCTATACAGTAATGGAAGTGGGTCTAATTATGATTTATTCATGATGCCAGTGATGAGCACTTACACATAAAATGAACTGTACTGACTGTATTTGGCTTTGGGTTTTGAGTAAGGGTTTTCTGGACTAATCCTAATACATTAAATATTTTTTTCCAACACAAATTTTATACCTCTTTTAGAATACATAAAATAAATCATAAAATCACATTTATCACCATGCATATCTCCATCCTTCCAATTACTTTCTTGTAAAAAACATAAATTTTTCAGCTTAATTGTTAGGTATTATTAAATATTAATTGACTTCTCCCTCTTACATAATAAGTCCCGAGCCTGCTTCTTTCAGAGCTATTCACTTTCGGCAAGGGTTGTAGAGATAGATTTAGTCTTGATTTGAAACATGATCTTATAAAGACTTGTGCATATTCTTAATATCATAGATGGATTTATTAAAAAGGTCTGTACCTGCTTGCTGCATAGGGCATAAATTAACAAAAGACAAGGTACTTTTCCTCCAGAAAAAAATGGCAGTATGTTCAATGTGCACAGACAAGTCTTCAAATTAAATTGGACTTTTCAGAGAATTCAACATGTTCTATTAAAAAGGTCATTTGAAAAGGACATTGCATACTGCAAAACAGCATTATTTAAATAGTATGAAAAAAGATGGCACTACTTAATATATTATTCAAAGTGCACTAGTAGCATAGTTCGTGGCTAAAACTTTCTAATTCAGCCTGTAAGAAAAATATATGGATTACTATCTTTTAAATATATTGTTTGCAGGATATCCTCACAGCCTAGATAGATACATTTTCAGACTGATCGTTTCCTATGTGAACTGAAAAGTTCCAATGAAGAAATATTACAATCTCATAAGAATCAATTATATCTTTGTAAGCCAAAGTTTTTCTGAACTGATTATTTGCCAGATTTTTACGTCTGCCTTCTGTGCCCATTTAGGAGAAAAGCTGTAAAGTTTCCTATATGTCCACAAACTGTATTTAAAAAGTCCAAAATTGTTACAGTCCCATATGTCTTTTAGAAGGAACAAAATTATTTGAAAACATAAATCAGGTAAATCTTTTGAAAAGGCTCTATAATTTAAATACTGTGGGAGTATAAAACATCAAAAATCTCCAAGCATCTCAGAAATGTATTATCTTCTCCTAACATACCTAACAAGTCCTTAGACCCATCAACTACATTTTGCACTTTTTGAAGGCAACAGAGAGACTGTAGCTCTGTGACATTTTTCTTCCAAGAAATTGGTTAACCAGTGCTGTATCCAAGTTGGAATGGGAAAAGGAAAAAGCCTGGCCAGATTCTGAGCACCTGAGCAACTGATATGATTCAGGCTAGACCTACATTAGAAAACAGGACTGAGTTAACAAAAGACAAAAAGACTGATCTGTTGTGCTATGAGCTTCAACCAATGACAATTATAAGAGCTTCTCTGCCATGAGCTTTGTGAAGGGTTGTGGCTAATTTGCCTGTTGTATTTAAAATAATGAAGGGAGAACTTGGAGAGGAAAAAAACAAAAGAGCAAGAACAGAAAATGGGTCTGAAAGACCGATAAGATTCTGGAGGGAGGCAGAACGGCAACTTTGTGCATAACTAAGGGAAAAAAAGAAAAAAACAAGCATTCTACTAAGATGGGAGAAGATGTGTAACGCTGAACAGAGTGCCTCCGGAGAAGAGAAGCCATTGTAACCAAAAAAGTTGGTAAAAATCAAAGAAATTGCTTAACACCAATGTAGTTTTAAGAAGCAGGCATTCTTTATTCAGCCAGATGCACGAGGGGATATCTCCTCCAAAATACTGTGCGTGCTGAGTACAGGAAAATTCCTATTTGTATGCTGTATTTTACATACATATTCACTGATTGTCCTAGAATAAACATATATATGATAACCAATTTCCTGAAATCAGTAACATAGTATCTTAGAAATTTTTACCAAGGAGTTAGGTCAGCAGTAGAAAGAGACTGGATCGACTCCAAAACTAATGATGAAAGCTAGACCATGCTGTGATCAGGTAATTCAGTATGCTAGAAGACAATTCAGCCTGGGAAAAAAATGATGCAGTACAAGTAAGGTGTAGGTTGCAGAATACAGGAGAAAACATCAACCCTTGTGACGGGGATTGGAATAGCTGACACAATCCTGACTGTCAAGTCATATCTTTCAGTTTGCCACAGCAATGCATTGTCTTCCTCCATAAGGAGAGTCAGTGAAAGTAACACTTCCCAAAGTAAGCGTAAAACTGGTGAAAATAGGAGTGAATGACACAAGGAGAACAACTTATCCTCAGTTCAACTGAGAGTAGCTCTTTAGTAGAAATGTTGCAGTACAGAGGATGCTAGCAAACCTCAAGAATGACTTGAAAGCCTACAAAGCTATTGCAAGGGCATTTATACATTCATCAGATTGAGAAACAATCCATTGTTAGACAAAAAATGACAGCTAATATCTGTAAACTGCATGGTGCCTACTTACAATCTCTTTGCATGTGCTAAATGCCAAAGCAGAGACCCCCTGCAGGAGCAACACTGGCTCCTAGACTGATTATGCACAGGTTCCCGATAGGATGCATGAAGCATAGAGGACTGAAGTACCTGCAGAAAGGTGCAAGTAACCCAAATGGTGATTGAAATGCAGCCTTGATGGTCCCTTCTAGGAACTATTAGCTAAAATCTTTAACAGGAATTTTTGTTCAAGTCTTTGGTCTTTTGTCTTCATGGGCCTGCTGTTCAAACCCAATTATTTGTCTATAGAACTTCAAGAATGGCAAAGAAGAAATGCAGAAAATAGGTGAGGATTTCCAGTTAGTGAACACCTTCCACAACTGCTCAGCTTTGTACTTTTTATTCTACAAGCAAGTCTGTTTTTACAAGGCCGTTTCATTCCAAGTCTTTGCATATAAGAGGTTTTAAATAAGAGTGCTTTAGATAGCTGCAGGAAACAAGTACACAAGGCTTTCAGAGGAGGTTCAGTGAAAGCACCAGATGATTTTTCAGAGTCGATATCTTCTTGTTCTAGAGACTGACCAAAAAAACTTACTGTTTCTAATGGCTAAATCAAGAGCACATAAATTTGAAGTATGCTCTTTACAAAATTTTAATCTGGTGTAAAAGACCTTCAATAAAGAGAGATTTGGGTTTTAACAGAAAGCAACAGAAAACTTCTTGAAAATGAAAAATACAAAACACCACAGGTTCTTTGAAACCATTGGATACTATTTATTAGAAACAAAGCTTTTTGCATTGGATCTATTTGATTAATTGAGGTGCAGTCAAATAAAATGTTAAATAAGAGATCATCAAAGTAGTTTTGGAACTGTTATTTTGAGACAATTAAGGGGTTTTGTGAAGATTCTGAAATTATACCTTTTTTCCAAAATTAATATTTTGGATATTAATCTGATACCAGCATTTTTATATTTCATGTTATATTGCATACAGTTATTCTAGCAGGACTTGAATGAAACTATAAACAACAGGAATAATGCAATGCAGCTGCTAACAACAGTGTCAGCATGCCCTACAGGATGACTATATCATTAGTAAAATGGTTTTTTAAAAAGCACACAATTTCAAAAATTTTTATTTAAACTTTTTTCCTAATATGTTTTCAGAAATCTTATTTTATTGATTTTTACATAGAGGTTTCAAATACTTTTGTTTTCTCTCTAGACAGGGACAGGCAGTAACAGCAGCTTCCTGAGAGGTAACCATTCTGTCCTTCACTGAGCTCTGGCTGCAAATGCCACCAGAATTATTCCAGACTTTCTCAGTAACAACCATACAAAAGGCACTTGGAGCTTCAAAGTCAGTGTTAGACCATGAATATCATCTTTGAATATGATAAAGAAAAGTATCCTATTTGAATATCAGCTTGTGTGCCAAAGGGGAAAAAGGATCCATAAGCAGGTGGTATGTAAAAAATTTGAAAGTGAAATTAGAATAGTCAGAGACAGTACTGACAGCTTTCTTTCACAGCAGTTAAGTGCTGTGTCTGGTGAGATTCCACTGTCTGACTCTTTTGCAATTCTTTAGGAATTTCTGTTATGCTATCATAAATAGTATCCATTTTATGAACTCAGCTCTTCATCTCTTTTCTGGAGCAGTAACTGGGCAATCAGGCACTTCTAACATCCATGTTGAACAGAGGTAGGATGATAGCTTGCTTTTCATCTACCTGGATAGCATTAGATTCTGTGTCCCCATATTTAAGGTTATCACTGTCCCTTGATAAGTTATTTAAACGAGAGGCTAAGTGCATGCTTTCTGAGCACAAGTAGAATTAGGATGTACTATCTGACACAGTGAGCCTTATTGCACTGTTGAAATCACCAGCAGAAAAAAATTACTAGAAATATGGAGACTAGTTAGAAAACTAGAAAAAATTTGTTGTGTTCTGAAATAAAAATGAAACCATTTAAAATTTGAGGAAGAAAATACTCATGTCATAATAGCCAACAGCACACTGGTTAGAGATTCAAGATCACATTCTGGTTTTGCCTGATACATAGCACAAGTCTTCTGTGATTTGGATTCAAGGAACTACTGTTTTGAACATCTCTTGTCCTTGCTCCATCCTGACTTGTTAATTGAAATACGTGATTATTCTTCAGCAGTTCTGCTTAACACACTTGAGAATCCCCATATATTCTCTTCTGTTTTACTGTATCCCAGTGACAACTCTTATTTTCATTTCATATCAGAACAAAAATTCTGTTTGTCCAGCTAGTGTTAATCAGATTTTAACACCTAATACTTGTTAGAATATCCCAAATAATACATTGCAAACAGTGAAATAAAAAAAAAGTCAAGCTAGTTATTATACCCCATAGCAATACTGAGAGTTTCACTAAGCACTTTTTATTAACATTTTTTTTCTGCATTTACATAAAAATTGGGTTTTCCCTTCTGTTTCCTGATAAATGATAAATGAGGCCTTTGATGTACCAGTATGTACATACCTAATGTTACCATTCCAAGAAGATTTGATTAGAATAGTGACAGAAATCCCTTTATACTTATGCCAGATGTTATAATGCATCAAAGCATTCTGATGCTATAAAACACACATATATTATGTAAGGTTCTACCATCTTTTTCTACAGCAACACCAGCTCTCTACTGATGGCAAATGAGTGCAGCTGAGAGAAAGCTGAAGAGACAGTTTATCTCAGGAGGCAGACAGCACATGCATGTTTACCCATATGATGAGCTGTCTCTCTAGCAAAGCTCGAATTTTTGCTCTTTCAGAAGTGTTCTACTTCCTAAAATACGGGCTCTGACTACACTGACAACAATCACTTTGTAACCTTGTGTTTGTCTTTCACACAAAGAAATATAAGGTGTCCTCTCTTACTTTTGTTGTTTGTTTTGTTATAACTGCAAAATTGTTTTAAAGCCAGTGGCTGGAAATTCATGTAAAGGCATATGCTGTATTCCTCACATGTCTGACTGACAGCTACAACTAAATCTTAAAGTTTAAGATTTTAACATATGTTTCATCCAAATATTTCAACAAATCCTGAAAAGTCCTAAAAACATATATTCTTTAATCAGTTTTGGCACTCAGATATCATGATCATTATTAGAGTTTAAAGAAGGACAGTATTTACATATGGACTATGAACAATTCAGAAATTTAGAAAAAAAATCAGAAATTCAAGAATAAAAGCCTCATGTTGGGTTGGCTGTTGCAAAAATTAAATACATGTGAACAGAGAATAAGATTCAGAGGTCCTAAAGTAGCAACACAGAATTGAAACATCATGACAAGAACTATTGCTTATTGCTTTCTTAAGCCCTAATTGTGCACCTTGAGCCACAGGACAACCTATTTACACTAGGGTAGATCATATTTCAAGACCTCTAACTAGAAGCTTAACCCCAAGGCCTGCCTTATCCAGTGTTTGTACAACACTTATCATAAAGAGCCTTGAGTTAGGCAAAATGAGTAGAAGTTATTGCCAAGAATGGACAACTATGTGGTAATCAGATCTTTAAAAAGAGAAAAACCCTAGAGATCTCCCAGTAATCTGTGCTTGTACTGGTGCAGTCCCAGTTACATATCAGGACTCTGTTGCACAGAGTTAAACTGTTATTACATAATTCTTATCACTTACAGATGTAATTGAATGCATATATACATTAGATGTATGTGTATGCAGTATGAGCATAATTCATATTACATATAAATATGAACCAAGTTAGAGTTCATAAGCCTGAGAGTTTAATCCAGATACAAGTCTTCCTTTCTTCTACTGTGTGGAACAGTCACTCCCTATAACATCTTTGGTTTTAGTCACGTGGAGAGCCTCAATAATACAGGACAAATGTTCAGGCACTATCTGGAGTTATGCTCTGGATGAGAGACAAAAATTTACAAAATACGATTTTGATATGCTATGTTTCCCTACTCTGCAATAAATGAGTTAAATCTGCAATACTTCCCTCATTTGAGGAAGGATCATACCAAAGGTTAGTATGCAGAACATGAGTATAGTTTTTAAAGATTTCAAGGAGACAAAAAAAAAAAAAAAAAAAAAAAAACCTTATACCATTTGATGTAGGNTTTAAAAATTTAAAGAAAAAAAAAAAAAAAAAAAAAAAAAAAAGCCTATTCTTATAGAGCTTTAATGATAACATCCCTCCAGGCAGCAATTCCCTAGAGACAGTTCTTTTCAGCCTTACAGCTCTGGGTCTAATCTCCCTGATAAGAGTAATTCCTGAAGGGCATCATATCAAATGTTGGCTGGAAATTCAGAGAGATGAGGGTCATGCCACTATTTTAGATTAGGAAAAAAGAAGTCTTTCATCTTTTCAATAAAACATCAGGTTTTTCTGGCTTGTATAAAATCTTTCTGCATGTTTGCTGCTCCCACTTGAAGCAAAAGTTGCTTCCCCGCAGTTGCCTTATGATCGTTAACTACTCTTTTCTTTTAAGCCCCTACTTGACTAAACCAAGAGATTGCTATGTCAGCAATTAAAGTTGATAGCCATTAGAGAGCTGGCCTCACATGTGGAATGTTTTCAATTTCTAGGACATAGTCAATATTCCAGTCTCTTTCTTTGACATTGAGTACAACACCCATGGGACTACTGCAGCCCTCCCACACAGAATGGATCAGACATTTTTTGCTTTGATAATTTGCAAGCATTGTCAAGAAGCTTTATGGTTTTTGTCTTGTGACAAATCACAAAAGTACAATGAATTCCTTTAGTGCAGTGGCTCCCTGGAGGCAGCTCACAAAGTACTGTATTGTTCAAGAAGGCTTTAACTTTTTTCTTACTGTACAAGAAACCCTACTGTAGTTAAAATACATAATAGCAAAACTGGAAATAATAAAATGAAATCCCACTCCTAGATGAAACCTCCTGTGAACAAACATCATTGAGACTTTGCAAGATTCAATAAAAATAAGTTCTATATGAACGAGAACTAATTCTCCATTAGAGTATATAGGCTTCTGTAGGATAAATCTGTCATACTTGCCTAATAAGAAATTTCCTAAACACAGAGGAAAGCACACGAGGAGCTCCCCAGAAGGGAATTCATTTCTCCTGAGTATCTCTCATCGAAATCAGAGTTACTTTGGGTTTGGGGCACTGGACTGTGTTTCTGTCATTACTGCCATGTAGCAGGGGCTATTAATAAACAGAATGGGATACAATTAATGAATCTCTGTCTTAGCTGAAAAGAAACCATACAATCTTGTAAAAATATGATTGTATTTAAGGTAATATATACCTCTGAGGAACACAGTCATATTACTTAGCCTATACAGCTAGGTCAGGATCCAACCAGATCAAGGCAGATTAAGCATTTCACATGTTGAATAAAAGAAAGTTAGAGATGCTGAAAATGTATGTAAAGTGCCTAATGACAATAACAAATGAATCTTACTAACACACAGAACTGAAAGTCCTTTTAAAATAAAATGTTGGGAGGAAAGGGTTAAAACCTGAAGATTTACTGAGGTGGGAATAGTTCTCGCTCAAGCTCAAAGTGTCCTTGCAGCAGGGAATACTGAGAAGGTTGGTGTGGGAAAACTCCATTTTTTATGTGTGGTGTTATTCACCCTCTGCCTGTTCAGAGAAGTAGAATTCCTGTGTAGAGGTAACACACTGTCACAGACATGTTTGAGCCTCCTGCTGGGAGAGAGAGATCATAAAATCACAGCTCTGTGATAAACTGCACATGGCAAAGCCCTTTTGGGGCAGGCAGTGCCCCTCCGCCACTGCCCACTAGGATGAACTAAACCCAATAGAGCCTGCGTCCCTGTGTGTGTCTTTGCACTGGGATGAGCTAAGCCTAGCAGAGCCTGTGTCCCCATGTGTCTTTGCTGCCCAGCATTATTAGGGAGGTAATGAAATAAATCGACTCTGCATTTCAGCTGTGAGGGCGCCCTGGGCACCTGTATGCGTCAATTCACCCGAATACCTCTATGGTTACGTATCATTTGATAGCCCAGACAGAGCACTATAGCTGACAAGTATCATTGAGGCCAGTTGCTCACACATGTAGAAATAGCAAATACACTCTGAAAGGATTAAAGCTGTCAACAGCTTCACAAGAGCATAAATGTTTAGAAGTTTCCCTGTATCCTTGGAGAAAATTACCTCTCAATTTTCTTTTTTATAATAGTCGAATATGTCTACGTAAAATTCCTTGTTATTTGTGATTTGCCTTTAATATGAAGAAGACTTGCAATGTAATAGACTCCAGAAAGCTTTATTTCAATGCAAAAGCGGTTGGCAACAAAAGGAATTATTTACACACTCTGTGTCACAGTTTCTAACATCCTGTAGTCATCAGCATTCAGATGGTTGTACAGCACAAGCACATGGGTGTGACCACTCCATTGTGCCACGCTGTCGTGAAACATAGCCATAGTCCCTGATGATGAAGGAGGGTGCACTCTCGAAGTGTTGCTGATAATACCAAACTGAGAGGGAGCAGTCAATGCACTGGAGGGCAGGGCTATTACTCAGGGGGGCCATGGGCTAACTGGAGAAGTGGGCTGACAGCAACGTCATGAAGCTTAATAAAGATAAAGCATTGCATCTGGGATGTAATAGCCCTGTGCAACAGTACAGGCTGTGGGACACCTTGGCTGAAATGACCTGGAGGGCCTGGAAAACAAACACTAAACACGAGTCAGCCTTGTGCCCTCACAGCCAGTAAGGCAATTGTATTCTGGGCTCTGAGAATAAGTTAAGGAAGTGATCATTCCCTTCTGTGTGGCATCTATGAGATCAGCTCTCCAAGGATTTTCACATACTGCATCAAGTCGAGGAGCATGTGACAAGTGAGGAGAGGCTGTTTATTCATGTCTTGGTTTGGAAGACAGGCGTCTGCTAAGGAAGGTGGAAACCTGCCTTAGAGGATATGAACCCCCTCCCTCCAAACTGGTATAAGGTATCAAAGGCTCTCAGGCAGAGATATGGGAAAAGGAATAACAGTTCTTTACTGGTATCTATAACGAGGAAAACAAGCAACAATAACAGTAGCAATAACAAATAAACAAACCAGAAACCCGGTGGCAGCTTTCTCTGGGCTGCCAGACACCGCCCCTCCCCTTTGGTGCAGTTACGGTCACGGCCGGCAGGGGGTGCTGTGGCACGAGCTCAGCTCCTCGGTGATGGCGGACGGAGCTGAGGGCGAGGCGGCTGCACGGCGAGCAGAGCTGCAGCAGGGAATCCCAGGGCAGCAAACTGGGCGGCAGAGCTTGTCCACTCGAGAGGGCGAACAAAAGAGTAGCAGAGACTCCAGCAAGGAAGAAAAACTCGGCAGTGCTGAGCTCCCACGGCAGCAGTGAAGGGAAAGAAGAAACAGCAGCTGTCTCCTCCAACAAGTCCCGGGGACAAGTGCGTCCCTGCCTGCGGCCAGCCACCTTTTTCTTCTCTTGCCACGCCTGGCTATGTTTTTAGTCTCTTAAGTGCATCTTTGTCCCTTAAGTACCCAGTCGTTATCTCTTAAGTCCCGTCGTTAAGGCTCGTTAAGGTATCTCTAGCCACAGGATGGAAAAATTCCCAACCTCCAACAATTCATCCTCAAAAATAAGAAGGCTCGAGGGAGATCGTACCGTTGTCTACAGGTAACTAGTGGGAAGGTATAGAGAGGATGGAGGCAAACTTTTCTCAGAGATACATTGTGGAAGGAGGGGAGACAACAAACCTGAGATGTGATGGGAAATTCCAATTTGAATTAAGGAAATAGCTTTTGTTTTGTTGTTTCCTGGGTTTTTTTTACCATAATAAAACATTGTCAAAGGAGGCTCGACTAGGTGAACTCTGGAGACCTTAATGGATCTATGACTAATAACAAGCCACCCTTGTCTAAACACTGCTAAATACATAGTTTTCACTTTACACAACAGTTTAAGGCTTCAGCCAAGACCACAGCCTGATGCTGACATCTACTGAACAAAAGGAAAGTCCTCACTAGAAACTTCTTGCTGTCTAAGAACTGCAGCATTGGCCCACAAAAATCAAAGCCCATATAGGCATGACTACAAGGTATATTAGACCTCCAAACTCTCAAAACACAGAGAAATTTACTAACCTGATTATTTGCCTTTAGATATCCCATAAGCAACATAATTAGAATTGAAGAAGAATTCTGTTACCACATCAAATAGTTAAATGCATTAGAAACCTGTTTCAAATTATTTCTGATTTAGCTTGAACTGTAAGAGCATTTTGAATATCTTAACCTTTTAAAATATAGAAATCTGTGAACTGTAAAATATTATTTCATTTTAACAATATTCCACTTTCACTTTGATTGCATGGAAATATGCATTGATAATGATTCCACTTTAGGTGCCTTTAATTGGTAAAAAACAGTATCTGTCCCTTTGGGTGAAAAGTACTTAAGTAGTGCGTAGTTATTTCTGTCATCCTTTAAAACAGTACATAAGCATATAAAAAGGGAGAGAAAGAAAGCAGAAACATAAAAGATGCAACATTTTCTCTTCTGCAAATTGTCATCATCTCCACACTGCTGGAAAAACTTAGATCCGTCACATTTCCATGCTGGGCAAGCCTTATCACTCCCAGACAAAACACATCCTGAAGTTCATCTACTGTCTCACTGACTGCAATTGCAAACAATTCTAGCGTGACCTACACTAGAGCTCCCCATGAGCACCTTCTACCTTCTCATTTGCCTGTTCAGAACCCAGGTTCTGAACCTCTGGACTAATTCCCATCACCAAAAAGTCTCAGTGATTAAGCCCATGATTTTGGGACAGTCTGATTACCTACAGCCTGCCTGTAGATACCTGAGACTAATGAGGCAGCAACTCCTCTCTTGTTACGCAGTTTCACTGCCTCGCTGTCCCTGGTCACAGCCAATCTCTTACTTACTCAGCCTTCTGATGGGGTTTAGTATCTCAGAGGGACTATAGCTATCCTCCATAGCTAGATATTTCTTCTGATGGGGAATTTTGTAGCCCATGCCTTAAAGGCATTCATTCAGTATGTCTTCTAGAACGTCAACTCTTCAAAGACAAGCATCTTGCCAGTGGGAAGAAAGCTAGCTGTTGAGATTTGACAGTGGTATTTGGCAGTTTTTTTCCAGAGGTCCTCACCTAAGAACTGGCTTGTATCATTAGCCAGTGAGAACAAGAACGTTTCAAGGTCTCCATGCTTTTGCACAAACAGGGCTCATGAAACAGATATTGCTCAAACCAGCAATAGTGCCACTGGTCTCAGATTAATCAAGCACTGAACATGCCAGCTAAGCACAGCATCAGTTACCACTACAGCATCACTTGGCATACGACTTCAAGCCAGAGTGATTTGAGTGTGTGGGCTGGATGCTGAAAAAAGCCTGTCACTGTAGAATTTTGTACGTTGTCTGTGCAAACACAGACACCGTCCCCCAGCACGGCCTCCTGCTGACTGATCCCTTAAGCAGAAAAGGGCAGCCAGTTCATGACTTTTCTTGACAGAAAAGGATTAGGCCAACTGTGACATGCAGGTTCCTCCTCTAACCTTCTACATTAGTTTACTGATCTGAACATGGCAGGTAGGGAGCATTTTCACATTCTGGGTCAGTTACAGCCAAAATACCAAAGCAACACTTTATCAAATCCTAAAACAAACCCTAGAATACATGTACATCTTCTCTGCACTTCAGAGATCATTATCGTAAAATATTCTTATCTAATGCCTCACAATATTTGCTCTAAGAAAATGAATGCATTAATTGTAATAGGTATAGAGTATAAGAATGTGTCCTTGGCTTTCAAAGTCATTTCTGATGACTTCTATTAAAACAGTTCATATTCTATTTAATATTTTCATTTCATTTTACTGCCAAGAAATTAAACTACCTTCTTCAGAAATATCAATTTGATTTAAAGGAAGTTACTTGAGTAAATAAACCCAGATGGCTATTATTAATTTCAAAATTTGCCTTTTCTGCTATAGGCTTTACATTTAAAGAAATCATTAAGAAACTGAAAAAGGCATTTCTGAACTTAATAAAACAATTACAGATTTTAAAAACAAACAAACAATTAAAAATGCAGTGCATCAGTAGTTCCATTTCTAAGAAGGATATACAAGAGTATAGCACTTCTGAATGGGTATAATGCAAGATCAAAGCAGGCAGGAGCTCTGGTTTTAGGAGCGCAAAGAGCATTCCTCTTCTAAACAGTTCTGTCTCTTGGGTTGTCAACAGCACTGATTTACAGTGTCCTCTGAAAAATATTTTAATAGCTATTCAGTTATTGAAGGATGACCTTTTCACATTTTAATAACCTGGAAATTGCATTTTTATCTATAGATTATATAGTATCAGATAACAGTCAAATTCCCCCTGCCAGGCACAATGTATAAATGAAAGCTGCTCCAATTACCTAGTTTCTTATTGGGGTCATTATTGCTTCATCTTTTAAAGTATCTAACAGTTTGTAGCCAAAATCTATTTGATGAGAAAATGTTGATAAATCTCCACTGCATTATCAGAATTGAATTGTCAGGTTTGCTAAGGATACAAGTATGGGGCTTTTTCACCTCAGTTTGTGTCCAATTCTAAAAAAAATTAATCAAAGCATCCAATAAGAACTGCTGAAAGCGAAAGAAATGGAGAACAGAGTTGCACTTCATGATTTACACCCCCTATTCAGCATAGGTATGGCAAAGGGCCCAGAACACTGTGTGCATTTCTCAAGGCCAAAATAAGAGCAAACCATTATGATGTGAGGAAATAAATTTTTCCTCATGTGATCATTTAAGCATTCTTGAAGGTCAGATGATGGAAACAGTATTATTATGAATATAAAATATAAAATATTTTTAATTGCAATCTGTGTTTGCCTGATCATATTGCTGGCCACTATAACTGCATTCTACTCTCATTCCAGCTTTAACAACATGGATTTTATCTGATTTTTTTTTTTCTTACTTTTAATTATATAGCATATTTTTGCAGGAGGCCTTGGAAATGACATTTCTCTAGCACAACTGTTATTTGAATCTGAATCTACAAGGATGCTCACTGACATTTTGACTATCTCCTGTCCATTATTAAAATTGCCTCATTTTTGAATATGATAGCGTATGGTAAGAGAAGCGTAAGAATTCTGATTCTTTTTATACATCAGTATTAGAGTTTTAGAAGTGCATAGTATTTACCCAGATGTTCTAGCGAAATGAATGGCAAAGTGCCCACTGGCTTCAATTGGAGTAAAGACAGTCCACCTCTGAGGGCTTTCATAAATTCTTCCTTCGAGCACAGTACACAGTGCACATCTGTTGAGTAAGTGCCAGGCTGAGCCATTTTTTACCTTATTGTATATTCAAGAATGATCAGAAATGGTAATACTGTGTGAATTTGAAGCCATAAATCCTCTAAATGGCAAGTTAGATTTATAAACTAAAGATTTATTCTGCTAATGCTCACAAGCCTAGCTGACTTTACATACATAGGCAAAGCCTGTGAGAGAGGGTATTTCTAGGATTGTTTTTGATTTCAGGGGTTGGAGTTTTCTTGAGGGCTTTTTTTGTTTGTTTGTTTGTTTGTTTGTTTGTTTGACAAGCCAGCAAACAGAAATAACATTTGATGCGTCATATTTCCTTGAAAAATAGAATTTATCCATTTCATGGATTTGTCTTTTTGTGACTATCAGATTGGTATAATTATTTTTTGTAAGTGGCAGGACTCAAAAGAGTACCTAGAAGGGAATGAAAAAGAAATAAATTCTGAAAGGCTCGTATTGTGCTAAATGGCACAATATAAAAGTCCCTACATGGACAACAAATTGTGCCACATTTGTCCATTAGATATGAATTGCATTAGATGATGTGATCAATACCTATTTGGCTGTTATTTTATTTAGTTTAACATCTTTATCTCTCTTGAGTTTTGTGGTTTTGCTTTCAATTTTAATGAAGTTTTTAGGGAGGGGGCATTGAGGGGATTTTTTATGTAGTATGTGTCATAATAAAAAAGAAAAAACTAGTTTTGGAAATATCTTAGGAAAGGGGGGAGAAAGTGATAGGCAGTAATTTATATCTTTTTTTACTATCTAAAAATTAGTAAACACGTGTACTAATTGTTTCTCCCAAGCACATTTGTGGAAGGGCCATTAGCACAGCCGATTTTCTTGGAGAGTTTAACACAGGGCTTACTTTTATCCTCATACTCAGCAGTTATGTTACAATACGTTTGTAATGTCATTTGGCAAGTAATGTTGCTGAAACGGAGCAATACAGGACTAGTAAAGAAAATACTTTATATGACTGGTTTTCCTAGTTTCTGTAAGTGTAAACAAAGATTTCCTTTGAGAAACCAAAAGTTTTGGTAATTATACATACTATATAAAAAAGTGTAAAAATGTATCTCTAATTTAAAAACACAGCTGAAAGATTACAATATGTAGGAAGACTAAGCAAATGAATTAAAATTCTTTTAAAGTTGCCTAGGCTTTCAGACAACAATATTGTTGAAGAGCTGGTTTCAAGACGTTGCATGAGAAAAAATACAATCAAAAGTTTATGAATGCATTTGCACACTTCTTATAAAATAATGTATTACTGAAATCTGTACATATGTCTAAAGCCCACTAGTCAACTTTTTTTAATAACTGAACTTCTGAAACTGAATCACACTGCATCTTTTCACAGTAAGGCTTCTTGGGAAAAGAGAACTTTCCCCTAGGCTTTGAAAAACAAACTCCCTAGGCTTAGAAACAGCATCTCATGAAGTGTGGCGTACAAATAAACAAGATATACAGCATGGAAATGCTCGAGATTTTGGCTACATTTAGTGTATTTTTCTGTGCTATAAAAGATAACCTGGTGCCAGAGATACTAACTATTAACCAGATATATAGCAAGGCTTCCTAAAATTCCCTATGCAAATTCCCTGTTATTTATAGTTTCCCTTTGTCCCTTTGTCATGTGCAGTGTAGCTACATCACAGTATTTATTTTTAAAAAAAAAAACAACCCACCACTTTTAAATCATACAAAGGAGGAACAGAAAAGTTTTAATATTCTCAGTCTGCAAAATTCACCTTCTGTCTTGCGGCTTTTTTAGTGTGAGTGGTCAGCAATGATGACAGTGGGTTCAGTTAGCAACTATGAAATTGTGAGTTCTCAAACATTACCAGAAGAATCTAAGCCTATAAAAGAACCTATTTTTTTGCTGTGTTTGATTGTTTACATGTTCTATTTCCTACATCTCCAGTGTCTGCCCAAGGTATGAAGATTCCAGTCTTCTGAGAAAGTGTACATTTGGGATGGCTATCTCTTACCTTTATAATGGGAGTAAAGAAAATAAGTGCTCCATATACCTTCAGGCCAACATTTTTTAAAGACTTGTCTCTATTCCATGAAGGTAACATAGTCTGGTTTTCTGTCCCTGTGCGATCTAGGCAAGGAAAATTTTACTACTGAAGTTGTATCAAACTCTATTATAAGTGAACTCATAAATGTAGTAGAAAAGTCTTTGCAGCAGGAGTTGTGATCTTGGAAATTATAATCCTATTCTCTCCTCAATAGTGTTACAACCCTTAAAGAGTTTAAGATACAATAAAATGCATCTTTAGCATTCCTTTTTAAATGCTGTCAAAGTCTAGCTGCAAACATTGAACTGGTTTTTTTAAAAGAATTCAAAGGCCAAAATATTACTAAATTTTCTGGTTTATCTTTCAAGGAATAATGTTTAGAGCCTTCAGAAAAAGATCAAAGATTTCTTGCATAATTTGGTGCATCTATGTGAGGCATTACACACAGAAAACTGAAGAAAATTAGATTGGTCCACGACAGCAAATCCGCATGAAATCTGCTATTCTGGATGGAAAAAGGCTTCTCTCACCATGTCTTCATGTGGGGTTTTTCAACTGTGCAACTCAACACAGCAACAGTTTTGTGATCCCTCCTGGAAGATACCTTATTCCTCCCACCAATGAACCATGATCTTTGCATTTGTCTCTGCTTCCAGAGACAGAGTATGGGCAAAGATTTCTCAAGAAAAGACCCGTAAAAATATTGCGTCCAACTCCTACACAGAATGGAGCACCCAAGATTCATAGGCATCCGTGGTTAAAAAGGAACTGTAAAAGCCAAACGGGTCCAAAAAAAACCCCCTCAAAAAATAAACAACATGCTAAAAATAAAACAACCCAGTCAGAGTTTTAGGGGGTTTTAGGTGGTTTTTGGTTTTGCTTTGCACTTTGTTTTAATTGCTACAGGCTGCACTTCTGAGCAGAAATTCAGAACGACACAGAATTGTTGAGTTTAGAAGAGACCTCTAGAAATCATCTTTCAATTCCATGAGCAAAGCAGGTCATCTAGAAAAAGTTTCTCTCCAGGAATGTTAGCTCCTAAGCCTCTGTGCATGCCCTGTTCAAGTGTTACCCTTACAGGAAAATTGCTTGTTTCTTCTGTTGAAAAGGAATTTCTTCAGGTTTTTTTTCCTCTTTACGTCTTGTCCTTTAACTGGATACTGCTGAGGAGACCCTGGCTCTGTTCACTTTACTTTCCTCCATCATATTTACATAAATTTATAAGATCCCCTCTGAGTTTTCTAAACTAAACAATCCCAGCTCACTCCTTGTGTGACAGCCTCTGCTCAAATGTCAGATGCTCCAATCTTAGTCATCAGGTCAGACACAACCAAAACAGAGGCAGCAGACATAAGTTTCTGAATTGAGAGTAAAAGGGAAATGAGAGCAGGGATCCCTATACTGCCACTCACATTATATAGCACAACAGCTTTATTTTATTGCTCAGTGCCAGTTTTGAAGACAACAAACACAGAGAGCAACCATGGGATTAGTAGTTTTTTTGAGTGGCCTTAATATGAATGAACCAGTCTGACAATATTAGAAACTTCACAGCTGCTAGGATTCATGCCCTGAACTCAATTACCTCTTAGAGGAATTCATTAAGTGACAGTCAACTGGAGTAGGACACCAACTATGCAAGAATGGACATGAGCTAAGAGTCTGTGTGGAGAAAAGGAACCTTATGTTTGATAGGAGAGAGGCACAGTCAGTGAATGGTTGTGAAGAGATGATCTTTGCAATTACTTTCTGAGTGGATGGTAGAGGACTAGACCACATTTGTCAAGCCTCAAAAGAGAACAATACTCAAAACAAATATTTTGGGCAAGGGTTTTAGGATGGAGAGTATAAAAGTTGAAATACTTCTGTATTTCAGAGGTAAAAGGCTTATGTCTCAGATGGGCAAATGGACCAAGAAAGAAAACACTCTCAAATAATGTGTCTTCATGACACGTAGACTGTTATTATCGATAGTGAGTGAGAAAGCAGGAAACAGAGAGGGTTTAAGGAAGATATTTAAGAGTTCTGGTTTAGATATTCTGTGTTTATGGCTAGATATCTACAAGAGATCCCTGACAATCAGCCCAGTTTTCTGTTTAATTTGGATTACATTGAATAAGTCCAGAGCTGAGTGGTAGATCTGTGCAAATATTCAATATAGAGACTGGCACTAAATGTTGCAAAGCGTTTCACAGGTAAGGGAAAAGACACCCTACAATCCTTACGTAACCACAATTTTGTAGGAGTTTTATCCAGTTAAAGACTTCAGGGTTGATATCTTTGTCTCATATGTTTCCATAAAGATACTTCGTGTCAAATCCAGCACTGCCCTGCAACTTTTATTGAAATTATTACCTCTCCAAAATGGCCATAAAACATGGGTTTTAGCAAACATTTTACAAGGTATAAATTACAAAAACGTGTAGAAAGTGCCATGAAATCAGAACAGTAGCTTTCTACATCCATTTGGCAGAGGTATAAATTACAAATGCAATCTGCTACTGAACTGAACCAAGAATTAGTACTTACATGCAACAACAAGCACTTTCCTGTTCACCTTTACTGTTGTAATAGGTTATGAAAAGAAAGGCAGTATCCGAGAACCTTTCTTACTTCTAGATAAGCAACTTGAACTAGTATTACATGCAAATAGGAAGGGTCACAAACAACTAGTGGGGAGGGCAGGGAGTGAGCCAGGGAGGGGTTGGAGTGAGAGGATGGGGGGTGTGGAAGAGAGAGGAAAAAGCAAACGCCTGTTTCACCAGTAAGTACTTTAAAGTACTTAAACCAGATAATATATATGTGGTGTGGGTGGCATAGCAGGGAATGGAAATGTGAGATTTTGTATCACTGAGCGGATATATTTGCAAATATCATAGAAAGAGGTTGTAAATGCTTTGGAAAATATAGACCATTACCTCCATAGCTCCAAAACTTCACTTACTATATTCTGCTCAGAGAAGAGTTCCTCATGTATATGAAATACAGAAATGTCTAGCATGGACGAGTAGCTAAATAAAGAAATCAAAACACCTATTTACAAAAAAATTTATGTTTCAAGGAAAGACCTAAAAGATGGCCCATGAACCCAGTATGTATCTTCTGTGAATGGATAATACAACCTGCACTGACACTCCACACAAACCAATCCAGGATTCTTCCTGTTCAAGTGTTGCTAAGCAACATCACTACCCAGCAGCAGGGATGCAGTATGAAGAACTGCTTGGCTTAATAATCATTTATCATCGAATCTATAAATGCTTTTCTGAAAAGTAGACCAGAATTTTGCAGACTCTGGAAGCTGCTAGCTAGTTTTGTTGTTTTGCTTTAGAAAAGGTCTATCAGATATAATTTGGATGTTCTGTCTGGCAGACAGCTCCCTCTTATACCATTTGCTTTTAAAACTGTCTTCCATTTATCTTTTCATAGTAAAATCTTTCACTATCTTAAAATTATGTATTTTACAATGAATTCTTGATTCTATTAAACAACTTCTCTTTTTCTATTTTGTAAAAGGAATGCTGGATAACAAGTAAATATTTTCAAATTAACTGATTCCTTTCACTAACACAGAATTATATACATTTCAGTTGATGTCACAGAGAAGTTGTGAGGACTCTAAGACACATCAGCACATGAAGAATCTGTTCATCCCAAACAAGCAAACTACTTTGCCAAGGTCTGTAACCTATTACATGCCAATTACTTTCACAAGTGTTAAAGTATGTTTGATTAACTGAAGTGCATAGCTTTTAAGAAAATTAAGATTTCTAAAATAATTTGCATAAGGAAAATCAGATTTGCAGCCTGGGGTACTTTTACTAGATTAGTGTAGGATGGAACAGAAGGAGCTGGACTTCATCATCTCAGTTCCAGGAAATTCTGCATGCAAATAGGTGCACACCTCATGTTGCACGTGCTGTGAATCTGGACCATTCTGTACAGGCTTGCTCACATGGCAAACTGGCAAGCAATGTGCTCAGAATAGAACTTCACTGCTTACTGAACACAAAGAACTTACTGTGAGGGCAGGTCATCATCAGTCAGTCCATCTCAAAAGTTCATTCTGTTCCAGATATACACCATGTACTCTATACACTTGTGTTCTGCAGGTGAGCAGCAGCTGCCAGATGTATTCCTGGCATTATGAAGACTGAACAGAACTATTGTCCTTGTTCTGATCACATGGTTTATATCTACTTGCGGTGCCTGCTCTGCAGTTTCACATGCAATAGGTTCCTGCAGGGACAGAAGCCACCTGCCTGTCTTTTTTCCTTTGGAGTCTTTCGCTGTATAAGAAGTGCTTCAAATTATATTTATGCATGCATATACCTTTACATAGATCATTGTAAACCTCTCAGCCCTTTTCCTGAGAAAATATTTTGCATTTAAATAAATATTTTTATTTCTTGCTTTTGGATACTTACAGCCATGTGATAAGATCACATATACTGAAACAAGAACTACTGTATTTTTTTACCTGAGAGTAAAGACAATGTAACACCATAATGTAAAGGGTATCATCCTATGGCTTCTGCTTGGGGCCCTTTTATTGGACTATAAGGGTGCCTCTCTATAGGTAAACCTTGCTTTTCATGATCCCATATCCAAGCATGTGTGACATGCTGTTTGCCCCTCCGTTTGATCCATATGTATCCATTCTGCAAATCAGATTTATCTCTTGTTTATCCTTGTCTCATGTGACTCTTGATAGGAGCAAATTCAGGTATGTCAGGTATCTCAACACTTTGTGCCAATCAGTGCCTTGGAATTTCAGGACCATCAATTTTCAAGAAATAGGTAAAGCAGGGTTTGCTCCGCCACTGTCCAAGATTCAGGATCTTCCAGGTGCAGCAGCTCTAAGCTGTCAGGTTCTCTGCTGTTCCCAGCTAGTGGTCAGTGCTACCTAGAACACTGTATGTGTTCTGCAGGTCCAGGGTATGGAGATACTCTTCTTCTCCATAGTATCCATGTCCTGGACAGCTGTATTGTACCAGCCCCCTCTCTCAACACGAACCCACAAGAATAACTTCAGCCTGAGGGCTGCCATGCAGTGTCTTGCAGCTGAACAGCACAACTTGGCCACCCTGCCAAAGCAGACTCTGCTCTTGCAACCATTTTTATGGGGTTTAAAGTCAGATATGTAAAAGCACAGTACTGAAAAAAATAAACAATCAAAACAAAACAAACAAACAAACCCACATAAATTCAGCCAACTCAGAAAACACAAAGGAAAATACATTACTTCTATGTAACTTACAGAATATATTGCAAATTACACTGCATGACCAACAAAAGAGGCCAAATGTGTAGAACAACTGGCTATTTTATTACCATATGCCTTAATGCTTTACTACACTATAAAATATGTAAAGTAATTGAACCGGATGTTGTAGTTCTGTGTGTAGATGAAAGCAATATACTGGTAACATTTCTATAATGATACAGGAATGGTGCCAGACTACTCTGTCAGCAGTCAACCTTACTGCCCAATGGCTTTAACAGCTCACCACTTACTGATCTCAGACTGAGTCTTGTTCCTGAGAAATCAAATTCTCATTCTTGGGGGCTTTCAGGGAGCTGTAACCTTTGATCCATACTGTGAGGGATTCATCTTTGAGGAACTCCATACTCTGCATACCAGCACACATTTTCTATGCAGAGATTGCTTTGTTATGCTAAGCATTCAAAGTTAATAGATGTATTGGTTCCATGATTACAAATGTTATGTCAACACAGAGCTGATATCAAAGGAAAAATTGGCTGTGCAAAAGCGTTTGTCCATTATCCTGGTCATAGAGAAAGGGGTGCTCTGTGTGTGTGACCAAGTTGTTTATTCTATACTAAACACATCATCGCTGGGGCTGTGGGTTTCAGCAGGAAGAGACACGGTGCCAGACCATAAGTGACTCTTAATGCCTCGCTCTCTCCAGCAAAGGGACTGTTGCCATCAATCCCTGAGGACTAGGTCCCTCTGCCACCCACCAGTTGCCCCCTCACTTTTTCTCCAGAGTGTGACTACAGACCTTTGGTGCTTACAGCAACAGCAGTTGATCACAAGTTAAATTTCCAGTTCTGTCTGCCATTTCCTCACCTAAGGAGGAAGCCTAGATCTTCAAACTTTGGTGTGTTACACTGCGCGTGCAGTGTGAAATGTTTCTCAGATTATGTGATAGAACTCTATAGTCCAGATTAAAGCTGCTCCCATCAGGATGATAGGATAAGTACAGTCACTTTCGTAACTACAGTCACAGAATCTGAGACCACATCCTGAGCATTTTATGGCCCACGGAGCAAGTTCCTGTGCTGCAAATAAGAACTGGCAGAAATGACTGAATGTCACTGCCTGCTGGGTAGCCAGGAAAAGCTTTTTATCATGACATATGATGAAGAATGTGAGATTGTGTCTGTTCAGTCTCTCTAGCCAAGTCTCATTCTAGTTGTGAAGGCAGGGGAACCCTTGGGAAAGGGTTTTCTTGGAGATGGGAGGCACACTATTTTTGGTTTTGCAGCTTTGAGGACTATCTCAAGTAGCATCAATCAATTACAGAAAACTTAGCAACAAATTGAAAAATCACTAATGGAACACTGCAGTTGATCCACACTATTAGTAGCCAAGAATCATGCGTAATGTAGCGGCTATTGTCAATTGCACAGGAACTTGTTTGTTTAAATAAATAGGTTTTGCAGATATTTAAAATGCATGGCAGGACATATAATACATTGAATATTTATCAACATTCTCTCTAAAGTGAATATGTTATGAGGGACTGCAGATTCTTTTAGGAAATGCATCAAAACAATTCAGAGCTGTATTATATACATTCTATTTTAAGAATATACTATATAATATGGGGTTTTTTAATGGATAAAATAGAGAATCTTTAAAGAGTGAAATATAGCCCAGAAGAAGTACGATGGAAAAAGATCAGAGAAAAACCAGGAGGTTTCTCTTTTTTTTTTTCTCCTTCAGTTTGCTATCTCTACATTTAACAGTGCTGCAGGTGGTCAGTTTAATTATTTTCTCTTCTGTAGCTAGTCAGTCTGTCAGTTCCCATTCTTGTTTCAAAGGTCATAGCAGCAAAGGAGGGTGGGGGAAAAGGAAGGAAATTGAATAGGGCAAACCCAAAATCTGACAGAACTCTCAAAGGCAATAGTGAATTTACACGTTAGATTCATATTTCTATTGGCAAAGATCCCTAAAGTGTCAAGAAATATAAAGCAAGGTATTTTCCCCTTATTTTGACATACCATAATAACATCACCATGTATAAATGTGTGGCAGAAACTAATTATTTTTTCAAACCCTGTACTAATGAGGAATGGACCAAGGTGTCAATGAGTTAGTCAAATTACAGAATCAATTAGATCTCACCCTTTATGTTGCGTCAAATTCTAGCTCATTTAATAACTCTTTTGAAATTCTTGTCTTCCTTTGGAACCAAACAGATTTCTTGGCCATTAGGCTTCTATTTCATGAGAAGACCCTCATGTCATTAATAGAAGTATATCCAAAAAAGAGCATAGGCTCTTGGTTGAGACCTCACTATGAGTGAACAGATTGTCTCATCAAAAAACAAAAAGAAAAGTTGTTTCAAA
Source organism: Dasyornis broadbenti (assembly GCA_013397935.1). Lineage (NCBI taxonomy): Eukaryota > Metazoa > Chordata > Aves > Passeriformes > Dasyornithidae > Dasyornis > Dasyornis broadbenti. The sequence goes on along the minus strand of VZRN01005907.1, from coordinate 2,165,545 downwards.
TAGAATAATGACTAGAGTCATTGATATTTGAGCACTTCAGGCTACTTTCAAGCACCCTTTCAAGAACTTCATTCCCTTTATAGCTCAAAAGAGACCAAGTCTTGGATGGTTCACAGATGTTCATTCTTTAAATTATTGAACACTTCTATTACAGACTCAGGAATTTCTATTAAGATAAAGTAAAAAAATTCCATCTTTTTGGTATTATGTATGTGTTGGAAGGAAATATAATGTTGGCTACATATTTGAGTGGTTATAATATGCAGATTATTGAAGGGCTGTGCAAAAACATGTTATTGCATTATATTCATTCAGAACCTTTTTCCTTTAAATGAACAAGAGTGTTTGCAGTGAAGACGCTGCTACAAAATTAACACAGACCCAACCATCATAGCAATAACTACAGACAAATAAAGCAAAAAGTCAGAAAGCTAACTTCCCAGTAAGAAATAGGCAGCTGGAGTATTAATCAAACATAACTAAGTGGACAAAGGCTCAGTGTAATCCCCAGAAAAGAATGGAAAAGAAACTGTAGCATAATAACCCAAAACAAGTAAGTGAAACAGGAAAAATAGGCAGTGACCTTCAAAAAAAAAAAGAAGAGCAACCAATACAATTTACCACAAAGCACATTTTTCACAAAAAATGTAAGAATTTCTGAATACATTAGAACAAGGTACCTGCTCTTTGGACCTTCACACTCTGAATCAAAGAATGTAGCACATTTGATAGAGTCCGTGTGCTGGTTTGGGCTGGGACAGAATTAATTTTATTCATAGTAGCCAGTATACAGCTACATTTCGGATCTGTGCTGAAAAAAGTGTTAATACTTCAGAGAAGTATAGCTATTCCTGAGCAGTGCTTACACAGAATCAAGCCCTTTTCTCACACCACCCCACCAACAAGCAGGTTTGGGATATCCAAGAAACTGGAGGGAATTCAGATGGAACAGCTGACCGCAGCTGATCAAAAGGATATTCATACTGTATGGTGTCATGCTTAACATATAAAACTGGGAGAAGAAGGAGGAAGAAGGGTTGTTCAGAGTTCTGGAGTCTGTCTTCCCAAGTAACCACTACATGTGATGGAACCTTGCTTTCCTGGGGATAGCTGAACAACTGCCTCCGCATGGCAAGTGGTGAATGAATTCCTTGCTTTCCTATGCTTATGTGTGTGGCTTTTGCTTTATATGTTATATTGTCTTTATCTCAATCTATGAGTTCTCTCATTTTTGCACTTCTGATTTGCTCTCCAATCCCACCATGGGGGGAAGTAAGCAAGCAGCTGTATTGGGCTTATTTGCTGACTAGGGTTAAATCATGACAGTCAGCTTTCAAAAACAGAATTTTCTGTTCAATATAGAAAAGCATATGTAAACATGCCACTTTATATCAGTTTAAGGTTTTTTTCTAAGTGCTGCCAGATACCACAGCCTTGCTGCTGAGGTGCATTTAAATAAGTAAAATAACTATGATATCATATAACTTTATGATAGCCTCCTGGTCCTTCCAGTATATTAGCCCTTCTGCTGAAAATCTGAGTGATTTAGATTCATCTGCTAGTGGTAAAAAAAAAACTTGTGAGGATCGAAAATTCTCATTCTCTAAATCTATTTTTTTCCCTGATCCCCAGGACACAGCCAGCCTAACATCACTTTAGCATGACCCATGACTCAAGATTTCTAAACTGCAAAGGGCTTAGTTAGTGGAATTGAAGTGCTTGCTGAAGTACTATCTATTGAGATTTGGGAGCACACTTTCTAAAACACAGGGCCACCTCTTGCTAAGGTAAATGAATGCTGTTACACTAATTAAAACTAACGGTTACCTTAAACTAATTGTTAACCTTACTTTATGGCAGCTGAGGGCTTAATCTTTGAAGACTTTAGAAAACACACTTCCATGTGACTATATTTTCTAAGTATATCATGGTAATTCATGATTTCTTTCTCTGACATTCTGTTAATTTCCATAGTCAAGCTTCCTATTGTGACTCAAAGTGGTTAAAGGAAAGGATTGTCACTGATGACTCAGAGCAGCAGAGAAAATTGAGCCAAAAATGTCACATGCAGGCGGTACTGGAAGACAGGCTTCCATCAAAGCTACTAGCAACTCCCTTCTGCTTAAATGAACAACCTTCCCTTTATGTTAGTCATTTAATGCTTGACACAACAGTAGATTATCCAGCATATCATTGTTAACCTAAAAGTTGTGATCCTCTTAAAGAGGGAAATTATGTACTGTCAGAAAACACAATAGGAAAAAAAAAATTCGGAGCAAATCATAGATGACCAATAACTCTGTGGTCTGGGCCAGCTCATGCACTCCCACTGATACATGCTTACCTAAGCAAGCAAGGGACAGAAGACAGTACATTGGCAGTACCACTGAAGCTGGGGTACAATTACCAGTCTTTTATCATTTCTTTCAAGAGGTAATTAGACACCAGGTACATAACTACAACCACATGAGCAAATAATCATTCTTCCATCAATCACAGAAATCCTACCATTGTTGGCCATCTCCAGGCAAGTATGAAACACTGAAAGATCAGCCGCAAAATTAATTGTCCTTGGAAGATGGATGTTTTCAGAGTTTATCAACTTCATTTCTCGGGTATTCTGTGAGCCTAATTTCTGTAAATTCCTTATTTTTAATAGTGAGAGGGAAATGGTTAGCACTCACAATTTCAACAGTACTTAAGCTGGTCTGGATATTCATGTAACAATGCAACAATGTTGACAGTAAATCTGCCAAAGCATGCATAATCAACCGTTTCCAGAAACGTGACGGCATAATTTCCAAACTGAAGTACTTAATGCATTTTTGCAATGCCATGAAATGGAGAGATTGGATATTATTCAGTTTGGTTTGTGTAAATAAGGAATTTACACAAACCAAATAAAGGAAATTAATTGCTTAGTGTCACTTACTGTCCTAGTTTCAGCCAGGACTTAGTGTCATTCAGTATCACCTCATGTCATTGCCAGGGGCATGGGAAAGGGACTCTCTCTGGCTTCTGAGAAGAAGGGCCCAGCTTCTGGTCAAAAAAAACAAATGTCAGAATTGTCCACCACTGTTCACCATCGTGGAGTCCTGTGTAAGCATTTCACATGTAAATCACCCTCTTTTTTACACTTTTGTTATTAGTATTGTTTTCTGTTTTCTTATCTCATTACTGTTTCCAGTAAATGGTTCTCTTCTCAACCCTTGATCTTTGCCTTTTGTGCCTCCAATGCTCCTTTCTGGCCACCCTCATGGGGTGGGGAGAGGAGCAGAATGGAGGTGGAGAAAGTGGTGCAAGCAAGTAACAGTGCAGTTTGGAGTCTTGGTGGGAGAACTAAATTGAGGCAGCAACTTGTGAAATTTCACCTAGATACCCTGAGCTTTTTATCTAAGTAAAAGAAGGCCTCAGAGCCCATTGATCTTGAAAGATAAAGAATCAAGAAAGGCCTCTACCCCATTAACAGAAGTTGCAGCCTTAGGGATAAGAGAAGAAACACCCCATGTAGAGACAACAGAGAAAACCAATGGAGAACAAGATCCCACACATTAATGTTGTAATTGGACCAATTTCCCTTGAGGGGTGGGAGAAGTAGATTGTAAGGGTATAATTGCCCAGGGATCCCTCTTCAGAGTCACATGGCTTGAGCTGTTCCTACCACTGCATCACCCAGAGAAATTATCTTACTGTACTTAAAAGACTGAGATTGTGCTACAGGATACCTAGGGTAGAGAAGCATCATTAACAGTTTGTTTCTGTTAAAGATGAACAGGCCTAGTGCAATCATAGTCTTGGCATACATGAAGAACAAAAATGAAAACTAAATTTCAAATTAAACTGAAAAGTAATCTGTGTTACACTAGTTCTGTTGGTTCAAACAGTCAGTCAATTCCTCTTCTATTTTATTCTCGATCTCATTTACAAGAGACATTAGAGACAGTATATAATTTATGACGGTGCTCCATAAATGCAACGGGATAATAAAAGCTGTTTGTTTAAGTGTTAAGAGAGTCAGTCTGGAAGTCCTGAACAGCTAAAACCTATGTACTTGAGCAGCTTAAAAGTGTTGCCACAAGCCTACAGGATAATGGAGGAAAGAAAACAATTGCACAGGAGTGTGTTGAGAAGTGAAACTGTTAATCCTTCTTTCATCTAGACTGTAGTTTTCCTCTTCTCTTGGTGTTTCCTGCTTCATTTACTCTTTCTATCCTTTCTCCTCCCTTCCTCACTCAATAGTGATTTCATGCTCTGTTTGCAAGCTTATTTTATTTTGTTACATCCAACCACTTAGTGTCCATCTGTGTCAAAAGGAGCAAATGAAAATGTGAACAGCTCACTACACATTCAATGGCAGTACATCTTTGCTGCCAGTGGTCTGGAGAGTCTCAATCCAGCTTTGTATTGACACATCATCTATCAACCCACACTATTTAAGAGCTCCTTGATTCTAGTAGCACAGCACCACAATCACTACCTTGCCATCCCCAAAGCAGCAATTGGCTTCGTGTTTTGACCACTAAACCAGTCAAGGGAGAATAGCAAAGCTGTAGGGCTAGAGTGACCAACCTCACGTAACAGTGAGAGCAGTAATACTGAACAGCAGATGCAGACAATAAACACTGTTCACACAGACAGAAATTTGTTCTTGTGATACATCCAATCAATAATGAATAGCAAACAAATTAATGAGATCCAAGGTCTGTTTACAAAGCACAAACAAAATGAAAAGACTGAAACTGATCATATTAATTATTTGTAGCCAGGAGTTTCACTACATTTAGCACTGAATGATTTGAAAAGAGCTTACTATAAATGTACAAATCTCTGCTCTTTCAAGCCTGAAGGAAGTTGAAGAAGTCCTGAACTACATTTTAAGCAAGTGTCTGAACCTCTGACTCCCCCAGTATTCAGGGCTGTGTATCTTAAGTCAGTTTTTGTTACGGAAGAAATGTCAAAAGTTTCAACTGAAAGAAGGAAAAATTAAAACACATAAAACAGCAACCTGTTTTCAATCAATTTTTTTTAATTACTTTTAAAATCCTTTGTACTGTGCTTTGAGATCTGTAGATGAAATATTCTGAGTAAGTGCAGGGTATGATTATTAGTATCTCTTGATGGAAGAAATGTCTTTTATTATGATTTTTTTATGGTGAGTGGAATTATTGGTCTCATATTCAGACTATAAATTTTGGGCATTTCAACCTAAGAGTGCTAAATGGGGAAAAGAAATGTTAATGTGAATATAGCATTCCTTGTCTTAATTTCCTACTATTTCCACATTAATTTATATCTAGAAACTTAATAAGAAAAGACTTAGTGATTACAAGAAGAGATTCCCAAATATAGGTGCAATACCGATAGCTCTGTTGTATTAAAACAGAAGGGTAGTAACTTCACTGTTATATCTATGGTTAGAGTAAGCTGTGGAGGAGTCAATGAAGTACCCTGCCCTGTAGAGAACAGTGATTTCTGATACAGATGCACCATTAAATAACATCTTGAGATAGCACCAATCATTTTTTTCTCCAAGTTGCATATAAAATATAAAGTGCTTACCTGTATCCTTCCTAATATTTTTCCATGCTACATCCCATGTAATGTAGATGTATCAGCAAACACGTAGGATTTCTGAGATCTGGTAGAAGCACTTTATGCTGGTTAAGATCCAGAGATGCTGCTTATACTCCAGAGATGAACCATCCTCATATGTCATATAATGTGCACATTCACCTCTCCTGCCACTCTAACTTGCTCTTAGTGCATTGAGAGAAAACAAGTCATACAGCTACTTGAGTTGACTCATAGAGAAGTCAAGGACGGCATCACAAAACCTGCTTTGATTACAGGTGTGCTGTGCCACTCAATTTAGCATTCTAATTACGGATAGCTGAGCTAAAACAGATGGAACTGTCTAGCCTAGAGAGCAGTGAAAAGAGGTCCTAAAATACCAGATATCCTAATAAGTTTTGTCACTGTTCCTTCACAATGCAGCTATGGCACTCCTGGATCTAGATCAGCTCTCTCTAATGACTACATAATGGAGTCAGTACATGATGGAAGAAGCTACCGACAGAGGTGGGTTCTGCTTGAGATATGGCCACGTTGTCCTCATATGAAACCCATTGACCCAATCATATCAGGTCAGCACAGTCTGAGAGGTGGAAGTTTGTAGACTGAGGTCTACCCAAAACCAGCACCCAGATAAAAGAAATATCATCCCAAATCTATAGACATGAAGTACTGTATAGCAAGTTACACCTTCAGAAAACAACAAGTGCCTTTACTTGGAGGGGTAGAATAAGGTGAGAGAGAGGGGAATTCAGTATGAAGATGAGGTTGAGCCTATACCTGAAAATATTAAGACACTGACTGAAAAGTGGAGACCTGTTATAAGGTATCCAGAACTGGCTCAACTGTGATCTAAGATGTCTGGTTCATTGGGGACATCTTATTTATTTGCATTACTGCACTTGAAGACTGGGAATTTTGCTGACTATTGTGGGAGAGGTGTCAAGTGAAACTGTTAATCTACACAAACAGTGTGAAAGCTATGTTATTATCCTTAGGAAAAATAATAAGAATAACAGGGAGATATGTTCATTCAATTATAGCTCCAGAAGTGTTCCTTACAGCTTTCTTGGTAAGCTTCATATCCAAAGTTTTATTTTTACCAACAGTTATTCTGGGGCTTATATTTTATATCGTTCTTTTTCCCTGTAACCTGGACATAAACCTATTTAAAGTATTTCAGAATAGCATTCATCTGAGCAAGGATAGTCTGTCAGCTTCTGCCTTGAGGTGCACTATGAATCAAAAACATACAGAAAAGAAAAAAGATAAAGAAGAGCAAACACGAGAGGCACAGTGATAAATCTGCCTGGTTTTATGTAAGATAAATATTAATTTCACTTCAAGGACTAAGATGAATCAAATAGAACTATCATTCATCACAGTGTTGGGAAACAGAATTTTTAGGCCAGCCAGCTTCATGGAAACATGCTGTATGTTTTTAATGTATTTGTATTTCAGTTCCCTTAATCAATTAGACAAACTAAAAAAATAAGTGAAACTCAGCTCAAAAAAGGTCAAGTCTAGCAAAAATAGTGTTTTCAATGAGCTTTGAACCCCAAATATAATTTAACTCAAGTTCACCTATCTTGACTCACTTTCTTTAGCTTGATCCACATGTTTATGCAACAAAACCACAACGTATGACTGTAGGCTGGGAAACGTTGTCAGTGAGCTGGAAACCATTATAAAACAAATCCTGTCTGTGTAAGTGGACAATGAGCTTAACTGGTCTACTGCACAAACAGAAATTTCTAGTGATTTTGGCTCTCTTCACTATGGTTACACACCAATCACTGGGTGTCTCAATTACATACAGAGATCTAATCACTAGAGTAGATGTGATAAATAATCTAAACATGAGTATCTGAAAATTTGGCCTTTTCAAAGAATCTTAAGATAATATCTCAATTTTAAGATGCTTAAAGTCAACAATCTTTGAAAACATTGCAATATGTTTTATCCAACAAGGTTACAGGAAAAGCTTACTAAAATGAGAAGCTCATGTTTAAATTATTCTTTCACTGATAGTGTATAATTCTAGAGACCACAATAACCATCCATTTTCAGGTAGCATTAGCATGCTAACGAACCCTGTCCATCACTGTTTGTGAATCACTAATGCATTCTTAATATCTGACAAACCAGAACCTTAGGGTGCAAAGTTCTATTAACATGTTAATGCATCTTGTCCCTGCTTGCTTTAGAATTATAAAGAGTAGGTGTTAGCCAATACAAGACCATTTTTCATTTTGTTAAAGCCATTAACACTGAGAAAACAGATATAGATACTCGCTGCCAATCAACATTTCTTATCAACTAAGTGGTAAATATAACAAAAATACTGCCTGTAAAGCGGTACAGGGAAAAGTCAAACTACCATTGCACCCATCTCTCTTTAGAAGCCCCATGAATTATTTGTATTTAGTACATGCATCTGGAAATTTGGCAGCTGGCTCTATGTTTCATGGCCCAAAAATCTCAATTATTCTGAGTGTCTTAAAACTTCAGTATGATGAATTTAAAAAGGAGTAATGACATATGTCCGTTCCAAATTCAGAACTTTCCTTAGCAAATGTTACTCCACACACAGATTTTGCTTTGAATACAGTATATTAGGTCTCCTTCGATTTTCTGGAAGCTATAAAAGACTCTTTCTTTCCACTCATTGGAAAGTGAGTTACTCCCTGAAATGAGTGAAGATATGTTGATTTGAAAACAAGATCAGTTATACTCAAAATCAGGCCATTGATGAAGGATGCAGTTGCACAGACCCCATATTCTCAAGTATTTTGCAGAGACTTTCAACACCTTGCTCCATACACATAAGTGGGAAGTCAAAGGAGAAGTAGAATAAAAAGTCTGCACTGACTTATGGATTTGGCCTTGTGAAGGAAAATAGGACAACAGTGACTTTGTTCACCGGCTGCCATGTTAATTAAGGGTCATGATACCCTCTGAGTAGTCTTGATGAGCACTGAAAAGCTCATCATTTTAGCAATGTATACCGCAAAGAGGTCAAAACGTATGGGGCTAGTGTGGCCCAATTTCTTCCTGATGACAGAAATTGTCCCTTCTTATACATCCCTTAGGCAAAGAGAAAGACCTGATATTCAACAAGGATTAGAGGAAGATCAGTCCCTGATGCTGGAGATGCACAAAGTAGCAAGGCTTTTTACACTGCCTTGCTTATCCTATGAACCCATTCAAAAAGACAGCTGCAATCCTGTTTTGGAATATGTAAGGAGTGCCTTGATGAAAACGTTTTGTATACTTAGTAATGATTATAATATTCTCTTCTCATGCAACACATTTCTCTTGTCCCAGTCTATAACAGAAAACCACTGGGAAATGTTTTGGTGGCTTGAGTTATGCTCTATCAGCATAGAGAAAAAAGTAGAAACGCACTCTCAGTCAAACCTAAACAATTGCAAAATTCCTTTTTATTGCTGTTTGTGATCCTCTTGTGAACAATTTCTCAAGAGCAGTTGAGTATTACCAGTACTTTTGCTATTCAGATTTTCTTAGCTTCAAAACTAAAATCCAAAAATACCTACCAAACATATATTTCGTACTTTTTTATTTACAGAATTTCTACCTTTCACAGAACTGTTGAGTTACCTAAGTAATCAGATAAAAGAAACATGCATAGGTTATCTGTGTTCACTTACAGTGTTCAAGAAATGACCAAACTTTTAAAAACTCACAGTTCAGATAAAATTAACAAACCAGTAAAATTTGTAATAGGCTAGTGGATTATTCATAAACAGAAAAGTTGACATTGATATCAATTATTCATTGGAAATTATTTGCTTAACTGTACTGCAGCCAAATTTCTACTCAGCTCCAGAAAGGAACCATTATGCATTCATTCTTGTTTGCATCCTAATTAGTTTTTAAACCTAGCTTAGCAATGCAATATGCCCCTACATCAATTAGCTTGGTGTAACTTAACAGACATGTAAAAGACAATTTGAAGTCTTGAGATCATGATGTTGCAATAGTATGATCACAGTATATCTCAAGATAGATAAAAAGAGAACTGGTAATTTACAGGATATGGGGGGAAGAAATACCTGTCTCCTTTTAAACAGGAAATAGATTCCAACCTCTATGATCCAATCACTGAACTTTATAAAATGGCTAGACAGGGCAATATATATTCTCAGGTTTGCATTTGCTTCCTTCACGTATATGCAGTGAGCATAGGCTCAAGCACACGTGAGCTGTGTTATTAATTGACAAGATCCAATTAAAGTTACAGTGCAGGGGAAAATTTTCAAGTTATTTCATCATTAGAAAGCCTCAAAGCTTATACATGCATATCGTGCATATTCAAGTGACTGACACAAAATGGGAGAGTCAATAGCAACAAACACTGTGACTAAAATATAACCAAAGTATATATATTTTTTGTAAAGCAGCACATATTCCTAGCCATCTGTCATACTGCACTCCTGACCTACCATACACAGGTTTCCTGCAATTGCTAGTTCTTACTCTCTTATCATAAGCTTCAGAGACCTGGTACTTGTCCAGAGAGTCTTAATCCCCAGAGATTTGTGATGATGTGGGAGGTTCAAATGAAAGAAAAAAATGCATATGCTTTGTAGTTGAAGAGCAAATCTTGAAAATAAGCACTTTTTAAAAGCTGAAACAGCAGGTAAATAAGAAAAGAAAAAAAAAAAAAAAAAACACCACAGCATATTGTCTCAAGTATCACATGAATATATTTTAAACCAAATGCTTGATCTACAATGGCTTAGATCCAGAAATGCCAGTAGATTCTGAAGGGTAGCTCTGGGGCTCTGAGACGATGCTAGAGCACTGTCTCATCTCAGTGCCATACCTGTCTTCCACACCTCCTACAGAGCTATACTTTCTAAGGGCTTCAAGACAGGAACAAGTTATGTATAGATACTGTACTGCATAATGTACGTAAGTAAAATAATAGCTAATTTTTTCAACTGATGACAGGAAAAATATGGTATATGAAGCATATGTAAGATCAAGTCCTTCAGTCATCCAAAGGAGGGACCCAGCCAAGGTCAGCAGGACCAGCCAAGGTCAGCAGAAAATCTCCAGGCACTGGCCTTGGATTTCCTTCCACAGAAACCAGGGCACAAGGAGAGGATGATGCACACATATGTTCACCCCAGGTCAGAATCAAGATGCAACAGGGGTATTTGCCTGGAGAAGAGAGGGTGAGACTTGTCCAGACACTCAGAGTTTGGAAATATCTTCCTGAACCTGTATGTCTCGAGTTAGAGACAAGTTCAGGAGGAAAGTGCTTTGAATGAATGCCTCCCCCAAAAGAAAAGCGCTTCAGCACTCCCTTCCCGCACCGCGAAGGAATTTCTTGGATGAAAGTGAAAAAAAACTGTTTATTTAACAAAACACAGTGTCCTGCAAGGCACGGGGGAAATGGAAAAAGGAACTATTAGGTATTGAACCTGCTAAGACAGCTGGTGGATTTATAGTTCTTTAGCTTGCTCGGCTTCTCCAGGATCGGAGCCCCAAGGATGCGGTGTTCCCGCAGCCTCCCCCGCCTCACGGCGTATGGCTCTCAGACGTCTGGTGTCTCTGAGCCGAAGCTACGATGAACAGTTCCAAGAAGGAAAGCAGAAGCTGAGGATCCACTCTCGTAGTCCCAGGAAAAGCTTCTCGTTAGCTGGCAGCCCAAGCAGCCGGCAGAAGCAACCTGGCCAGCAGCAGCTGGAAGCAGGACCCAGGAATGCCGTTCCCCCCGTACTCCAAGGCCGAGAGACCTGGGGGAGTACGAGCTGGCACGCAATAGCTGCGCCAGGCTTCCTGCAGCTCCCCCTCTTCCCTCCGGACTCAGCTTAAGGTTACAGGATCTATGTCTGGACATGAAGCAGACGATAGGGGATATAGGATTATTACAAAATCACCCCAAGACACCATAGAATCTAAAAGTTTAATGCTCTGTTGAAATCCATGGTGAGGAATCTAAAGTTTGTCCTTCCCTGTTTAATATCTGACTGCATTCATACCTTGGTTGTACATACTGATAAAGTTGCACACACATACAAAAAAATCTAAAATGAACAAAACTTTTTCTTGTGTTCCTCATTTCCGACACTATCTCTAGACTTTATATGAATCCCACAACAAAATAAGTATTCTTGCCTGTGAACTAATACTACATTATTCTAAATTATTGCTAGTTTTCTATGCTTACTGATTTCTAGTGTTAAACATCTCTCATTTAGATGGGATTTTGTAATTTTCTTGTTTCCCTGGTTCTTAGTATGCAAATTTTTTTCACTAACAATTAAACTGCAGAACATTTCATATTTTCAATGAAGATTTAAACACTCATTACCCTATTTTTTATCAAAATAGTAATTTCAAATAAATTAAGGTGCTTTGTTCATTGATTCATTATGCAGTTAATTTGTTTTCGTATTCTGCACACATCCTGAGAAAAGATTAACAAGAATGTACCACACATACACTAGGGTGAAGGGAGAACATTTCTCCTTCAAATTAGTATACTGAAATATTAACATAAATAAAGCTGGAATGGTTGTAAGACATTGTCACTAAGGTATTATAATGTTGTCTGAGTGACAAGGAATGATTTTACAATGCATGCAGAGCATAAACCCCTCAAAGTCTAGAGAAATGAACTGAAAGTCTTTCTTACGTCAACAATACAGTTATTTACCTTTTAACTCCAATTTTGTTATATAGTTTCATTCAATTTTCCAATATTATTACATTGTTTCTGATAAAATAAGAAAATCTTTGCATTTTCAAATATTCTCTTTCCAAAATACATTCAATTGCTGCAGACATGGTTTCTGTTTTATTCCTTTAGTATTCTTTTGCGGTATTGACAACAATATCATAGGATATGATAGTCTAAACGTGAATATTTCCTAACTTTTCTTTCAGTAACAACAGTAAGGAAGTTGTTTCAATATGGGACATTTTTATCAGTTCACTTGTTTCAGATCCAGTCTTCGAAAAGAAAACTCATAAAAGCAGGGCTGTAGAAGTAAGACCAGAAATTAAACGCCCATTCATCTTCCAGTTAGGAACTGAAATAAGAAAACAGTGGTTGGGTTGTAGCACTCAAATTCAAAGAATAAAATGTAGGCAAGCTTTGTAGGCAAGGTAATATCTTGTACCAGATCAGCTGAACTTCTTAAGGGCTGATCCTGTCAGCTGTTAGGAATTATAGGAAGAAGAGAACTGAACTCTAAGATTGCAAGCAAATTTTAATTTTTCTAATGGTTATAGAGTTTGACACTTGTGTAGCTTTTATGTTATAAAATACTTTAACTGTGGATTCATGCTGGGACTTTGATCAGATTCCCAGATGCTTCTGAGCTTCTGATCTGAAATTCTATTTTATACTTCCAAAAAATGTCATTTTCAGGAAAGGATCTAATTTAAGTACCGTGATTCAGGCTAAAATAATTCAGGTTTTGGTAAAGAAACCTAAATACCCCTTTTTTTTGACAGCTTAACTTTCATTATAGTAATGTCTTCCAAGGTTTACTGAAAAGCTGATTCTGAACTGTCCTCTCTGTCTAATAACACATCTCCTCTGAAGTTTAATCCTTTAGACTCAGGTTTTGATAAAGAAACACCAGACACATTTTCACTTCCATCTGCTGAAGTCTTTCATTTTCTCTCCTATTCTAATTCCCAGCTAGGGTGGAGTTCATTCCTATTTCATGTAATGCAGTGTCTGTTTCCATCACTGTGAACAACACCATAGGATTGATGATACACAGCTCACTGGCTTCAGAGGATGCAGGGGATATTCTTTCTATAACAGCCAAAAGAAGGGCATTTATAGCTAAGTGTCTCTGAACTAGACCATAACTTTACAATAGAGATGTTAGGCATTTTCAACATGTCCAAACCTAAATTTTTAATGTACCTCAGTGTTTAATAAACCAGGGCAAGATATCTCGCGTATTCTCAGAACTAAATAATCCCATCTATTCTTAGGTTCTCAGGCTCAAAGACCTTCTACTGAAAAGCCTAACAATTGTTTTATATTTTGGCTCTAGAAAGAAAGAGCAAGTCACACCCTGGACCAGTGTAAATTCCATTTCTTGTCAAACTTGATTTTCTAACATTTTAAGATGTGTTGTTGGCACATAGAAAGGACTGGGACAAATCTGGACAAGTTTTCTAAATGGAAGCACAGTGCTAAGGAATGCAAGAAAAAGTTCCAGCAAATATAATTTTGCTTATTCTTGTATCTCCCACTAATACTTGTTCTTTAGTCTCTCTCCTCAAGAAATACTACACACCCAGCCCACAGCCTTTGTCCTCACTGGAGTAAGTAACATGCAGCTACTGATTTGATATAATTTACTAACTGAAGCTTGTTCGGTGTATCTTGAAGCCAAATGAAGATTTCCATTGCCAGTTTTAGGCACTAGGTTGACAAAATCAGAGAGAAGAGAGAAGATATTTCATAGAAATTACTGTAATACCTCAAAATTAAGGTAACCAGTCCTTGGACTGTTTCAAAGTCCTGAGCAATGCTCTTCATTGCTATGGCTATGGCTAACCTGGAGGGAGAAGTGGCTTTCAGAGCTGAAGACAGGGAGCTAAGAAAAGCAAAAATTGTCAGGACTGACAAAAATATTCAGGATAAAAATAGACAGCTACTGAAGAGAAGCATGCTCTTGCTTTCCAGAGGATTTTAAAACCTCTAGAAATGACACACTTGTTCACTGCTGCAGAAATTGTGTCTCTGCTTAAGGACAATAATGATAGCCCCTGTGTGAATTATTAATTTTTTACAATAAAAGTTACTTTTCATAAGTGCTTTTTACACTACCCAAAAAATTTGTCTTTTTCTATAAACTGCTACAAATTATGAGAGAACTCTTTGTAAGAAAATACATCTTAATTTTTTTTCTGCTAAAGTACCTGCTTTTTCCCCAGAAAATACGTTAATCAACTGTAGTGTCTTTTCAAGCTTGTCAACCGCAGTTACTGAAGTAGAAGTAACAGTGCAGCTCAACATAGTTCATTCATGCATATTTTATGTTATTAGTCCCTTTAAAAGGGAATGTTTTAACTAAAAAATAAAGAAAAACAAATAATAGATTTTTCAAAGTTATTTCTTTTCACTTATTTCTACAGTATTTTTCTCTATACAAAACAAAAAATGAGCCAATATTATCAGGTAAACAGATGTGGAAGCACAAGAAAGGACCAGGAAACTGCCAATTAAATAGGAGAAATAATGATGAAGCAACAAAATATTCAAAAATATATTTGTTTATATTATATATCTCACTTCAAGGGACTGAAAGAAAGAAGAGAAGAGAAAAATGCTTCGATGATTTCCTATTCTGTAGCTTTCAATGCAATTGTTCTTTCTATAAAAGGACAAGGTTATAGATACCATATACACTGAATTTTAGGGAATCTTTGACATGGTTTTGCGTGATATAAGGCAGCAGAGTATAAATGGAATTACTAGGATACACATGAAAAGCAATAGTTATCAACTCTTAAACCAGGAAGACTCAAGGGCATCTGTCTTTTCTGGGTTTAGAAAAAGTCAAGCAACGTGTTATCAAGTGGTTGGATAAAACAAAGTATACATCAAAAAGGATGATCCATGCATCTTGGAAAGTCAAGGGCTGCAGTTAAAAACAATTATAAAAAACTGAAGAAATGTATGGAAAAGCAACAGACAACTCAGTATTCTGCAGAACAAGATCTGTGTTATGATGTCATGTTGGGATGCACAAACAAGTATTCTGTCAGTATGTTGTGAAAAATAATCTTTCGACTCTTCAGGCTCCAGAAAGAGAATTCCATTTTGCCCCCAAGAAAGATGTGAAAGACTAGACAGCCCAGAAGAGTTTAAGGAGATAATGATCAGATTAGGAGACTTCTGTCTCTTAGGAAAGAAATTATAGGATACCTTTTTTTAGTTTAGAAAAGGAAAAGCTAAAAGACAATATAATATGTCCAGGTATGTAAAATATGCATGCAGATTACTTCTCAAATTAAGGGAGAGAAACCTATTTATATGCTCTAAAAAAAGCAATAAGGAAAAAAAATTTCAGCATATTTAAATAATAGGATAGTCTTTGCAGAGGTAAGAACAGAAAAAAATAAAAGCTAGAATAGGTTGCTTAGGGGAAACTGTGCAGTCTGTATAGTTGAAGCCTTTCTAAGGATAAAAACCTATTACTGTACTATGTGCGGTCTGCTAATACTGGTTATATGGACCATCTTTAGTTACGTGCTTGTACAGAGTCTTACAAAAACCAGCCTCATTGCAGAAAATCATTGCAGCTGCTCCTTCAGTAAAGGTAAACACTGATGTGTGACGGAGAAAATAAAGCACATGACTAGGAAGGGTGTGTGAGCTGAACAACAGCCATCAGTTTAGTTTAATGATAAGTGATTTCACATCACTGGGAGACACGAAACTACCTGTGTCTCTCTGGTAGTTCATGGATTAAATGGATTGTGAGCTTCTACAACTATTTAAGGATTACAACAAGAAAAGGCCAATTTGGAGAATTCAGCAACATGCATCAGTGAGAGGAAGTAAGATATTTGGGTTTTTCCTGAGGTGACACTACACCTAACTTTTACAGGTTTGAAATCGTAGTTTGTTCTTAATAAGGAGATACTTCTAGAGAAGCAAGTTTTTTCTAAACTCCATCCAGTATAATCTTTTTAAGTCAGAAACAAAATGGCAGGCAAATGCATAGTCCATTAATTGGCTAGGCAGATCTCAAAAATTTGAGCTGTTCTCTGTCCAACCACTTCTTCCTTCTTCCTCAAAGAAGAAGCCCTAAGTTTCGGATCTTTGCCACTCACTTCCTTCTCCTTTTCCTCATTTGCTCCTCCAGCTGTACAATGCATTGTCACCCAAATTGTGGGAGGCTGCTTGCACAACATGACATTCAGGTTGTAATTTGATACACTGGATTTAACAGTGTCTGGAAGCAAGCCATGCTTCCAGAAGATATGGTGTAGTCGAATGAGGGGACTGTGATTTGAATGCTGGAATTATTAGGAGATATACCAAAATATGCTTCACAGAAACAGTCTGATCAATTAATTGTAAAAGTGCCTCCTGGCCTCTTCCTGTTAATTTTTTTGAGCAGCTGTTGCACTCATAACCCCAGCTGTTACATCCCAGAAGCAAAATCAGAACTAGTCAGAACCGCTTTTCTGCTTTATTTCTTTGTACAGCAGCACTGTCTTTCCTACCACTGACTTTTTTATGGAATATGCTAAATGATTTTCTGGGCCATTGACTTCCCATTGCACAGGTCAGAGTGCCATGCTGGTAGTTTAATACCTCATGCAAATGTCCTGTTCCATTTATTCTTCTACTAACCATCATAGTATGATGTTGTGAAATATCAAAAGGGGCCTCTAGTTTGGAAACCGACATGGCAGGAAGCAGTAAAAATTGTAAACTATAAACCAAAAAATTAATCCAGCTCTGCCTCTGCACATAAAGAAACAATTTACTTGATTCTGTATCTCTTTAACTTTATAGTGTAGAATCTTAGAGAGGTTTGAGTTGGAAGGGACCTTCAAAGGCCATCTAATCCAATCCCCTTCTATGAGCAGGGACAGCTTTAGCTAGATCAGGCTCAGAGCCCCATCCAACCTCACCCTGAATGTTTCCAGGAATGGGGCATTCACTACTTCTCTGGGCAACCTGTGCCGGTGTTTGACCACCTTCATTGTAAAAAATTGCTTCCTTATAGCTAGTCTTAATCTGTAACCCTGATGAGTGAGTTTCATGAAAAAGGAAAAAAAAATCAAAACCTGTCATAATTTGGCTAATTAAATGAAAATTATGTTTTTAATAGAAAAGTTTATGATATCTTTTCAGTTTGAGGAATCAGGGTCTATTTGCAGTTGCTAGAAATGCAGCTCAGTCTTCACCTTTTTATTATGCTATTTACTATGAATAAGAGATGCTAATAGACTTTCCATTT
Source organism: Dasyornis broadbenti (assembly GCA_013397935.1). Lineage (NCBI taxonomy): Eukaryota > Metazoa > Chordata > Aves > Passeriformes > Dasyornithidae > Dasyornis > Dasyornis broadbenti. The sequence goes on along the minus strand of VZRN01005907.1, from coordinate 2,147,990 downwards.
CCTGAAATTTTTTTGAAAATTTCTAGATTTTGAAAATCGTTATTCTTATAGCAGAAATTTTGCTTTGCAGGAACAAACCACAGACAGTGAAAGCTACAAGATGATGACAGCTTGATTGTAGACTGTATCACAACTACCTCCACTCACCCAAAAGACCATCTATCTACAGATATTTTAAAATCCTAAAGAAATCCTGTAAGTCCCTTCTGAAGACAGACTCTTTCACTACCTTCTGAAAGTGAAAGCATGTGAAATGGAGGAACTTCGGAAAGAAAAAAAAAAGCATAAAAAAGGAGAGAAATAAGCTCCTAATAAAACACCCAAAATCAATATAAGAGTAGTTCACAAGCCAAGAACATGTAGGGGATCCATCACATACTGAGATATTAATGCAAAAGGAGTTTATAAATGAAGAATTTAGATATAGTCAAAGATTACAGTAGGGATAGTCAGGATTACAAACCTAGATTTCCAAACATACTTAAAAGCTGGAGGTTTTCCATCAAGAGTGGTAGCAGAGAAGGGTCATCTGAGAGTAACTTTCCTTAAGAAAATTTGATATGTGTTCCTCTGAGACAGCGGTGATAAGTTTAAAAAGCATTGAGGTTTTTGCAACTGTGTAGTAAACTAATCACATAGTCATCTCTCTTGGACTGTAGCGAGAGAGAGAAAATAAATAGAAAATCTGTGACTCATTGTCAGGAATTGGATGCCTTTTTTCTGAGGTGACAACTTGCAGAAACATTACAGGATGACTAATTCATAAAACAGTTAAGGTAGCAAGGCCAAAATAAACACATGCACAATCTCACTACAAACAGTAAACATGGATAGACAATACAACACTTGAGAAAGCTTAAATAGAAACTCCAGACTGAAAGGCCAGAGTTCATCTTTAGGAATATTTCTAGAGGGCATAATCTGAGCTCAGACCTCAAAATCCAAGTGGTCCCATTCTTCAGGGCACAGTTGAGGGAGGAGACACTTTAACGCCTGAGCTTTAATAGGAATAATGGCTAGTTGTATGGTCTTCTCTAGCTTTCTTTCAACTACTAAGGTGAAACAGAAACCAGCTAGTGAATGAGTGTGTCATAGCAGCCAATTCTGCATCTACTGATTGCTAAAGACAGTACACACCTTTCTTCCTGCGGCCTGATGCCTTTCTGCAGGAGATTTTACTACCTAGGTAGAGTTTATCAAACAGCTGAAAGTCCAATTTTTTTTTAAAAAAGGAAACATAAACCTCCACGAAGTTACTAATCTTCCAATAAAAACGTCTTAGTATGTCAGGAAAAGGACATTTAAACAACATAAATTATATTTTAATGGATGAATGAAGTGAATATTTTTGCTTGTTTTCCTTTCTTTAAACAAAAATTGACGATGGAGCTAATGAAAACATTGGTGTTGTACCTATGAGCACAACAGGAGTTTTATGCTTAAAATATTTTCCCTTTTTTATGTTAACTGCTCTTGGCCCAAGAACTAAGACAGGCAATGATTTAGCACTAAATAAAACAATTATTATTTAATGCAATTTTATTGTTGAAAAAGAGGATGTTGAGAGTAAAATAAAAGGATTCTAGTGCACACAATTCTGATGACCTTTATAGTATACTTTTGGTTCTGGAACATTAGCATAAGGTATTTTAGATAATGTGACCATTTCTCATTTATCTGATTGGCTTTAGTTATTGTTTCAAGGCTCTTTACTAGAGACAGTTTTTTGTTAATGGTAGAAATACGTTTATAATTATTAGCAATATTGATCCAGTAGGTCAAAGAGTTCCTGTTTCCATGTACTTGAAAGAATAATAAAGAGCTATATAAGTTCAGACAAGCAGTTATTCTCATGACTGCTCTTCAAAGTAAGTATATCCCATAGAGGCTGCAGACTTTGCTACATACATAAACTTTAATGAACCCTCTCATACTCATCGGGTTAGTGTTCAGTAATAAAAATCCATATAGAGCAGGCACTGTGTTCACAAGGGGAAGGTGAGTTTTAAGGAAGGAGTTAAACATCTTTATGTTAACCCTGAAAAGGCTAATCAACTTTAAGGAGCAAGCTGTAAGAAAAAGGCAGGTTTTCCTGGCTTTCATCAGAGGCTAGACATCAGCCTGGCTGAAGACAGATCTACCAGGCCTCTCTTTTAGGTTCAGGAAAAAAGGCATGCTAGTAAACAACTCCTATGGTAGCCCTGGTTGTGACCCTATTCCAGGGTACGTCACAATAGAGAGTATATTAAATATTTTCTTTCTATGGATAGAGAAGTTGTATTATATCTCAGAGGACAGGAAAAAAACACATTTCCTCTAAGAAATTTTAAGAATTTGCTAATAAACACTTCAGAATGGTCATTAAGAAAAATACAGCCACATTTGACTTTCTTTTTGTGCTGAGAGACATCTTGTTTGTAACAACTGAAACCAGCCTCTTCTGTTTAATTCATGAAATAGCTTAAACAGCATCTACCATCTGGACTGAAATTAGATCCCTATGTAAATGGCCCATTATAATCTTAAATCACTATTGTTGTGCTATTTAAGGAGAACGTTGCCATACTTTTTGCCTGTAGTAACATTACTAGAATCTTCAGAGTAGGTACAAAGACAATTTAAAAGTTTCTAAAGGACATTCACTATACAAGCAAGGAAAAATATGAGCAGAACACTATCTTCTTGTATGTCAGTAAAGTTTTAAAGGACAGAATCTCATTTACAGTCAAAGAAATCAAATTGCATTTGCACCAACTGCAAAGTTTTATCTACAGGAATTTCCATTGTTATCTGAAGTCCTCAACTCAAAGTAGATTGTATTTGAGATGAGTGCTCACTGTTTTTTTCACTTTTTTTCACTCTGACTTTGTGGTAGAGTTTTTGTCAGCCAGTATCAGACACAGGCTTCCTTGTCTCACCAAGCTCCATGTTCTCCATTCAGCACGCATTTCCTTACAGTAAAATAATGCAGATGAAGCCAATGCTTCAAAGTAGAGTCCATGACCTGCCCTTGCTCTGAGGAGTATCTCAATTTACAGGAGAGAAGGCTTACTAATAAGTGCTTGTACAAAGAACCTTATGTCTGTACTGCCAGTGACAAACAAAAATAATATGGCTGTATATAAACACAGGTGCAAATGAAGCATGAAAATAATCCACCCTTGCTTCTACAGTCAAATGGATTATACCATACACATGCTGTATTTACAGATGGTTTACTGTAAATATCCTTATTACATGCCTCCAGCTATTGTTTCATTTGTTAGAAAACAGAAATGTTAAACAATGAATTCTGAAATTAATAATTCAGAGAAAGAAAGAGAAGAAATCTTTCATAAATGCTTGCTCATTCCACTTACACTCAATCCAGCAAAAGCTGTGTTGAGAGATATTCCTCCCCTTTCTGTGCACTGCCAGTTTCACTGGGTGGGTAATGAAAGGAGCAGAACCCAAGGTAAACACACCCCATCCTCTCCAGGTACAACTGACATAGTAAGAAGTGCTGGTTAAGTGGAAAAATTGTAGAGATTTTGTTTAGGTTAGTGAGCAGTATTGTCCATGTCATTTACTTTTACAGCAATGTAAAAACTAATCTTTACCATAGGAAATAAGATTTTAGCCTAGGATAGTGCGGGGATATCTAAAATATCTCCCAGAATAAGTGCCTCAAGAAGAAGATTAGGTACTTAAAGGATTTCATAACAAGTACAGAGATCATGTGGTGAGCTCAAAATCCCTTGACAGTCTTTTCTGCCAAAGATGAAAGTATCTGGGACAAATCAAAGGACAGAGTTAGAGAATCTGACACAGGAGAAACATGGTGGATCAAGTTGTAAAAAGATGCAAAAAGGGCTGAAAGAAACCTTCTGTCAAATTGGATGTGAATAAGGAAAATGTAGTAAACTTACTAAAGAGAATTTGAAAAGAGTCTGGGCCTGGGTAGGCAGAAATGGTTTGTTTATGCACCTGCTTGTAGAAGATAGCTTAGGAATAATTCAGATACAAATGTGGGTTTGACCTTGCAATGGAGTTCTGAAAATATTAGAGAGCAACTGCATGGCTGGTGTAGAAGTGGTGTGACAGGGAGGAAAGAATGAATGATTGAATATAAGATAATATAAAACACATACTTTCATTAATGCCTTGTTTCATAACACAGTGATCCCCTTCCTAAACTCCAAGACAGCTCAGTCTCTGGACGAAGTGCTGCCTTATTCTTTCTCCTAAATTCATGCCTGATAAGGGTTTAAGTTATATGATACCTTTCCACCACCGTTTCAGTGATGGATGGAGTTTTTTCCATTTTAACAGCCTAAAACATTACAGAACTATGTATTTAGGCTAAAATGAAAACAGCTACTTTCTATCCTAATAATAGCCTAGTTTCTAAAATTATTTTTGACAGTGCAGTGTCCTTTTCCTTTCCTACAGAAACTGGACAACAAATGACAAGACAGAAAAACTTAATATTTGAATTTGATCATTCTAATGCATAAAAACTAAGTAACTATGAAAAAAATCACATTGCACTGTGAAACACCAGAAAAAAATCACATCAGTTTTTCTTCTCTGCTGACCTTGTATAGAAAGGATTGCTGTGGAGCTATGTTCAGCCTCTGGGTCTTCAGCAAGGCTCTTCATCCAAGGCCTTAAAAGAGAAAGCATTTTGACTTGCTGTGGGATATAAATACTGAATTCTCAATATTGCATACTTAATTTCAGTATAATGCCTAATACTTTGATATTTTTCAGATTAGGTTTTCTTCCTCTAGAAGAAATTGCTAGTTTGGGATTAGGTGCAACCTCAGGTATAGGTAAGACAGCCAGTTTTCACTTACCACAGATGTCAGCAAGAGTTAAACTCCTTTTTGGAGGTTAGTAGGAACAGCTGACTACAACACAGACAGCACAAAGGTTGCATGGAAGCCCAGGTGTCACTGGTGCAGATTAGAAATCCTGGTACATGGGTGTTTGTGTCTGTGGCAAGAGAATCACTGATAATGCGACTATGGAGAAAGACATCAGAGGTTTTTGGCCACTCTACTACACGACAAAAGGCTTAGACCTGGAAATAAAAACTAACTACAGGTGTATTCATGCTTGACTATGGGAATCATAGGCATTATGAGGGTAATTACTGTGGAGGAGGAGAACCTGTTGGTGACCAATTATTTCTGTGTAAAAGAAAACAAAGAAAAACCACTCAAGACTGCAAATGTCCACTGACTTCTCTTAGGTATAAGGAAAGATAAAATATGAAGCAGGGAGGCGTAAAAATATTATGAACATCCAGCACCAGCAAGCAAAGCAATGACTGAAATAAAAGCAGGTACAAGAAAGAATCAAAGGACAAAACAAAGAGGAAACCTTTCTACTTTACACACTCCATAGTTTTTTTCATTTCTTACCCCTTTCTAATCACATGTACCCCTCACTTTATGTAGGAAGCTACCTTAGCTATTAAAATACAGTTTTTGGAAAGTGAGACTGGAAACAAGAACCACCTGTGTCAAACACAGACATGCAGAAAGTCCCTCTCCCACAACATAAATATGTTTACTTTCTCACAAAAACAGTGTGCTCTGATTTAAAAACTGGGAATGCTGCGAAAAGCAAAAATCATTCTTCCAATTATGGCAAGGCATAAAGGTGTAATTGGAAAAAGCATATATATACATTAAATTTTGTATACATAAATTCTGTAATATGTTTAACATGCAATCTTCATTTTGGTGGGTAGACAATACTTTGTTTTGTCATCTTAATCACAAAAGTATATGATTAGCAGATATCAACTAAAAGTAAATACTCCACAATTAATATAAACTATATCAGATTATTGATTTTAATTTCCATTGTTTGGGATTCTCATTCATTTTTGTAACAATTTTCTTTCTTGATACATTGGTTTAATCAACTGCTGCCATATTTTTACTAATCATTTAAGTTTATTTAACAATACTTGTAAAGTTTTCTAAATGAGTAAGTTAAAAGGTGATCTATGCTAACAGCTAATTGAAGATTTTAAGAATTTTCACAAACCTGAATTTGTTTGCCTTAGTATTCTAGATCATTTATTTAGTAGATCAGAAAATAAAAGGGATTAAAGTTCAACCTTGAATATCAGTAATTTAAAAACCCAGCTGTCTTATTGTCACTGAATAGCCTGAGATCTGGGGACTGGAGATTTCTTATTCACAGTGAGATGACGGGACATTAAATCTTTCATTAACATATTTTTCTACCGTTTCATTTTCAAGAATTTCAGCCAAATTACAAAATAAGCAATCCTATTCCATACATTTTAACAAGCATCCATCTAAAACTTTCCATTCCAAAAAAAGCAACCACAAGCTTAGTTGTATTGCAACTGATATTGGAATTATTTTTCCTTTTCCTTTTCTCAGGCTGTTTCCAGAATCATCCTTGAAAATTAGAGTATTTGAGACCTACATTTATTTTCATTTCTAAGTGAACTTTATGGTAATTTTAGTTCCATGAATTCATGGCTCTACAACTCTGCATGTCATCGTGTTTAATTATATTAATTATTAACAGAAAGATTGAAGAAAATTTCTACTTCTCAGGCTGTTTCTTCAGAAACCAATAAAGAATTCAAGGACTTTTTGCGAGGACTACAGAAATCTTTGGAAAAGCAATTTTAAAAGCAATAATATTTTTAAGATAAAAGCAGAATGGGAAAATCAATTTCTAAAATAGTAATATTTCTCTTATGGAAAGAATCCAAAATTAGTAAGCTGGTGTAGCCTCAAAAGTAGGTTAAAATTACTTTCAGGCTTTTCACTCCTTGCATTTATTAATCACTATGAAGTTAATGCATTTGTACTGAGACTTCTACAGAACCTGAAATGTTTGATTTATGTTGAATAAATGTATTTTATTTGTTGAAAATGAATCCAATAAAAATTTCTCCTTTTATTGCTTAAGGAATTTCTTCTCCTGCAGTGTAAAACAGCCATGTCAAAAATAAAACACCATGAATATGCTGCCACTGACAGTAACAGAAACAAGGGAACTGACATGGGCTATTTTTTCCACTCTGCCACCAGCCCTGCTTATGACACAAACAGTGGTGTGTGGACATCAGTAGATTAACCATGATGGGTGAACAAGGTGGAGTTGCATGTGTTTGGTCAGACAAGTTCTCATCTGTGTCTCATCATTTGAAATTCTGTTGTTAAAGTCAGTTCATCAACAATTCCAAGAGTAGTCCATAGCTTCCTTTCTGTTTTCCTTAATATAGTTCTTATATACAACAACTCCTTGCTTTGGAGAATTGCCCATTTCACTCCATATATACATATACAGTGTATATATTTTTGTCTCATTCTTTTATATTACACCAGTTTAAGATGAGGTTAAACCCCTTTATGGAAACTCCAGGTATGACATGTGGCTGGTCATAAATTATATACGTAACAAAACTGACAAAATTACAAGGCAAAACAATTTCCATTTATATTAAAAACGCAAATACATTTTTTACATGTATTTTGCTTCCAAGTATGTTGCTTCTCAACATATTGGAACAACATGGACCTTGAGTTTATCTCATAACCCAGGCTTGGATTAAGCCAATTTGAGAGATTTAACAAGCTGAAGTTAACTACAGAAAAAAAATTCCTGGTCTATAACTAGTGTTTGTAGAGCTTATGTTTAAATTATAGTTTTTATAAAGTTTCTAGAGGCTACAGTGGAAGAATTAACTAATTCAAATGCACCTAAAAGTAGCATAATGACAGATTGTGTCTGAAGAAACCTGGATGATCAGAAATCTTTAAGCTGTCAGTTGCCTTAGCTCTGTTCAGTCAAAGAGATGACAGCTGTAACACCACCACATTAATGCCACCAGAGAGAGCACTCAACAACTAAGAGGGGAAAGGGGAAGCAGCAACACATCTTTGTAATTTTGAAGGGCTTAGTTATAGGTGGGATGTATAGAGAAACAGTGGTACACTGTGTACATTCTGACATGAGTGCAGAATGGACTTGAATTAATATCCACTGTAGTTTTCAGGATTTAGTACTGTTGGCATAATACTTCCAATAAATAGCACTGCAATAAAGACTACTTAATTTCTAGAATAGACTCTTTCCAAAGAGACTCAATTCATCTTCTTTTAGAAGGTATTTGATATACTCCAATCTTGGGGTATAGTAAGGTCATTCCAACATTTAGGTAGGATTTTCTGTTACTTGCATTTTGCTCTAATATTTGTGGTTATCAATGCCACAGAGGAAAGAAAAAATGCATTGATAACCCAAGAAATTATTCCAGAAAGCAGACAAAGCAGAATAGAAATCATCAGCATTCACAATAATATGCCTTAAACTTTTGGCAGGAAAGACAAGTTCTCTTCACAGGAAAAATGTGGACAGTAATACCTTTCATAAGGAATGTCATAAGCTTCCCTGAAGCCTTGAGAGACAGAACTAACCTAATAGTCACCTTCTGCAATGAGCTTGGAAGTGACAGGCCTATTAGCAAACTAATTAGCAATTCATTTTACATGGCTAAACTAATTTTCATGGCTTAATTATAAACCCTTTATGAACCTAAAACTTTCAAATACTCCATTTTTAATAATAAATGTTACCTTAAAACTCATCATAGTGAACTACTAATTTAAATTTCTACAGTAAGTAATGCTTAAAAATATATTAATAATTATGTTATAACATACTCCTTTAAAATAATAAAATACGAACCAAATGCATTCTTCGCTACTTTTATACTACAGTGCAAATACAACTACATTTTAATACAAGTATGCAGTTAAGTTTCTGCAAGTACACATTGCTCTGGAATCTGCTTGTAATAAGATCTGACTGGATTGTCAGGCTATTACTTTCAATACTGCAAGCATCGTTCATTCAGTACAGTCTCATGAGGGATATGTCCAGCTGGAAAGTAATGTAGACAAGTCAGAGTGGACCTGTAAAGCCAAATAGTAGGTGATAAGGATTTAATGTCCACACTATGCTCATTCCAGTAGTGGTGGGGTTTGTTTTTTAAACTTTGGACTAATTCTAGCTTGGCCTGACTGAAAGACAGTTTGCATCTGAAGCTGCTCCTGGACCACATCTCCCAGATCAGTTTAATCCAAAAGAAAGCCAAAAGGGATACTGAACGGATCAACTGGAACTGCTTCAAAATGTGAACCAAAGCATAAATCGGGAATGAGCAGATTCACCTCAAACCAAGCTCTTGATCCAAACGTAAATCGGACATACCCCTGAGATCAACAACTTAATATTTTTTCCAGAAACTTTCTGTTGAAATCTGATAATAAAATGGAAATTTCACACTTGTTATTGCTGAAACCAAAATCTCTGAAACCTCTGAGGACACCAACTGTTCTGTAGAATCAAATGATCAAACCACTCTGATCCGTGATGTTTAATCTGGAAAAGAAAAGGGTTTCACTTCAGCTGAAAGGGGAAAAAAACCAACAGACAGACCCCCTCAACCTCTTATAGGTTCTTAAACCAATGAGTAATCACAGACTCCCTTTCAAGACAGAAATTCCAACAGTGTGGGAGCACAAAATACCCACTGAAGTTGCCTCTTGTATATCACTGTCATAACTCTGAAGAAAAGTTATCTCTGTGATGGTCTTCACTCAAAGAGAACAGAGACCTTCATGATTGCCAATGGATTTAGATGATAAGGTGTAGATCACACTGCCTGGAAGAAGGAAGTAAGGAAATGCACTGAAATAACACCATAAAGTGACAAAAGGCACAAGAAAATGCAAAGAAAATAGACCATGGAATGCCCAGGTCAATTGACCCAGTGGATCAAAGATAAAGATAGATTTGGTCTTGATCCAGCTCTTCCCTCAGTACTCCAGACTGAGCCAACAAGAAGAGCCCTTAGACTTTCCATTTGTTCCGCTACCAGCTTGCAACCAGACCCTCTTCCTTTGACTATCCCCACAGTCAAAACAGAGAGCTCTATCGACAGCCTCTTCTGGGCTGTCTGCTCCTTCCTGTCCGTGGAAGGCCAACTAGGTTCGTCCCAGAGAACTCATACCAAAGCCTAGGGACTATTTCATTCTTACAGACAGCATGATTAGAACCATGATAAATTTGAAGCACACCACTGTATAGTTCTTCAGTAGGCCTAATGCCTTAAAGTCTTTGAAGAGCATAGGAAGATGTCTATTTCAAATGTTCTTCAGCATTTCCTTTCCTTTTCACACTCCTGGCAAGACTGCCAACCCAGTTCAGAAGACTCAGGCAGGTAAGAGATGTTGTTTCCTTACATTTACCTAGGAATGTATTAAAGACATTGGTCCATAGTCTTAAAGGAAACATATGAATGCAATAGATCCCCTGTTCTCAACTCAAATGACAGCCTGATGCTGGATGAAGAATACTTCTTTAGGACAGTCAGCTGTGTTATGGCCCAGTCTGTCACCAGTGCAAAGTAAGATATGTGTTCCTAGCAAGCCCAGACATTCACAGACAGCTCTATGTGTGCATATCCCATTCTTGATCCCCAAGAGCAAAGTACAGCTGTCCAGTCTTTGATCCAGACAGCATTCTTCTGCCCCGCTCAGAGCCTTCATCTCCATTTAGAGAGTTTGTTTTGCTGTCATTAGAAGAAAAGTTTTCTTTTTCCTTCTTTTTCTAAGCTGAAAAATGGCCACTTCTTTGGAGGAACACAGAGAAAAAACTTGCTTACAAATTCCAGTTGATGATTCCATGAAATTAGCAAAAGATTTTGAAGATGTCAAAACCTGTTGCCTGTGAACTACATATAAGAACAATCTGATTTTGTAATCTTAGTCCTCAAAAGTTGTGTGTTGGAAAAATGAGAGATAGAATACAAGTCTTCTTTCACACAAGAAAAATTTTGCTTTTCCTTCTCTCAGTCAGCTTCTTCAGTTAGAAATCTGTTAAACATTAAATTGCACATATGTTTGTTTTGAGACTAACATTTCTCTTCTGGCTTTTCACCTCCTAATTTATAACCTAGAGAAAGTTAGAATTTTGTTTAATATATTGCAGTTACATATTAATTGCTTACCAGGTCAATGTTTCAATCAACAGTTTTGCATTATTTAGAAACCAATGAAAATACAAAATAGTTTATTATGCCTGAACAGTAGCTCTCAAATTTCATAGTGCTAATTCTACATTTAGTAAACTATAATTATTCACACAGCCTTAAAGATCTCAAGCTTTGCAAATGGGTCTAGGTCTTCTGATTGAGTGGCCTCTAGATTTCTCTCTCACTGGGTTAAGACATGTTACAGAGGCCACTGACATGCAAATGTATCTCGATGAGCCTGAAAGGCAAAGCTATGAGCTGGATTTAAACTCTGTCCTAACCAAGGTTTCCCACTTCGTTGTGAAGAACATGAAAATAGTTTTAATAGAGACCAATAAAAAAAAAAGCAGAACTGTTGATAGTAAAGTTACCTTTGACTTAATTTTGTAGCCCTGTTATTTTCCATCTTGTTGTAAAATTATAAAACTGAAAAACTGATCTGAGAGTACTGGAAAAGTCTTACAGCTGCTATGGATACATGGCTGTGGCAATGATGTGTTTCTTTCCTGGTGAACAAGCAATATAAATATATCTTTTATTTACAAGTATGTTGCTTCATCTATCAAGGCTGCAAAGAACAGACTGCACTAAGTAGGTAAGTGAAGCATGGCAGAGAGTGATAAAAATGAAAAATTACTCCCACTTCAGATATGCTAATTCTGAGCCATGTTTACAATGTTTACAACCCCTTTTAAGGTAATGCCTCCAAGAACACAGCTTTAATGAAAATTGTATCAGAATATTCAAATGAAAGTATACCTTTTCAGCTTATTTCAATCAAATAAAAGGAATTCAAAAGCTCAGCTAAAAAAAAAAAATAAAATAAAAGCTCAAAGGATTTTAAATGCCCAGCTCAATAATATAAAGCAATCATTTACCTGGGAGGAAAAGGTTTGCATGATTACAAAGCCTTCTTTCTGTGACACTAGTTGCATAATAAGAATGTCTCTTTGAAGTCAGTACTACAAATGAAAATCATTTGATAATTACCCAACAATGGGATGCAATAAGTTTCAATATTTCCTTTCATTTAGCTCCTTCAGCTCCCTGTACAGAAGCGATGGATTCCTCTGGAGGGCAATTTAAGGCAGGAGGCTGATTGAAATGTTTCTAAAAATTGCCTGGAGAAACTTAGACATCTTCTTTTACAATAAGAACAATAGTCCGACATCTTTCATGCTGGGGTTTGGCAGCATGAATAACCCCAGGTTTTCCCTAGGTATACTTACATGGAAGCAGCTGCCATCTTAAACATCCTTGATTTAACTAAAGAAGTAGAGACCAAGATTTGTGCCAAAACCAAACCTTCCAGGGCAGTAGAATATGATGTTCTGTCCTGACAATTTATGATGCCATAGGGGGATATTGAAAAGTATTAAAAACTAGGCTTCACAGCAAGGCTTCACTGCAAGCGCTGGTCCTGGGGTTGCAATAGATTAGATGGTTACAGAAACAGATTACTTCTTCATCTTTAGTGGATTTTCCCTTCACCAAGAAGACTTGTGTCTGCCTCCACCCCTGTCCTCGAGTTAATGAATGGTGTCATCTTCATGCAGTGAGGAAGAACAGATCTAAAGAGCCCAGTGTGGTCCCCTTCTGCCAAAGGGCAGGGCTAAATGAGAGCTGGAGGCACCCCTGTACTTCTGCTACCATGCAACACACTCAGAAATGGAACGATACCTTTTCATGGAAGTTCCGTATCAACCCTATTTTCCCATGGCTATAATGGTAAATATTTGGCCTTTTTCATGAGAGAGACTGAGAAACACTTCCTTCAGACCTGATGACAGGCAGGCACTGAGGTATATAGTCTGCTCCTACCCTTTGGTCCAACAGAGAAGGACACAAAGCTGAGGGAGTGCTTTCCATGGGGTGCACCTGCTGTGTGATGAGAAAGGTGGATTCCTGACAAAATTATTGAAAAAGGAACTGCTGTATTTGTTAGCTACATGTACATACTCTGCTCCCGCAATTTTCTCTAACTTTATGATTCTGTCCCATTCATGTTAACGAAATATTTGACTATTATTATTCAGTAAAGATTTTCTGACTCATAGGGAAATACTGGCGGGTTTCACCAACTTTCCCACACTTATCAGAAAGAGCTTAAGTTTATTACATTACTTTCTTGTGCAATCCAGAACTGCTGAATTCAGGCAGGTTTTCCAAACCCAGCAGATGGGTGTCATTTTGGGGAAAGAAAATATGGATTCAATGTAGAAGATTTAAAGGGCAGGGAGGATCCTTGGAGGAGGAGGAAATACTATATCTCTTTTAGTATTTACTTTATTAATATTCATTTTTTAAGGCACAATGTATTTTTTATTATTTCCTTACAATCTGGGGAAGGAGTAGACATTACAGAGAGCAAACCTTTGTGGAGTGATCCAAATGCCATTGCAATTTGGGGTGTGGCATGTAGCATAATTTTCAAATCATACAGAATATCTTTCTAAGATACTGAATTTTTACTATTCTCCACAAATTCACTCACTTAGGAATTAGGCCTCATGCTTTTACCATCCCTGGGTTCTCTTCTTAAATCAGACCCTGGGATTCAGTGCATACTGCCAAAACCTTGGTTTTTCTACCCAGAACACAGAACGTGATAGGCAAGAAAAAAATTATTCTTATCTAAGAAGTTATTGTTATTATTTTTAATCATATTGGTTTAAAATCAATTAAAGAGAAAAAAATTATAACAAATTCTGTGTGTATGGTTCCCTTTTCTAAACCTGTTACTACAAGTGAAGTTTATGTAAGTAACTCCAGAGAGATTCTTATTTTGGCCAGGTTTCAGCTGAAAAGTGGCCTTTTATTTAAGCCTATCACTGTTCTTTTTCTATTGTTGGCTTTGAGCTTTCTATTTAAACCAGATCTGTGGCAAAAATCTAGACAAAATCAGCAGTGTTTATTATCCTTCCATTGGTGGGTTCTTTGGACAATAGTTCAAAAGACAAAAAGTACTCAAGGTTATTGCCTAACAATTCTTAGGTATCAATAAACATATCATAGAATCTTGAATATCTCCTCCACTATACTAGTATATCAATTCAATCTAATATTCACTTTATATTAAGCAGAGGACCCCAGTGACGAATAATAATTCAATAGGAAAAAAACAATAGAACAAAAAACAGGCACTGAAGAAGCTGAATTGAATGAGTAGTTTTGAAGGTATTTGATATAGATTATATATTTCATACCAATGCAATCCATAATTACTTGCAAGATCTATTAAGTTTGGTAAATTTAGTGGATTTGATATTACAAATAAGTTTTCTTTTGGAATATCCCATCCAAACCAATAAAGCTTATTAGAAATGGGCAACTCACTCTGCCTACATAATTTTTTAGACTCTGCCATTATAAATCTTGCTTCAATTACATTAAAAAAAAAAAAAAAACAAGATTAAATTATAGCTTATTTCATAGTTGACTTTTTACATAATTGAGACATTAAGCATATTACAGTGGCTGGAGTCATGATAGCATTGATATGCTGTTAAACATTCCCATTCTTCAGAGATACCACGTGCTTCAATAAACCCATCTGTACAGACAATGCCTTGAAAAACTGTTGTCCATACACAATGTCAGCACCATCTCTCAGTGAGCTGGCAGTAATATCTGGTCACCCTCACTTTTCTTGGCTTCACAGACTGACAACAGCAGATGAGTGGGACCTTGGATGAGGCCACAGGCAGAAGTCACAAACAATGACCATAACACACCTCAGCTGTCTAAGTGAATTAGAAAGCTTCAAACATGCATCTGGTTGTTATAGTAACCATGCACAAATTAACAAATATTAACAAATCCTTTTAATGTTCTTTTTAACACTACCTCTCCTATGAAATTTATATTGTTTTCCCCTTTGTGACTCTTGCACCCTCCAAGAGCAGTTCTGCATATTTGCTTTCACATAATTTTAATTGAAGACAATAAAACATATAAATCACATTTTCAAACATAATAAAAAACCTTTTAGGCATAATTAAAAATTATGTTCAATTTGTTACATCAAAATCTGACAAGGATTTATGGCACAAAACCCAAATTTCTCAACCCTGTGTTTTTTCTAGCAAAAACATTTCTGCATGACTAATTTAAGCATATTCCATTATTGAAATCAAAATCTGAAACTGTTTTAGCTAAATAATACAGATGGGAATTTTCCAATGTAAATTGCATTGCACCAATGATGATGCGATTGTCATCAGAATCACACAATACATAAATATTAATTAATTCCTGGACCAAAACTTTGTGGATATCTAAGAATCAATAACCTCAACATGACTTCAATTTCTTAACAGAAGACAGATCTCCATTCCAATGCAAACTAGATTCTTCAATGGAGCAAATTTTCTAAATCTGAAGACTATTATTTTGGAGGAGAATAATCAAACAAAGATGTGACTACATGTAAGTAGCTGCCAAAGAGAGATATCAAATGAAGATAGGAAATTTAAAAATATTTTAAATTATATATATTTTGATATATCAAATGAAAAAGGAGTAACATGTTTAGGGAAGTTAATCTCTGCGAAAAGTCATAGCTAGTAAAGGTAAAGCAAATGAAAATGAAACCTTTTTAAAGTATACTTAGAGAAAAATACATTGTAGTAATGGTATAGTCTCACCATTAGATTTTGATATTCACTATAAAGTGGAAAAGTAAAGTGTTTCTTAAGCATTATGATGTGTTTAAAAAGAAAACAGAATGAGGTATTCAAAGAAGATTCTGGATGTACATACAGACTGAGGAATGAGATGCTGGAGAGCAGTGCTGTGGAAAGGGAGCTGTGGGTCCTGATCAGTGACAAGTTAAACATGAGCCAGCAGTGCCCTGGCAGCCAGGAGGGCCAAGTGTGTCCTGAGTGTCACCAGGCACAGCATCGCCAGCTGGGCAAGGGAGGGGATTGTCCCACTCTGCTCTACACTGGGGCAGCATCACCTCCAATGGTGGGGGCACTTTCAGTCACTGCAATGTAAGAAGGACATAAAGCTGTTAGAGAGCATCCAAAGGAGGGTAATGAGGATGGTGAAGGGCCTTGAGGGGAAGCCATATGAGGATGGCTGAGGTCACTTGGTCTGTTCAGCCTGAAGGAGACTGAGGGGAAACTTCATCACAACCTACAACATCCTTGTGAGGGGAAGGCACTGATCTCTTCTCTGTGGTGACCAGTGACAGGACCCAAGGGGATGGCATGAAGTTCTCTCAGGGGAGGTTTAGGTTGGATGTTAGGAAGAGATTCTTCACCCAGAATGTGGGTGCACTGGAACAGGCTCCCCAGGGAAGTGGTCACAACACCAAGTCTGACAGAGCTCAAGAAGCATTTGGACAATGCTCTCAGGCACAGGGTGTCTGTGTCCTGTGCAGGGCCAGGAGTTGGATTTTGAAGATCCTTGTGGGTCCCTTTCAACTCAGAATATTCTGTCTTTCTGTGAAGTGATTTACAGTTTGACTTACAGTGGACTGGTAATAGGAAATGTCAAACAGCCCTGTAAAGTTTAGACACTTCTAAAATTGAGCCCTTGGTAATTTACACCTCAAAATACCTGGATGAGCATATTTCTGGTTTCAGAATTGCAGGAAAATTCAAGAAGACTGAAAGGGTGCTGAGGCTCTGCAGATACTCAACAAGAGTAACGGCAGATAATTATAGACTTGGTAGTCTGCCAATAAACCTAGAAAAAAAATAAAGGTTGATATGAAATTCAATTAATACAGAATAATAATTTATTACAGCCAAAATAATTTTACAGAATATAGGTCTCATCAAACAAATTAATAAATTGTGTATGAGACGACAAGAATGAAAAAGATAACTGGATAGATACAGTAGTCTGGAAAGATATTTTAACTTCTATTTACTATCAGTGATCTCATTTAAGAATTAGCACTACAAAAGATCAATCTGTTCTACATGACAGAAACTGAGAACTGTTCAATAGTTATGTATCAGAAAGCAGCTGCTTTTGTCCTTTGTCTTACAACTCAATATGTTAGTAGCGTTTTTCAGGGTTTGTTTTCAGGCTTGATGTTATTCCAAGGAATGATTAAGATTTAAATGTAGATATATAGCTACTTATAATGAAAGTGTGGCTGCCCCCCACTAAATAACAATAGCATCAATGTCATCAAACTTACATCCTTTTTGAGCACTCACCACACAAATGCATGTACAAGTATAGGAAATATTTATGTCAGAAAATCTCATAGAAGTGGCAACCCTGCTCAGGATAAAAAGGATACTAAAATGAACTTTTCCAAATAATGGGTCAGGAACATCACACCAGGAGTTTCTAATGGGAATGTCAGAGTCACAAATACTGAAATAGTGGTCAGTAAAGTTCCTTAGAAATTAGAAAACGAGACAGAAATAAATTGTCAGTTTTTCTCATTAAAGTAGTCGTTAATGAAAGTTCACAGGGATTTGTACTGAGCATATTTCCTCTCTTACATATGCATAAAAAAAAAACTGGAAAAGAAGATGAAGCCTCATGTGATGCAGTTTGCTGATGAAATGTGTGATCCAGCCTATGAAAGGTGCGGGCAAAGTAGTTAAACCAAAAAACATCCAAACAAACAGACAACAGGAGCTTTCAATCACAGCAATCTATTTTTAATTCCACCACCTTAAAAAATTACTTTTTTCTGTGCAGAAAACTTTGATTCCAAAATTTTCAAAATTCAAGCTGAGACAAGAAAAAAATCTTGAAAACTTTCAGCCAGAAGGCTTATTCTGTACTAGAAATACAAATAAATGAAAATGGGCAGTGTATCGGGAAGTGCTGAACAATATGAACAGAAATTTTCTGGTATTTATCTCTGCTCTTTTGAATGCTGGTGATATCTTGCCCATCATCCTAGAACTTCTTGGAGTTTGTCTTCATCTACGGGGTCAGAGTGCCCAAACAGTTTAACAGTGCAAGCTCTAATTTTTCCACCAACTTCACTCGCTTCATTGCATCTTTTAATGGCAAGAAGGTTAATTCAAACTTTTTCAGTTTTCCACAATTCCCATTCACATTCAGACCTGTTACTCTGAAGACAGGTTACCTTTCTTTCTTTTAAAACCTAGCATAGTAATATGAAGTGACAAACATCACCATTTTGACCTATATTTACTATGTCCTGAATCTCCTAGTCAAAAAACTAAATTATATTAACTTCATAATAGATACAGTCAGAAGGATTGACAAAACAAATGAAGCAGTAAACTGATGCTGAGTATTTAACTTGAACTGGTGGGAGGTATCCACAGTTCTGGGAAAACTGATAATTTACTAATGTTGAGAGAAAAAATGGAACCCACGGATTAGAATTTAAGTCACAATACCAGGTCTACTAAAAGGAAAAAATAACGGCAAATGCTTTGGATACTAAAGTGAGAAAGACAATTTGTAATACAACATGAGTCACCTTGGACAGAATATTACAACAAGTGCAAGAGCTACAGCGTGAAGCAAAGCTATCGAATGGCTGTCACCTGAAAAATAATGTTTAGCAAGAACTACCGTGAACAGCATGTTAAACCTGAGCTGGCATTGTAAAATGGTAAAACAAAAGACAAGCACAGTTGCATAGAAAATATGGACAAGGCAAACAATTGATTCTTTCAATATGGGCACATGAACATTAGAAAAATTGTGAACCCATTAAATCCACAGACTAATTTCTTACCACCCTACCACAGAGGCTAGGCCATAACACCTTCTGTCACACAAGTAAGTTAAAGGTGCTGTTACACAGATATTAACAAGACTTCTGATCAGAAATCTGTGCAAAGACTGCAGCTGATAAGCCAATGAGGTCATCAGCGCAGGCTCAGAGCGTAAAGACCGCTCCAACCAGACATCTCAGCAAGCTAAATTCATGGAAGAGGAGCAGCCACAGCAGAAAGAAGTGAAAGGAAGTTAATGCCAAAATCTAAACTCTGATATGAATAGTCATATAGCTACAAAATAAATTTGGTTAGGACTAATCTGGATTTCTCTACTTCACTTTGCACTGATTTGCATGAGCTCAACCTTCTGAAATGTCAGTCAGCTGAGAAAAAATTTCAGGGACATGTGGAAGCACAGATGAAAATGGAAGGAAATACTATTTTCCTCTATTGTGCAAGTAACCCCAGCTTAATTCCACCTCCCCAACCTTTCACTGCCTGCTAAACCAAAAGGAAAATCTTGAGGAAAAGCAACAAAAGAGACTGCACCAGCAATTTATAAGGCTGAAGCCCTTTCGCCATAAAAAAAACCAGAATCACTAGAATTGTTCAAGCTAAGAGAGAGCTAGTATTGATTTCATCGCCACATGCTTAGGGAAGAAGAATGGCTCTGCAGATTTTCTCCCTACAGACATCCACAACAGAGCATGAGAGTCAGGTGACAGGAGGAAAAGGAGATCTTAAGATCCTCGGTGCTGGAAAAAGAAATGGGACAGGTGGAAGAAGAACTGAAGATTTTCTGAAAAGTTCAGGTTGCTTTCTGACTGTAATGTTCTGGAAATACTGAAGCATTAGAAACTGAGAAGGTTCATAAAACCAGGCCCATTGTCTGCTCATTTTCCCCACTTACCACAGTTTGCTACACCTGTTTTTCCAGTAAAAATGAATTCTAAATAACATGCCACAGTGCAACTCTAGGCAGAGATGGGAGGGAGCAGAAATTATTGGACAGAGCTAGTATTGGTACCCATATCAAAGTACACTTCTATAGCTCTGTAGCTCTCTTTTCATGTACCTCCCACTGACCCCTCTCTGTGCAAGCACCTGTCTGTACAGGTAACTCTTGCTAATTTAACTTCTGTCTCCAAATAGGTAATATTGTGGGAAAGACACATGAAATGCAACCTGGCTTTGGCTCTGTGTTTCTAAAATGAAAACATCAATTATAATAAGATACTTAATTCTTTTTAAAAGTGTCATAACAACTTTTGTATGGAGATCAGGCATATTTGGTGCTAATGCAGCCTGTTTGGTAAGGGATTGTGTTGCAAGGTGCTAGGCAATTTCAGCTCTACCTGACTTTGATGCTGTAAGAGAGCTCAGCTTTTACAAGGAACCTCTTGGCATTTCACAAGGATTGGGACAGAGTAAGAACATTAGGAGATAGTTTGCTTTCTAACATTTTAGGTCTGATTCATCCAGACTTGACATTTACAGCCTTATTAAAATATTAACATCTTCAAGAGTAATTAAAAGAGAACCAGTCTAAAAGAGCTTTTTATATCAAAAAGAAAATAAATAACTTTTGTTGACTGTCTAAAAAAAGCGTGACAAAGCTTAATTACATTTGTTCAAAATCTAGCCCAAATAAAATGTCAAGATGATGGCTCTCTTTCAAATTTAGAACTGCATAAGAAACGTACAGGGATAGAGACTGTAATAGATATAACCAAATCCAAGTCTGTATAAAATGAAAAGCTGTTACAAAAAGAAAGTGAACCATTTTCATAAAAGCAACATCATGACAAATCAGAGGAAAACAAACATCATCTTCTTGCCTTTAAGAGGACACTTTAATTCAGTTTCACTGAGTAAAGAGGAGTACAGGAACATGAGGAATGAGGGATGAGGCAGTGGGGAGAATTTCTTAGAAATTATTAACCTTCTTAAACAGCATGGGTTTAAATGGCACCAGAAGCACATTAACCTAGGTTTTCAGTCAAATTCAGCTGCTCAGGTTCACTCTTAAGATCCCCTGCAGAACCAAGCTCAAGCTGTCAACTGAAGCAAAAAGCCAAATTGCTGTGTCTTCATTGAAGTAAAGATATATTGCCCAAATGATTTCCACTACTGAAGCAAAGAAAAACAAGGGCAAATGAACGAAAAGAATCCATCCAAAATTCAGAACAGAAATCTTGAGTGAAGAGAGAGTGATAGCTATAGGAAAAAAGGAAGAAATTAAGAACAGCACCTTAACTGGTTCTCAAGTCTCTCTTACATATACTTTCTGCTTGTTTACCCTCCTACCAGGTCGTTTAATCTTTGAATCAATTTCTGCTTCTCATTATTTTTTTCTGCCCTCCCTTCTTCATTGGCAACTGAGTTCAATTTCACAGTTCATAAGACTGGCAGTCTTCAAACTCTTTGTGGTTTACCCTTTAGAGGCTCTCAACCATTTTATGTACCACAAATGAACACAGTACCTCCTCAGGGATTAATCCTGCTATCCTTCAGCTGAGAACTCTCCCAGTGGAAGAAATCATATTGCCTGTTTATCCAGAGAAAGATTCTAATGCCAACAAAAATAACTCCAGTGTCATCATTAAAACATTCTCTAATTAGGACAGAAAGGAGTAAATCAAAAGTCATTATAAAGCTGCATCTTTCTACATACTCTAAATGAGTCATCAAAAACACATAAGCCTGTTGAATACCAGTATTCAGATAGCATCTCTGCAACATCACATAGTACAGGGAAGTTTTATTAAAACAAGGAACTTGAGATCTCTGTCCAATTCTAATTACAAGATCACACTTAGCTCTGTAACTGCCAGATGTCAAGTCCAAGCTGCCAAAGTGAAGCAGAACAGATGGCATAGACCCATTTAAGGCTCTGAGTTTTGAGAATGGGTTTGGGGGATTGCATAGAGGGATTTTTCTTGTGCCAAATAAAGTACTAGGGAATTTTTCAGCTTCTATAGGAAAAAATAATTTCAGGACAAATAAAAGACAATCCAAAGTTTTGAGCAAAATTAGTAGATACTTAAATGCCAATAAATTTTTCTTCTAGTGGGAATTTTTATAGCAAATTCTCCTTTCTGAATAATTTCTTGGTTTTAATATAAAAATGTCTGTAAAACCTCAAGTCATTCCTTAAAGTCTCTCCACTCCTACAAAAAGAAAAACCATATAAAGTGCTTTAAGACTGCAAATGAATCTTGGCTCTGAGTGCAGCTGAGAAATGTCAGACTGAAAATTAAAGAGGTTAAATAAACAAAAATAATTTTATTTTCCCAGTGCCTGTGGTAGCATTCACATAGAAATCTTACACCTGGCCTTCTATTAGACGGTTAAAGGATTTTCATCATGGGCAAAGTGGCAAAATAGAACTGTTTACCATTGACTCAAGTCCAAAGGACAAGAAGGTTTAGATATTTGGTCTCTGAAATCACCAAACTCTTCTTTGCTTAGAAACAAAATCCAGAGTGATACTGAGGATCTGATTCTTTCATTTTAATGGGAACTGCAGATGATCAACACATCTTAAGGCTGTCTTGTAAACAACTGTTCAAGAGCTCTTCATACTCTAGTTCAGAAGTGACAAGTATTAAGGATGGCTTTTGACAAGTGAACAGCTTAAGTCCAAGAAACTGCTGTATTGGATTTGCATGGCAAGGTTCTGGTGGGGGTGGTGGGAAGGCTACAGGTGTGACGTCTGTGAGAAGCTGCGAGAAGCTTTCTCCATGCCCAACAGAGCCAAATCCAGCCAGCTCCAAAACAGACCCTTCTTTGGCCAAGGCCAAGCCCATCAGCAAAGGTAGTAAACCCTCTGTGATAACTTATCTATGAAGGGAAAGAAGTTATTGTGCAGACATAATTGTGGCCAGACAAGAAAGGAGTGGGAATATGTGAGAGAAACAGCTCTGCAGACACCAAGGTCAGTGGAGAAGGAGAGGATGGAGCTGGAGCAGATTCCCCTGCAGCACGTGGTGAAGACCGTGGTGAGGCAGACTGTTCCCCTGCAGCCCAAGGAGATCTGTGAGGGTGAGAGATCCGCCTGCAGCCTGTGGAAGAGCCCCACACTGAAGCAGATGGATGTCCAAAAGAAGGCTGTGACCCTGTGGGAAACTCACTCTGGAGCGGTTCCTGGCAGGACCTGTGGAGGGAGGAGTCCATGCTGGAGCAGGTTTGCTGGCAGGACTAGTAATCCTGTTGGGCCCCATTGTGAAGCAGTTTGTGAACAACTGTGGCCCATGGGAAGGACTCATGTAGAAGAAGTTTGTGGAGGACTGTCTCTCATGGGATGGATCCCATTCTTGAGCAGGGGAAGGGCTTCTTTCCCTGAGGAGGAAGAAGCAGCAGAAAAAACCTGTGATGAACTGACTGCCACCCCCATTTCCATCCCCCTGCACCACTGAAGGAGAAAAGGGGGAAGAAAATGGGAAATCAGGAATAAAGTTAAGCCTGGAAGGAGGGAGAATTGAGAGAAAGGTAGGTTTCTTCCTCTGAGAGGGAGAGGCAGATTCAAGATTTGGTTTGCTTCTCATTATCCTACCCTGATTTTGATTGGTAATAAATTCAATTAATTTCCTGAAGTTGAGTCTGATTTGGTCATGACAGCAATCAGTTTGTGATCTCTCCCTGCCCTTACCTCAGCTCATGAACCTTTCATTGTATTTTCTCTTCCTTATCCAGCTGAGGAGGGAAGAGATAGAGCGGCTTTGCTGGGTGTCTGGCATCCAGCCGGGGCCATCCTACCACTGCTTTGAGAGTAGGAGGCTCGTTGTGTGCCAATGTAGTGCTGTTCTAGGCAGGGCCTGCCAAGGCCAACAAGATCATGGTGGCCAACAAGATCATACCATTTTCCCTAAACAGACTGAGTTCCTTCCATTTGAAACTTGTTTCTCTTGAGACCCTTTTTATCTTTTATCATTGCTATACTGCAGTACTTAACCCCTCAGCCATCTTCCCAGAACAATGCTTGATAATGGCTGTTTTCCCTTAGGAGTTTGTGCAACATCAAGTGCTCAATGTTGCAAACCACACAGCAAGGCAGGGGCGGATGAAAGAAACATACTCCTAAGTGTATTGAAGAACAGGTCAGTAAGCTCATGTAACATACTGTGAAAGAATTTAGAGGACAAATACACTAAAGTACTGAAAATAAAAGTCTAGGCCTAGTTTTCTCCTGCTTAGCTTTCAATATTTTCCTTGGAAACCTGGCTGCCTTACATCCTGTTACTATATTTTGCAACCATTAAATCCCTCTGTATAAACCAGTGCAATTCAAAGAACAAGAAGCCATAGAAAGGAAATCCCTCTTCTCAAGAAGGTTTGATTTAAATCCCTTCTTGCAAAGAAGGTATCTATGCACCACTCACATTCTAGGCAAATTCTTCAGCTCTTGCACCTACATTCACTCCATCTTTAACAAAACAATTAGAAAGCTTCAAACATCCTCTCTATTTTTATTTCCTGACCTCAGTCTAATTGTGAGAGCAAGGAACAAGCTCTAGACTGCGAATACAAAAGAATAGGTTGGATCACAAGAAAGAAGTGGAGAACTATGCAATAGAATTACAAACAGAAATATTTTATTATTATTATTATTGCCTTTAACAGGGAAATAAGGCAGCAAGCCAGGCTGATGGGCCTCTCAAGCAATCAGCCTCCACTCACGGTTTTCTGTGGCAATTGGTGAAACAGATTTAGGACCAAAGCCTTTAGTCCACTAATTTATATCCTTTGCATTATTATTTTAGACCTTGTAGAATTTAGCCCTAAAATGGAAAAGTTTTCCTTTAAAAATGGGGATAGGGAAATAAAGGAGGGTAGTTAATGATGATATATCAAAATTTTGAAACACAGAGATTAAACAATGAAAATACAACCTCTGGGGGGAAAAGATGAAGGTAGAAGAGGGGAATAAATGAGCTAAATTAGCCAGCTCTAAAGGGGGATCTTTTTGCAGAGTAGCTAACTTGTCTGGCACTTTATTTACTAAACTATCAGGCTACAAAGACTATCATACACTTATCAGCTATATATATCTTAATACACAATCCTTTCTCACTGAGATTTCAAACAATCCTTTAAATTCTCTTTTCTTCTTCAATGTTTAAAAGTGATTATTTTTAAACAAGTGAAACAGCTCAAAAATATGATTATCTCTGCAAAAATATTGTTTATGAGAATGCGGAGATTTCAGAGGAGTTACCAGTGAAATACCCTTAGACCTGAAACTCAACATCAACTATTGTTGAGTTGAGTGTGCATAATGTGCCTAATATTGCCTGTGCATAATGAAGGAACTAAATATACCTGCCAGACACCCAGAGGGAAAAAAATAAAAAGGAGAGTTGCACAGAAATGCAGGAAAGTACACTTCTTTAAGATCTGAAGATAATTCTTCCCTATTTTTTTCCTGTCTTACCAATAAATGAAGTTCTAAGAGAAGGAACAAGTTATTTGCCTCAGTCTCCTTCTCACACCATAAAGCAGTTAAGTGTTCTTCTCAGTAGGTGCTCAGCTTCTTCCACACTGTTGACCAGGTTTGCCATGTTTCTGCACTTTAGAGAGCCAACTGTACCTATACCTGATCAGCATAAAAAGACCTAAGTCAGTAAGAGGAAAGCCAGTTGCTCTACACTAGGCTCATGAGATGTTTCTCTCACTTCTGGCAAGACTCATTTACTCCATGTCTTTTCCCATCTGACACAACCTAACTGTACCTTATTACCTCATTTTCCTATCTTCTCTCCAAGTCTCATTTACAACTGTACTTTGCTCTTTGCCGTTGTTTTCTGCAGTTTCTCACCAGAATCTTTCAAAGATTTGAATCTTCAGAGCGTTCTACAACAGAGCGGAGATATTGAAGGAAGGGTGAA
Source organism: Dasyornis broadbenti (assembly GCA_013397935.1). Lineage (NCBI taxonomy): Eukaryota > Metazoa > Chordata > Aves > Passeriformes > Dasyornithidae > Dasyornis > Dasyornis broadbenti. The sequence goes on along the minus strand of VZRN01005907.1, from coordinate 2,122,347 downwards.
CAGTACCCAGCAGACTGGTTCCCAAGAGTGCATAGGATCCATTCATAAATGTTTTTAATCTGAGTTCCTCTCAAAGTGGTGTATTTACATGCTGTTCTCATTCTCAGAGCATACATCTAAGGTCTCAGCCTAGTCCTAGACTGAATCTCACAAGAGTCATCTTGAACATCTCATCTGCCTTAACCATTACAAATTAAGCTATCAATAAATAACCGAAAGAAAACATTTCATTCTTAAAACCTCTCAGATCTACAGAAAACTTGGCTACAATTAGGCCCTACTACAACAAAGAGGAAAAAAATGTGTCTCAAGGCAAATAATGTGATTTTGTAATAAACATTCAGCTTATGTTTCTGTTTGTAGAAGATTGTTTTTCTTAAATAAAATACGTGATGAGGTCACCAGAATTTTTCTCCCAGTTTTGTACTCATTAGCTATCTTGAAGATACTGATGATATTCCTGATCCAGAAGTGTTAATCCCTACATGAGTAACTTCATCCAAGGTAACAGTTCTCTGTTTCTAAAGTCACTTTTATATTCAAGTGTTTATAAAATCATAGCCAAAACCAGGAGCAACTAGATCCATAAATGAGAAAATCAGTAAATAACTCATGATTTTACAGATTCTAGTCAATAAAGTTTCTCCACAGAAAAATGTTCACTGAAGACTCAGATGAATACAACAAGATAATGCAAGGTAGTGTAACAAAATCTGCCATTTGTTTTCCTGATCTTTCACTCAGTTGCTGCTTCTGCTGCCAGAATAGTGAAAATGTGGAAAGTCTTATTTAACACAAAATTTCTGTCTGCATCCAGAAAAATATCACATTTTGGTCTGTCATGTTACATGACTCCAATAACTGAGTATTATGATGCTTTTTCTTTTTCAGTCAAGTTACATTTCTTTCATTACATCAATAGTCAATTATTCTAATTTTATCAACTATATGGTAGAAACTATTCAATGACAGAAAACAATCATACAGAAGCGAAAATATTTAAAAAGTATACAAATTGTTGAAGAGTAATCATTAAGAAATATGCACTTTGATTTTCTAAACTCTAATGAGCTTGAAATTAACATTTTCCCTTCAAACTCGATCTAACATATACATGTCTTCCTGCATGAAGCTAGGAATTGTTGTTCACTTTAAATTCTGACACAGAGGCACTTTCTGCTGAAAACAAAATGTGACCTTTTTCAGTTTTACTGATTGCCTTTGAAGAGAAATAAAATGTCACTGCATCTCATGAAATTTGCCGGTAACTCATGTGAATCAAAGATATTTCTTTCTCTCAGTGGGAGACCGAGGCCTACGCAACCTGCAGTACACAAAAAAAAAAAAAAAAAAAAAAAAAAAAAAACATTGGTTTTTTATAACCAANGTTTTAGTTACACAACAAAATTGTTTGGATGCTGGATGAAAAAAAGAGAATTTAAGATCTGGTTTTGAGTGCCTTTCAAAACACAAAAAAAAGGAGTGCCTCTCAAAACACCCAACAAAAACCCCCAGAAATCAATTTTCAATAAGTTTCTACAAGCTATAGTTTCCTTAGTGCAGGGATAAGTTCTACCCCATATCTGCCAAGCTCCTTATTCCAGCATCTCCTGTTGAGGACTAAGTTTGACTCTTGCTTGTTAAAGCCTAGCAGGAAGCAGACAGGAGCACAACAGAAACCAGCATCTCAAAACTGATTTTAAGCAGGAAACATAAAAGGAGTCATATCTTTTAAAACATATATCATAAATAAATTCTTTGTTTTGTTTGCAATGAAAATTTCTGACACCACCATATTCTTTATGTAGATTTTACTCTGTGAAAACATTTACAGAAAACAAATAACAAATTTACCAGTTACCATCAAATGACTCTTCCTGGATTTTATTGCTTCATTATTTCCATTAAGTAATCCAAGAAACAAAAGGTCAAGGTATCAATAGCCTCCTGTAACACCAAGACGGAATTAAAGGAAAAAAGCAGAACCACGATCTTGAAAGCATGATCCTTAAAGGTTGAAACTGATAAAAAAATACATTGATCTCCTTTTCTTTCCTCCAAGAAAAATTTTTATTCAACTGTCTCATCTAATTACAGGGAAATTACAAAACTACAGCATTCCATTTACTTAGACTTACAGTTTTAAACCTGATTCCATTTTTCAAAGCTGAAAATTTTCTATTTCCAGGTTGTATGGGTTTTTTTCCACCGAACAGTGGAGTGCATTCTATTCTGTTCAGTGGAGTGTATTCTATTATGGTCAGTTCCATTCTACTACATTGACATTATTGTCAAAGTAAAAAAACTTATAGTGAAAAAATAAGGCAAAGAAAAAAAGAGAAAATGTGATGATTCTGGATTTTGCCTGTCTAATTTAGTGAGGACAAAAAAAACAAAATTAATTTAAAATTACATATAAAGCTTTTTTTTTTTTTCCCCTTCACAAGGAGTTTCAGAGAGAAAGATACAAGCTCTGTTAGAAAATGTGATCAGCTCTGAATAGAACGTTTAGATCCCCACTCTGGAGTACAACTTATGATCCAACAGACACAATCTTCTTTGGTGTTCCGGCTAGAGGGTACCCAAAGAGGTAGATTAGTTTTTCAACATTTGTACTTCAGCAATCTTTTTATTCCTCTGCTCTTCTATGTCAACACAGTACCACATGGAAAATCCTAGAAAAAGCCAGTCTTGCCCTAAATTAGTCCAATGCCTAGTAACAGAGCACACATCATGCAGAGATGGTCACGAGAGTCCAGTTGCATCCTCATTCCCTTTTCCAACACACCATGTCTGGTTACAAGCGTCTCAGCTTGGAAGCTGCATCCCCATGTGCAGAAACATTATCCTCCCCCTAAGGCTTTACTGTGAACTTTCTATTTCTGCATGTGGATTCTGGCATGGGGAAAGTATAGCAGCCATGGTGAGCCCACACCTGAAATCTTTGAATCACACCTGAATTGTTTGCACCTCACTTTGCATAAGGTCCTCTGACGGTATAACATGATAAATGTGATGTGTTAAACATTTCTTAAAGGTTTGTAGGACCAAGGACACTGAACTACAACTGGATGACTAATCCTCTGTCTCTTAGCCTCTCTTCTATGAGGGTTTATTTAAAAACTTCAGTGAGGCAAAGGAAAAATGAAGGGGTTTAGCCAATCCTTTATTTCTGATTTTTACTTTTTCAGAGCTTTGTATTAAATGGTAAGTGCAGTTCCTACCATAAAAACATGTGTACCATGCTGCTTTATCTTACAAGTAAAAGTAATTTTTTCCAGTGAAAATACCATGTGTTCTAGAAAGGTGGGCAGCGGGCACACCTGCAAATTAATCTTGACAGATTATGATCCAGGGTTTATATACTATACTTCCTGATTTATAAGCCTTTCTAGAGAATTAGCAATAAAATAACTAGCATAAATCTTAAACTAATGGTTTACCTACATTACACACTAGCAAATAGCTCAAGAGCTCCAAACAAGCTCTAAATAAGCTAGTTTGGTCAGTATCAGATACAGCCTAAGCACCTTGAAGCAGAGGAAATTAGCCCCCAGGAGCTCTATGCTTCCACTTGGCATGAGCTTTACTATATAGATTGACCCCTAGTTTAACTCCTGTGCTTACCATTTGTACCTGTTTTTTTTAAGGATAATAAATCTTTAGTATTTGTCTTTCTTTAAGATCATGTATATAGCAAAAATAGCAAACAAAAATATTTTTAAACCCATCAGACATTTTATCACTGCTGAAGGTCACATTACCAATGACTAAGAGATAGGAAAAAACATCATAAAGTTATGTGTGGTCACGTTACCCTTCTACTGACTTTGATTTGTTTGCAAGAATAATTTATAAAACTGTTGGGATCTGCATACATTAACCAAACTATCCCACTACATCTTTCATAGTGCTAACTAGTTATCACTAGTGGTAACAACACAGTTAATGAACAAATCATGATTAAGTATCAATATGTCACCAGACAATATTAATTCAACCCAATCACTTGTTCTTAAGCATTTTTAGTTCAGAAACAACATAACTGGAAATACATTGGCTGGTGTCATTGTGTCCACCCTTTTCTTCAGATAAATGTCTGTGCAAATTTTCTATTTTTCCTGTTACTCTGTCAAATAATTCAGTATCAAAAGCTTTTATCATACCATCAATTACATTTCTTGTGATAAAACTTGTTTTTATAGTGGAAATGCTTTTGTTCTCTGTAATTTAGAAGACCCATCCCTAAACATCTGCAATGAGAAGGATAATGCAACTAAATTAGTGGCAGCTGTAATCCTTAGCATAGCAAAGATTATCTTAGCCTGTCTGTTAGAATTGCAACCCCTTTTTATCTAATTGTTTGTTCTTCTTGCTTTTGTCCCTTCAGCATAACAATTAAATGCTGCATTCTCCTAGGCAGTCTGCTCAAGAGTTGATTGTGCTCAGATGATTTAGTTGGGAAAGAAAAGAAGGGAATAAATGTTGAGAAATGTGTTGGTTTCACTTATTCACAGAGGATTACACTAGGATACAGTACAGATCACTTGTCTTCAATAACAATGCCCTTTTAAACACTGGTGTGGATCATTACTAGAAGATCAGAAATTATCACCCTCTAGCTGCACTCTACCTTTCCCCTTTTTTTATTCCCTAAACTGCAAGTAATAAGTTGGGATCAGGTCATCCCTCGGTTTAAGGTAGTAGCTTGAATTACAGAAATATTCCTGTAATATTAGGAGTGTACGCTACCATCTTAACACTTCCTCAAGCACATTCCTGACTTCAATTTTAATACGTGTCATGATTCCCTGTTTGGCCTACACACACACCCACTGCACATCTTTCTAAAATAAACAGAAGTTCTACTGGAAAAGAGTAGTTTTCTACTACACTATGTAGTAACATGGTAAGAGCAGCAGACCCACAGATGAAAAGCTTCTCAGAAGAAGACCTGCAAATGAAGAAACCGCTTTTACAGCTAGTGGACATTTTTCTTAGCTTGCAAGAGCTTAAATCAAAAGAACCCACAATTTTTGCTTCAGAATACTCCATTTATCTGCTTAATACTACTGCCTGAGTCTTCTCTGACTGCAGACAGTCTGCATCAAAAAGGGAGCAGAGACTATAGGATTTACACTACATACCGGTACTTAACATTTATAGCCTTTGCTTACAGCCCCTGTGCACTATGCTGTGGAATTACACTTTAATAAATGTTTTATCTGCCACTCTGTCTCCTTTGCAACAAAATCCATTAAACGAGTAAGTATACAAGCCAAAGAAATGGAAAAATTAGGTGAATGCTATCCCCAACATTTAAAATTGCAAGATTAGTCTATACCAGCTTTCATTTAGAAGGTATAAAGAGAAAAAGAAATGCAGCACACATTTGAAACTATCTATTGTAAGTTTGCTTTACAGGCATATCTGTAACCACTGCATAATTGTAATGTCAGTAAAATTACGTTCCTTCGTGGTGTACTTCCCAATTTTGTATCAACATTTGGTGAATTTGTACATGCTGGATCCATACACAGTCTCAGAATCAGGTATTGTGCTTCTGCTAGCAAACAGCAAAAAGCAGTTCCCTGGAACACTTAGCAGCTCCAGGCAGTAGTCTGAGGGCATTCGCTCTGTTTTAGACTCAAAGCAAAGACCTCCATTTACATCCCCTTCAACATTTTCCAGATTCTACAAGTACCAGTCAGGCTGTGGGTGTGCTCAGTCCTGAGCTAGAAGTCTTGGTCCTTTCAGCCATACAGCCTAACCCACGTGAGACTTGCTACTCATGCTCTGTGCTGTATCTAATCTCCTGCTCTGTACTAACCAGCGTAGTAGGAGCAAGAATACCACACGCCTGTCTCTGCTATTTAACACAATTACCTTCATCTTGGCTTAGCATCTATTTAAGTATGGAAAAGGTGAGACAAAACCAGCAAGATCCTATTTAACTTTGATATCAAACAGACAGCACTTCTACATTAACAAGCATATAGGGTTTAAAATTCATGTTGAACCAACCAAGAATGAAACAACCCCAAGACAGGGATACAGCAAAGTAGGTAACAAATGAGAAAAACAGAAACACAGAGAGTATTAACACTTGCACAACACATAAAATCTGTGATTCTAGTGAACAGGAAATGCATATATATATGTGTGTGTGAGAGTGTATTATATGTGTATTATATTTTTATATATAATATGTATATATACATAAAATACATACATATGTGTGTGTGTGTGTGTATATATGTATATAAATAAAGGAGGGTCATCCTTATCCTGGGGGCATCAGGCACAACATTGACAGTTGGTCTAAAAGAGGGGATTGTCCTCCTTTGCTCTGCACTGGTGCAGCCTCACCTCAAGTCCTGTGTGCAGTTTTGGGCACCACAATAAAAAAAAACTATCAGAGATCTTCCAAAAGAGGGCCAAGAGGATGGTGAAGGGTCTGAACAGGAAGCTGTGTGAGGAGTGGCTGAGGTAACTCGATCTGTTCAGCCTGGGGAAAAGGCTCACAGGGGGAAGAGGAGGAGCAGGCACTGATCTCTTCACTCTCATGACCAGTGACAGGACTTGAGGGAATGGCATGAAGCCATGTCAGGGGAGATTTAGGCTGGATACTAGCAGAAGGTTTTTCACCCAAAGGGTGGCTGAGCACTGGAGAAGGCTCCCCAAGGAAGTGGTCACAGCACCTAACCTGCCAAAGATCAGAAAGCACTTTGAAAATGCTCTCAGGCACATGGTGTGTTTCTTGGTGTGTCGTGTGCAGAGCCGGGAGTTGGACATCGATGATCCTGATGGGTCCCTTCTAACTCAGCATATTCTGTGATGTACTTTTGCAGGCAGATATATTATGGCTTCTCTTGGATCCAGTCCATACAAATTCAGATTTTTAAGTGTATCTTGGCCTGAGAGTTGCCCTTTCTGGTTTTATTTGGTTGTTATTTTTTACTAATCCAGTTTTACGGTTCACTTGATTGCTTGCCAATAAATGTATCTTCAGGGGCATCTGGTGTCGTGGCTTGCATCTGACATGATCAGAACATCTCAAATGCTGTCTTCAAAGTGCATTTCTTTTTATTTGGATATGAATTTCAAACAGGGATGGGCAAGAGAAAGCTTTTTTCTTTTGAATTTCTAGTTTTGATTTTCTAGTTTACTCCCCAAAGCTGTCAGCAAGACCTGCAGTGATATGTCAAAATGAGGAGGGATGGTCCTCAATCTGTGAATGTATTCCTTTTAAAGAATATATGACTACATCTGGTCAAGAGGATGGACACTGAAAGTGGTCTTTCATCTGCTCCTGCTTTTTCATGTTGCTTTTATATTGAAAAAAAAAAAAAAAAGGTAGATAAATTATTAGGAGCCCTCCTTTTGAAGGCTACTATGTTAGCAGATGGAGATATGTAGAAAGTGTCTATTCCCTCTGTCCATATAGGGGTACAGCCAGCAGGCCAGTATTCCAGAAAAGTCATCGGGAGCTGTGAGAATCTGCTAACATACTCATAACTGCTGTACACGATCCTAAAACCATTAAAGAAATCAGACTGAATGGATATTCCTGATGGTTTTTGCTTTAGTAAAGCCAGGAGATCAGAACTAGACCCTCCTCTTTTTCTGAGATCACATCAGGAAGAATTGAACCACAAATAACATAATAATGTATCTTCTTCCCTGAGTTAAATGGAGAATAAAACTACAAACTCATTTTATTTGACTTGCATTGAGTAAACTAATTTTTGGTGTAGGTTTTTGGTGGAGGCTTGATTTGCATGTTTTATTTAGTACCATGTACATTCCAACAGACAGAAAACTAAACTCAACATTCCCAAAAAAATATCCCAGAAGTTCAAGACAGGATATGCCTCACAATAGCCGAAATCCCTAGCAACTATTGCGTTTCACAAAGAAATCAGATGGGATATTCTATATTCATGGAGCTTGTAACATCATTGTATGGATATGCCTATTCTATCCCTGATGTGTTATACTACATTTGCCTCCTGGTACAAAAAAGTCAGCAGCATTCACCTTATTATTGCATTCCAAAACAGTCTGAGTATGTCAAAAGTCATGTCTGAAATAGGACAGTCTTGAAGTAGCCGGACATCAAGGGCAATAGAAAGGTCAAAAGTCCTTTACAAAACAGTAAAAGTCGATCATCTTTGGACACAAAGTCAATTGCCCTCGGGCAACACAATGGAAATCTAGAAAGTCTGTGTTTGGTTTGTTATTCCTCTTCATTGAGCTCTGCTACTGCAGGACTGCAGAGTCAAGTTTAAAAGGAAATTAAATGTATTTTTAAAAAACCAACAATAAAACACCAAAACCACCCACTTTTTATTGATAGTAACCTTCAATTATATTTAAAGCAAAAACAAGAAAAAAAGAGGCAGGTGAAAAAAAAACCCTACCACTACAGAACATAATACTTAAAGATTATTTTATTTTCACAGAACCATAGAATCATTTAGGTTGGAAAATATCTTTAATATCATTAAATCCACCTGCAAAACTAGCACTGCCAAGTCCAGCACTAAACTATGCTCACAAGGCCCACATCTACACGTCTTTTTAAATACCCCCAGGACTGGTGACTCAATCACTTCCCTGGGCAGCAGTTCTAATGCTTGAAAACCTTTCTGTGAAAAAATTTTTTCATAACATCCAATCTGAACGTCCCCTGGTGCAGCTTGAGGCCACCTCCTCTCTAGCTGCCTTTCCTAACCATTTTCACCCAGTTTGTATTCTCAGCATCATAAACCATAACTCAGATAATTAATATTGACACCAATAATATTGTTTGAAAGCAGTGCAAAAATTCTGATATCAAGGTTCCTTAAAGAAATTCAGAAACTTCTTATTTTTCCCAATCCCCAAGTCAGATGCAGTAATGTAATAGATTTCAATATTTATTTCAGTATTACACAGAGATAAACAGCTATGCTGAAGCTATGCATTTTGACATGCCCTTCAGATTTTTCATTCAAACTATGCAACCAGAAATATGTAATTATGGTAGGTAATTTTGTCTTTAAAAAAAAAAAAGCTAACTTTTATGAGTGTCACAGAAGAAGCTGAAGATCATTAGGAACATGATCCTATAAGAACAACAGCAATACAGGTCTCTCTAACTGTTCCCTGCTGTTACAAGTGGAAGGTGAAAGGGTGATAACCAGAGCAGGTCTATTAGTCAGGTTTGAGAATTTGCAGATACTGCATCTTCCAGAGCCCATATCTTTAAAAAGATGGGTTTATCTTTCAGCTTCCCCTTTTTTACAAATCTTTAGCTAGAAACAGAAAAAAAATATGAAAGAAGAGCTTTCAATAAGTTTCAGATCCAGTCCCTTGATCACCTTCTGGTGCTGCTGTTCAAGTCTGTATAATCCTCAGGCTCAGTGTGTGTGTTAAACATCAGCCCTGAAAATTCGATCTTTCTCATAAAAGGCTAATTGACCTGTCACTCCCACAGGCTTCTTTGCTCACTGAAGCAGTATGTATATTCTGCCATGTTTAAATTTAACACTGAATTTATGTTTTATTGCCATTTGTTGTTTGCCTAAGTTGATGAAAACAAAATAAATTGCTCATTCAGTAAAAATCATGTAGAATTTAAAAAAAAAAAAATCCTCTGTGACTTGTAATACAACTTACTTAATGACTGTAGAGTTCTGTTAACAGCTATGAAATCCAGGATTTATACTTTGTTTACAATCTTTATCTCTTATCTAATGTGAGTCAGAACTCATTAAACATTAACCCATTTATTAAATGACATCTTTACTGTAAAAGTGACTTTTTTCTCCCAGAAAAATAAACAAACAAAAACTAAACAAAACAATCTAGATATTGCTGTGATTAGCCAGGAGTAAGTTAATATGTGAGATGGAAAAGGTTGAACTGTGTTTTTCTCTATGCAGTTAAAACAGAAACCCTCCAATCTATCTCACCGAAGATAAGGATGTCATAAATATCAGGCTTGAGTGCAGAGCATCCAAGACAGAGCTCACTTTGCTCACACAGGAAAAGCCTGACATATCTAAACAAGGAATAGAGCCCAGATGTAAGAAATGCCCCCCAGAAAGCTATCTCCATCTTTTAGTCAGGCTCTGCTTTGCACGCAGGGAGACAACGGTATAATCAGCATTTATTGATCCAGACACCTACAATATAACACTGCAAGCAGCTTGTAATTTACTGCATCTCCTGAGTCACAGCTCAAAGTAAGTCCCACATGTCTAGAAACATTAGAAGTAATGAAAAATAATTATTCTGCAAAAGTCAGTTGCAGGAAGAGTTATGGTATTTCTGTGCCATTCAAGCATCCCTTCAGTTTCAAGACAACACAAAAGGTCAGAGAGACATCCCTTCTTCTAACAGTACTCCCTTAGTGCATCATAGAGGTCAGACAGCAAGACAAAGACACAAGACTTGGGAGGCCTGGTATATATTGTGCCAAATCCCTGACAGTGTCATTCATCCACAGCTACAGGTGTCAAAAAGTCTTTGTTAATGCACAAAGCTAAGGTTTTCCCAGAAATGAGAATGAGACAGGACAGTTTTCTGTAAAATGGTGATGGTGGTAACTTTGTGCAGGAGAGCTACATGACAGGCTGTGCAGTGACTTGTCTTAAGGAAAAATGTACTGAAAAAGAAAAACTCAGCATTCTGGCTATGGGCCACTGAGACTCAGAATGGGACATTCTCCCAAGCCCGTAGCCCAACAAAAGTTCACTTTCATTCACTGGAAGAGCAGCTTCCACAGAATATATCTGACAGAAATAACATCTGCCTGTTCATCCCCCACTATCTGCCACCTACTCTCTCTGGCGGTTTGCCTGTCACTGAGAGTTTTTTTCTTTTCTCCCTGTTCACAGAAGAAAATTCTTCCCTATTACTTCATCTGTCTCAGGCAGGCCTCTGGTGTCTCTGGTCTTGTCTCCTTTCTCTCAGCCTTGGGAAACTATCTCATACCTTCAGCTATGTGACACTTGAGAGGTTCACTGATCATTTCTCTTCTTGATTATCAGAATACTGTATTTTAACTAACCAAAATGGAAAATTTCTTTGAACTCCAGAGCTTTTCAGCATCTGCAATAAAAAGAACTTTCTAGTTTGCAGGCTCAGTCAGGCAGGGTGACTGTCATGGTGAGCTTTGGGCATGTTGGATGGCTACTCCCTTAAATTCCATTTCACATTAATGTGTCTCTAGCCACAGCTTTAAAGAGTCCATGGCCAAGATAAGTATTGGTGATGCTATCAGCAGTGACATAGATGCTGAAGACAGGCAAACAACTAATTAATTGCATGCAGTTTCATTAATACTAGAGGACATAGCCCTGGCCTGTGTCCTCAGCCAGCAAAGTGAAGTGCCTACCCACAAAATCTGAGGAAATGGATGCAACAGACTGGGCATCTGTGACAGGTTAAGACCAGGAAGGGCAAGGGAAAAAAAATTGTACATGATTTGCCCAAGTAAATGAGCAAGACTGAGGTCAGCTGCTATAAGTCACTGAAATGTTCCTCCCCTGACATTTTGGAGAAGATAGCCAGTTTCCATGACAGGAAAGCAAAAGCATCTTGGTCTTCAATAGCTAGGGCCAACTCAACCACTTTATGAGCATAAGAATCTGTTTCTTTAACATATTCAGAGGCCCCCATTCAATAAATGCTGCTTTACAGTGAGCGCCCAGCACACTAAATGTTAACAGTGTTAGTGTCTTGTTAAGGAAGATGTGCAATTTTCCTATCTGGAGTTTCCTTATTGTTGGAGCATATGATATTACGAAGGAGAGGGTGGGTGGACTTGTACTGATTAATTGAATTAATTTCCGGTTTAATTAAAATACATTATGTACTACATATTTTATTGCAGAACTACGGAATGACATGCCCTCAATAAACACATTTCTATTATAAGATTTCCTTCAATTAGCACCAGCACAGCGAGCTTCTGAACGCGATGTACGGCCAGAGAGGACTTGCCAGAGAGGAAGAGAGGGAGAAAGCCAGCATGAAAGGCACTGTGCCTGGCACGCTATGGGTGATCCAGTGTGCCTCTGGCTTCAGGAAGAAAACCAAAGAATATGTAGTTGTACATTGTAGGACTGATTTGCAGCAGAAGCCAGTACTATGCTGCCTACTGGTCCCCCTGCCAGCCTGCTGGCAGCCTTGTGGGGTTATGGCATGGACAAGATGTTAGGGTGCTGGCTGCCTCCTGGCTATCAGATAATCTGAATTTAAAATCATGACCTCGCCCACAGGCCTTGTCTTTATTTTGAGTACCACAATGCCAAGGTGAAATAGTCACTATAGCCTTGTACTAAAATTGTACTAATTTCTCATCATCAGATTTTGAACCCTTCACTGTTACACCTCCCCCCAAAAAGTAGATGTCCAGTTTTACTGCAAGGTAGTTTCATATTCATGATTTCTGATACAGCACATATGTATTGAATTCTTGGCTCTCTTCTATCATCCACATTAGCAGCATTAGTATCCTCACCACATTATGATGCTGAGTTTTAAAGAACTGCTTCTCCCTCCCAACTCTGTGTCCTCTGGAGATCATTTTTGTTGTTGTTGAACCAGTTGGATGCAGCCAAGAAAACAAGTCTTGAAAAGAAAACCATGATAATTGTACAGATTGCCAGATCTTGAAAACAGGAAGGAACTGAACATCACTGCTCCCCAGCATTTAAACAGGGAACAAATTCTCTGTGTAATTGCAGAGCAGTTAGAGGCACACAGGTAGCAGACCAGGTGGTCTGAGCGACATGGGAGGACAAATGGAGACCTGTCAAAGCACCATGCAACACAGGCAAATATAAGCATGCAACAAATCACAGGATGGAGTTAACTGCTACTTGCAAGCAACAGGGCATGGCACCACTAATGAGTGAATTCCCCAGTGCAGGTAAGACATGTATTCAAAACAGATCTGTAGGGTATAAGTTTTACTGTGTAGCAAAGCCCATAGATTAGAGGTAGCATGTCAAAGCCAAAGAACTGTGAATGCACCCTGAAATTTTTAGTGGAGAGATTCTATAATCTTTTGACACTCAACATATATCCTTTTCTAATTTTAGAGATGTTAAAGAAGTATTTTCTATATATGATAAAGTTACAGCTGTGCAGGTGGAAAGATGAGTCATAGAAATATTATTTCAAAATTTTTGATTCTCATCTAAGTACTAAAAGCTTGACCCTCCATAGCCTCACATACTGTAATCGTGACGGTAGATATTCAACTGAAATGTTACCCAATTCTACTGGATACTCTCTTCCCACAGAGATGCAAATTATTGTATAAGCAGGAGACAGGGAAGAATCAGGGCCCTGTATACAAGTGCCTGTGTTGGAGAACATACCTAGAACTGTTTCTGCTTTCCCAAAATATTTGGGATTTTTTTCCTTTCAAGATACATTCTGTGAGATTTGAAAATCTGAATGTAATTACTGATGTGATACAACCATCTGAAATTTAAGAACGATAAAATTGGGAAGAGTTGGTGCCAGTCCTTCTTTCACCTAAGCTGTTAAAGAAGTAGTAATTAACATCATATTGGCCCATCTAAATCACAATAGCACATCCTGTAAGAAGAGCAGAACTTTCATTCCCTCACCTTAAATCAGCCCTTGCAGTGCTTATCTTTTAAATGCAAACTTCCCAGAAGAGAGGACCAACACAGTAACTGCTGAGGCAACAGGAAGAGACATAAGAAGAGGATGCAAATTTGCACATGGACCTCTTCTTCAGTAGTGGGACAAATTTACTTCAGCTGTTGATTATGTAGCTGAGCAGATCACATTTGATACTTATTATAACATAACTGAATGCCCAAGAGAAAATAACTCTGAGACATAAAGCATTAGATCTGAATGGTAATCCAGAAGGTGGATGGGTTGCAAACCAGAGCTCTGCACTAGCAGCAGGATATAACATTTCTCTGCTTTTTTCTCGTTTTTTAGCTTCCATGTCCTTGACAGTTTACTTCAATTTGCATTTCTGACCCAAGGCATCTCCCTGAAGCTTGCAAAAAGTAAACTGCCAGGTAGGCAAAAAACTACAGTCAGATTTTAGTCAAACATTTGCCTAATGAAGCTAGATCACCCGAAGTTTTGCTTAACATGGTCTTTCATACACAGAGCAGCTATTCGATGTAGAATCCCATCAGGGAGAGACCAGCTGTCTTCTGTAAAACCAGAGAAGATTCCTCCCGTGCCTACTCATTGCCAACTACCCCATGGTTTCTGCTTTTTGACAGTTACTCAAAACTCTACCTTTCTAGTATTCAGTTTTTGTTCAAATAAAATTTCAATTCAAAGGGCCATAGCTATCCTGCGGGCTACCATACGGTGTAGGAATCTGAGCAAGCTTGAAATGAGAAAGTCTGAGAGTCTTCCCAGACACATGATGCTCAGCAGAGGATAATCTATCCTACTTCCAAGAAAAGTAAATTACCCATGGTAAGCCTTGAGTTTCTGCAGCAACATATCTGCCAATATCCAAGTTACCTCATTTAAAGCTAGGAGGGGAATCTAGAAACAGTACTAAAAGTTGCACAGTCTCAGACTCAGATGCGTTTTCCTTGGATGGATTATATATTAACAGTATCTAATTGCCATAGGAAAACAAAAAGGCAGAAGAAAGTTTCCATCATTAAGTATTCAAATCCCTAATAATTCTTTGGCATACTTAAGCCAGGTCGCTCCAAGAACTCATGTGATGAATAGAAATTTTGCTGTTGAGGTGTTAAACACAAAGCAGCTGTTAAAAACCAAAACTGCAAGCAGATTTCAACACTGCTGTCCTCCTGGGGAAGAAAAGCAATGAGAGTACTTAATGAATTTACTTTGTCTTTGAACATTGAACTCTCCTGCTAAAGTCTGCCCACCTCAATGTGATATTTAAACAGTAAAAGGACTCTCACCAAATACTTTTTTCAATTGTACAGTTTTACAATACTACATTCAGTGACTGAAGAGGGTAATTTTATGCAACTGCACACATACATACACATGCACATATATCTATCACATACACAAACATATATATTTATAAAATGAGATTGTAGTTGTATCCATGAAGACCAGTTGCCACAGAAGTCAGTGACAAATGCTGCAAATGGCACAAAACCAACTGTACTGAAAAGTGAGCAACTTATAATGATGCCAGAATTCAGGAATACCTTTGTTCAAAGGCAGTTTCTGTTTCATTTTGGATTTTTAAAGACAAAGAGTTATCTTGTCAGTTTGCTAAGATATTGCAAGTTCTACTATGCATTAGAAAGGATGTGTTCTCAAACGCTAATCACCCGCATTGCCAACTGCAAGATATTTTTCAGAATAAGATAGTGACATTCTCGCTAAAGAAAATACCAGTGACTGCAAAGTTCTGGGGACATTAATAATATAAGGTATTGTGTGAGGTACTGTAATATTTGCATTTTATATTATTTAAAAGTTCTTCAGAAACTGAGTGGGATTTTCAAAAGTGGTTATAGTTTGCTCAGATCTGCTCTCTCCAAATGAAAATTATATCACTGGCTTTATTCATAAAAGTAAAGGATTAGACCTCTTGAGAAACACTTTAGCAATTTTCCTGAATAGAGAAAGTACAATCATTTTGACATTTGTTACTATCAAGGTAGATAGTTAGAATATCCACAACTATTTAATTTCATCATACTTAGAAATATTTAGAAAAATAGATTCCTGATATTGATATTCTGGTATGGTAAGACAAACATACACCTAATTTTTTAGGCCTAATAAATGTTGCATCTCCATTGTTTTGGTGATTTCAAGTATTAGGTAAGAGTTAACCAAGGAGTTGCATCAGCTTAAGTTACTTTTGGAGAACTAGGAGCCAAAAGCCATTGGTAGCTGTAATCATAAGAAAATTGAGGCTACATGTTCTTTTAATGCTTTTCTACAGCTTCTTCTTCAAGAAGATTAAAAGCATGAAGAAAAAATCCTGAACAGGAAATCTTCAGCAGTAAACAGAACTTGGAAACAGTTGAAAAGGCACAGCATGGAAAAAAGAGATTCTGCAGAGAAACAGATTTTAACTGGGCAGCAAGGACCTGCCTAAGCTTGCAAATAACCAAATTTAGATAAGGCTGTGTGTGTCTAAGTTTTTGTTGCTTCAATCTTTTTGCTTGCAAAACTCCCACAGAAAAACAAATTACATGCTGCTCTGTGCAAGCAATTCCCTATGACTGTACGTGGTGGTTTGTGACAGCTCTGGATGTAGAGCTATTGTTCTGACCAGCCAAAAGCAGATCAAGCAGCTCAGGAAAAGAAAGGAGTCAGCCACATGAACCTATCAGGTGCAAAGGGCATACCTAGGCCTGATGCTAAGAGGACACACACAGACAAGAGAGAAGTGGTAGTTTTACCTGATCTGCTTTACTACTTTACTAAAAGGCATACTTGGAACACCACGGGAAACCTTATGGGCAGCAAAGGTTAATTAAATTCCCTTTTTCTTTCAGACCATTCCTTATGAGGGTTCCCTTCCACAAAGTAAATCCTTCTTTTACCCTTAAATGAAGGATCATATTTCTAGTCAACCATGATAGTAGATTTTCTTGCTGTCTGTTCTTCTCCTAGGCAATGGCCTGCAGATACAGAAAGCTCCAACAGCATCATTCTTTGCCCCTGTTTTGAAGGCATCAATATCCAGATCAAGAATAAACACAGCAGGACCAGAAACAAAGGCAACCATTGCACAAGTCACACTTCCCTTGTGGAAGTTTCCATCACATCACACCAAGGACTCCTTCCTTCATACATAGCCTGCTGCTAACAAGTGAAACACAAAATTATGTAGGATTGGAGAGCTGTGGTCGGTTAGTAATTTGAAGTATTTATCATCACTACCTGGAACTAAACAACAGTGAAGTGCAAGGCAACAAAGAACACTGAACCCTTTGCACTCTTAGCTCTCTTTCTGTCGATCACAAGTCTAGATTAATAATTTGACAATTCCAAGTACCTTGTTACAAGCAAGAGCTGGGGGTGTTCATCATTGCTAGGAATGAGATGAGTTTTAATGTCATCTGTTCAAGATCATAACCTTTGGAATATTAGAGAAAGAAACTGAGTCCAGAATTGTAACATAGCTAATGTGATGCAGGCAAATCTAAGCAATGTGGTGTCTTAACTGCTATACCCACGCAACAGACTTACCACCACTTGGGAGGCACTGACACATAGTTAGTAAAGACACAAACAAGAAAGATTTCTGTAGTCCAAAGGACTAAGTAAGGTCTTATCTGGTTAATAAGAGAATTACATGAATATAGGAAATGCACAAATAAAACATTTAAAGATAAGATATGTGTTCATAGCGTGAATGCTTCTAGTGAAAAATGCTACATACAAAAGGTAAAATATCATTGTGTGCTACAAGGAAACAACACTTTGGGTTCCTGGTGCTGCAGCCTGTTGCAACTATGTGGCCACCACTGTGTCAATTGTGACTTTTACTCTCTCCCATGCTCCCTTTAGAGGAGGGCAAATAACAACTGGAGTCCTTGCAGTGCTGGAACTGGAGTGAAACTGGAACTGGTCACTGGAACACAACAGTCAGCAAGAGAAAAATCCCAGCAGGAGTCACCTGCAAAAAGGAAGGCTTCGTGCTGGGGTGTGGTCTGCAAGACCTGCAAGCCACCTCTCCTGTCAACTATTGAAGCACTGGTTCGCTGGAGAGAATAAAAACACACCAGCACCTAAATAATCCCTCTGTGGGGAGACAGGAAGGAATACTCTGCAGTTTTTTAAAGGCAGGTCTGTTCCTATAATAGCAGCTGGATTGTGATCAAGAGATCTCTGCCAGTCCACAACAACATAAACCTTTTGCATTTTCTGCAAATCCTTTGGGGTTTCTAAAAACTAGTCTAACATCAATTTGGATATTCTTCATATAGAAATATGGAAAAATTAAAGGAGAGGATGATCAGAATGTAGTTATTTAAATGAATGTATAAGTAAGAAAAAAAAACAACAGTATTGCCTGGGATCTTTTTTCTTACATTAAGAAAAACTATGTAAAGCCATCTAACAACAATTTAATCTTACCCTGGAAGGACAGTGCCCTCTGGTGATAAAAGTGCCCTAATATTTGAAAGTATGAAGTTTTTTACTTGGGACCGTTCTAAGCAGATGCACTAGACTACTCAATTGCCAAAGCTTTGATTTTGAAATACATTTAATTAAGAATCTTTCACTTGTAGCAAATATATCTGATCCTGTGTGATTGAAAAAAATCTAACAAATTAACATTTTCTTACCTAATACAAATAGCTGCTGACCAATTCTGCTGCTCTGCAATTCTCAGTACTCATTAAGGTTCACAAAAATTTTATAGACTCAAAAAGTACATACTTTCTGGTTGTGCCTTTTAAGAAGAAACAGAGGTTTAACACTCAGTCACTGACCTGCTTCAGTTCCCTGTATGTTCATCTAGCTCACTACAGGAAAGAAAACAAGGACATGTTCCTATTTGTTCCTCTTTACAAAAAAATATTCTACATCCATAATATGTTCCACTAAATATCTCACTAATTCAGTCAAATACAAGTAAATGTGTATATCTGAGTGGGGGAAAAAACGGGGGGGGGGGAAGAGGGAATATTCACAAATTGAGGAATCTTATATATTTCTGACCAAAGTCAATAGATGCAAGGTTTTACTCACCCATGACAAAGGAGTTCAGTGGCAAAAGGAAGAGAACAGTAGGGACCTCAGTTTCTCCCTATGGAGGTTCCTGCAGTTATCTGCCATTCCTTATATTGCTATGTCTTATTTTCAAATTATGGCAATATTACAAATGTGTGTGCTAAATGAGATATGTTTAATATCTTTGTTAGGTTGCAGGGTTGAAGTTTAGAAGAATCCTGCTTAATCCTGGTTCCCTACTAGCCTTTGCTACCAAGATGAGAAGATTTCTTTGGCCAGATTTGTTTTACTAGCAATCACTATATTTACAAATATTTGAAAAACTTATGTAACCTTCTTGTAAGGGTGAAGAGTAAAAACATTAGAAAAAAAACAAAGAACACACAAGGAGAAAGAAGCTAGAGAAATTCTTCTTACTGGGTTGGTATCTTCAGTCTATAAAGATATTGGAGGCGGGGACTAATTCATCCTATTGAGGCTCCCAGATCCTAGTGCCATGGGGGCATCTGCTGGGATGGCTAGAAAGAAAAACACCATTTGAAGTCTTTATGCAAAAAAAGCAGCAGCAGATAAGACACAATTATATGAATGCTGATGTGAACCTGCCTGTGCTCACAAAGAGGGAAGCTGAGTGATGGAGAAATCCCACAGCCTCTGCCAGATACATTTCTAATCACTAGCTGTGTCTCATACTGAATATTTCCAGGCATTCAGGCTGAAATTCCTTAGAGATTATTTTGTTAATGTTTTTCCACAGCTGTGTGCCCAGGACAAGAACCCTCCTTGAGGAAGAGATTAAAGTAAGCTAATTCTGCCTTGGAAAAGGGTGGAAGCGTGACAGTGAATAACAGGAAAGCCCTGGAGAGCTGAACTATGCTGTCATGGCAATTGAAGGAAGCATTACCCACCTTCCCACACACTGCACCAATAGCAGCAGTTGCCCTTAAACTGCTGGAGAACAACACACTGCCTGCACCAGAAATTTTTGCTGCACCACATGATCTAGTGACCCTGGTAACTCCCTGTGCCTAAACTGTATCACTGTTGCTCGTTCTGTAGCAGCATGTGTCGCTTTAACAGTGCAATAAATTGTTAAGAACGCCCCCGAAGCCAGAATGCATTCAAGGTTTTAAACAGCTCTCCTCATTGTAACGTTTGAGAAATAAAAGCCAACTGCAAATGACCACCGAAATGAAAGAAGGTTCAGTCTCATTTCCCTTTCCAAAGCAGGTCTATCCAAATATTTGAGCAGATATATCTATCCTACTGCCTTTTAAAAGCTCTATATTTTATCAAGGGTTTAGTTTTGAGAATTTGAAGATAGGGATAATAAGAAAGACAATTTTATCTAAATCTATGGTAGAGAACAAGTTTAAAGTGGCATTCATGTTCTATTTACAGTTCCTACAACATTAAATTCTTATTATTTAATTATATGACTTCCTGTACATTGCTTTTCAAAATTTAAGCAGTGATTATATGGTAGAAGTGCACATAGAATGCAGCTTAGAAGTTAAAAATAAGTTACCAATAGAAATGTTTACATTATCCCCTGAGCAAAAAAATTATTTAAGTGAAATCTGCTTCTATTTAATCAGTACTTCTTAAAAGTGATCTTTGTGAAGCAAGACCCAGTTCCACAAATTAGTCTGCAGAACTGTCAAACATCAGTGGTTAGATGTTCGCCCTTTTTTTCTGACAAAAATAGTTGGGTAATATGCTTATGATGTTAAGCAGTCAGGATCATAATGTTAAAAGCTTTAACTAGGCATTTAAATTTTCCATGAGCATTTGAAATTACTGAAATTTGTCAATGTTAAAAAGATCAAGCGTTAATTACTGGAGTTCTCTTTGAAATAACAGCAAATACAGGAAAGAAAAGTATTCAAAATTAAAATCAAATCAGCAAGATCATATACTAAGCATCAGAGCTACCATAAAGCTCTTTATGTTGTCTACCAGTCATTTTGCTCTAGAGAGAGCTGCTACATACATGGTGCTTCTGAAGATTAGACATTTGCTTGTATATGCAAGTCTTCATTTTGGAGTAGTTTGGGTATATGGAGCAGCACTCATTGCCAGAATCAAGCTAGCTACTCGTAGGAAAAATAGCCATCTTCCCTTCCTGCCCTATTTTCAGCAGCAGGCATAAAGCAAGTTCTGTGTGGCTCATATCCTTCTTCCCACACCAAGAGTATGGGTTAGATAAGGCCTCAGCCTTCTGCTTTGATACATAGCTCTATAAAATCTTCCACTGACCTTGTTATTTCTATGGTCCAACTTCCCGTTCCAGTTCCCAGTTATTCATTGGCCCTTGTATGTTCTAAACAGTTAATAGTGAAAAGCTGTCAACTTGAAAAGAAGAGCGGCTCCTCAAAATTAAGAGTCAATAGTGCAAAAAAGAACAAGGCTCACATACCTTGACCTCACAATGCAGACAACTTATGTAACCAAGAGTTGTTAACACTCTAAGTAGCATCATTGTATATTTTATGAAGGGATTCTTTGAAATGAGGCTTTGAAGGCGAAAAAGAGTGCTATCAGTAAATAGATGAGGGTACCAATAAAGGGTGCTTATAGAGAACTTCTTTCTATAGGATCTAAGCTTCTGCAAGATTAGGAATAAAGAGTAGAGGAGTACCATACTTGAAGCAGTCCAAGAAGTTTGTTTTGAAAGTGATACATCAATGGCACGGTTGTTTAAAGGTATTGTTTTATTTGTTACATCATTACCATCATTATTTGTGGTGGAATCAGCACCCCTGGAAGTGTTAAAAAAAATCTTGTGAATGAGGCACCTGCAGACATGGTTTAGTGGTAAATCTGGTAGTTCTGGGTTAATGGTTGGGCACGATGATCTCAGAGTTTTTTCCAACCCTAGCTATTCTACGATTATTATTCCACACAATATAACATTTGAATACATTTCAATTCTTTAGGGATCCAAAAACACAGAAATAACGGGAAGAGTTCCCTCTGATTTCAACCATCAAAAGAAAAATTGCCTCAGATACTGTAAGATATGCTTAAGTACTAAGCTTCCAATTGACAAGATAGGATAAAATGAAAAGGAGGTTCATGTGAATGGGTCAATTATCAGTTAAAAAATAAAACTCCTAAAAATAGAGGGAGAAAAGGATAATAACAGGTTAAAATGCTTAGAAGACTGCAATATATACTGTGTTCTTAAATATTTTATTATCTATCACTGTTCCTAAAAATACATGGATGATGGAGGTATTGATTTTTTTTTCCTCCCATTAAAATCCACTTACAGAGCAGTTCCATTTCTTTTCATATTTGGTACCCTATTTAAAAATCTTACTTTAGCCTCTATGATTTACCATGTCTCAGCATATCAAAAATTTCAACAATATAGGACACATTCATTTGGACATGAATCAGATTCCTGAAAAAACTGAAGGCTGGAAATGATCACAGAATTACAGCCTACCTGATGTGCTAGTTTAAAAATTGCAACTAACTGCTACATAGCATAACTCAATAGCAAAGGAGATCTAGAAAGAACTTTTTTCTTAAAAAGTTTTGTTGATTTGAAGGTGGAGGATGGGTAAGGAACTGCAATCAAATTGCAGACTACTCTGGTGTGGTCTCCAAGGGTTTCAATTAATAATAATTCTGGAAGATTAAGAAGTTTTGAAATGTTTATAAACTACTTTTGAAAGTTTGGCTGATGCCTCAAACATTTAGCACCTGTCAACTCAAGCATGTTAGAGAAGAAAGTGGCACTGGTGTAATACACAGTAATGGCAGCGGGGAGTGTGAGCCTTCAGAAAATCACAGAGGAGAACCAAGTGAACAAGGTTTCTTTCCCAGCTAGGAACTGAATATGTGAAGAGGGCACCTAAACATTTGTGCTGAAATTAAAACAGTGGGTAAGTTGGTTTCACAAGAAGGAGACAAAATCGGGTGTGACTAATTTTTAGGTGCTTTCTGAATATTTTGTTAATTTGTGTGTAGTTTGTTTGAATTTACAAGCTCTGTTTATTTTGATCTTTAAGGAAACCAAGTGTTGCAAGAAGCAGTACTGCAAAGTCTCCAAACTGGTCCAAGAGGAAGACACTAGGCTGCATGGCCCAGCAAAAAAACATGACACAGGACGGAGGATAGAAATTAAGGAATTATAATAGATAAAATTGTCAGGGTGATCAACAGCTTAGGACAGAAATGGAACAGCATGATAAGAGGGGGAAAAGAGGAAAAAATGTATTCTTAATTGTAACTGGTTACTAACGCAACTAATTTTTTTTCTCCATAAATGGAAAAGTTCTTCAACAACTCAGGGATGAAATTGCTTCTTTGGGACTGCAAGACTTGTTCTCCCTTTTAAGTGTCTGGCATACAACTCAATTTAGCCCTCTGAATCAATTTTCAAATCTGTATAATCCATCATAATAATTGTTAAAAGACTTTTAGACAGCAAGTAGTATTAAGTCAGTATGTTTCATCTGTAGATTGCCACCAGCAATCTGTCTACTGCCTTACTACCTTGCACTGCACCCAAAAAAAAATATTTTACCTGTATCAGAGTACTACACATCATCATCATTCCAGTCTAGGGGTTTTTCATGCCAGTTTTGCATGGTTAAGTAACCATACTTGAGGCTAAGGATGTAATCAGTTGTTGAGGTTTTATTAAATTTCACTTTGTTTTTTTTTTACCTGACATCAACATTAAATTGCTTATAACTATGTTGGTTTTTAAATACCACTGGAGATTATCAGATCATTATATTGGATAATTTTACTAAATTTAGCTAGAGTGCTGCGTAGTTTGCATGTACTACTACAACAATTGCTGCAACAGTAGTCAATATTAATTTCAAATCTACTATTTAAGGGACATTGCATAAGCAAAACTAACCCTTCTTTTACAGTAATATGTGAACTTTATCTCAAATAAAGCAGAAAATATTAAACCTTTTCAAAGGCTAAATACTGCTCCAAGCAATTCTGCAAAAACTATTGTTATTAATAATTTTAAAAATAATATTTAATTATTTCTGACAGTGAAACAGCAAGAAACTTATTCCAGCCTGGTTTTCTTCCCTGAGACTGCGTCATAATAGACAAGCAATATTTACAAATTCTCTTGTCATAAAAAGAGCATACGAGCACTGATTTAATTGCTGAGAGACGGTATGTTCACCTATGCTCTGGACCAAAACTGAGCTCTTTTTCAACATGAGACTTTCACCATCAGTGTTCCATAACAAATGCACACACACAAAATGCCAAAGTCTACTCTTCTTAATATGAGGAGAGTCGAAAGTTTTAAGACTTTATTTGTGCTTCGCACTGCAACTTTCATTAAACAAAGAAATCTTAAGTATGTTTTTTTAGGCACTTACTTGTCTTTATGGCACTAATTGAGAGTATATGTATAGAACCAGCATAGAAAGACAGATTACTTTTGTAAAAAAAAGTTATATTCCTGCAAATAGCAAAACTCTCCCTGCATAAATGACTCTCAGTGGCCATTCAAAAAGACACAGATTGCCAAGAAAACTTCAGGTTTCTCTCTGCATGGAGATGTACAAAGTCATTGCTCATCTCCTACATCCATAGTGGCTCAGCAGATGCCTAGCAGGAGGCACTAGGCTGCTATTCTTCAGCTGTAAGAAGCATATTCAGAGAGGACCTGCAACTGAAAAAAAAAAGCCAAAAAAACACTTTTTAGACCTAGCCACACAAGTTCTTCTGAGGGACGTGTGTTTGCTTGTTTCAAACCTGTCACTCCCTCTTGCTATCCTTTGTGCAGTTTCCTTCCTTATGTCTTGTACCCCACCCTTTCCCCAGTCCCCATCAGTCTTTGGCATAGCAGATCACTTACACACCTTGTGAGGAATCTCGGGGTCTATTGTGTTCTTTAAGTGAGTAAATGCTTTCCCTCCACATTCAGGAAATTAATTTGATGCTTTATGTCACAGCCTTCCTCTTGCTCAGTCATATCAGCATGCTCTGAACTCAGCAACAAAGCCTGGCTATGTGCAGCATCCAGAGGAACCAAGGAAGTAAGTGACATTATCCAGTCTTAGCAGCAACTGTTCCTTGCCTCAGTGACAAGCAAAGGTACTTGCTGTATTTGCTAAATCCTGGTTTAAAAATCCAGGCTGCTGAAGCTGTCAGAAGTATTAGAGAGCATATACTAGAGAGCAATAACTACTCTTTCCTCCCTCCTGATCCCAAAACCCATTTTCCACCCCTTCCCAACAGCCTAGATCGATAAAAAGAGCAAGCAGGATCATCCAGTGGTTTGGGTACCCTTTATTCTGGAAGAGGTGTTTCCCCATCTGTTCTGTAAAGAAAGGAGAGAGATGGAAGTAATGCCCAAGCCATCTGCACTGCAGGTCTGGGTGTAACAGTTCCAAGCTGAAGGAGGCTCAAGGTTCTCTCTCGTCCACATACTTTCCTGAAATGCAAATTTCCCCATTTTAGATTGGGACTCAGAGAATAGTATTATAATGTAAATTTGGGGCTGTAAGCACAAAAGGTACAAATTTGCTCAACTTTTCAGGAAGCATTTGATGGATGCACACAGAAAGGTAGATGCAGATACAGGTTTTACATATGTTCTAAGGTATTTCTGTTGTTTCCTTATAGGATAAAGCATGCAAGAATGCAGATAGATAGGAAATACACTACGAGGCTATAACATCCACACACTCTGTATGCTTTAACCTGGAAGATACAATTGTATCTGTGACAGCAGTATTTAGAAAGAATTTCCTTCTATCACTGGATCTATAAACTAGGACAGGGTGGAGTTCAGGTTTTTTAACATTTTCCTTAATTTTCCTTTCACTGCAATTCATTAAATGGAGACTAGTTGAATCACTAGAAGCCACCCCTTGCTCCCAGGAGCAAGAGTTTGTAAAAATACAGTAAGTTGAGTGATATCATTTTGGTTCTCAAGCCAGACACTTTAACATTGTGTTTAATAGAATTTGAGAAATCTTTCTAATGTTGATTTTCACAATTGCTCATCTCTCTTGATTTCTGAAGTCTTGTGGGAAATCTTGATGAGATTTGCAAAACTATGCAAAAATTCCACATTTCTGTTGTTAATTTAAACCTACTGTTGGATAGTCCTTATACCCAGCAGTGGATGTTTATTACTTTTACATCTTCAAAATATTCTGAATTTTTTATCCCTTGATAAAGGGATGATACCACAAAAAAGTAATGATAACACAAAACCTGAGACTTTTAACAGTCATCTTTCATCGTCAGATGCTTTGAAAATTTAGTGTCTTTGCTAAGTTTTGCCACATCATTGCTCAGCTCCCAGGATTATATATGAGTAGAATGAAATTATTATGTACATGCAATGATCTCTTCTAGACTCTACTTCCATTCTCCTCTACATTGTTAAAAACATCTCTGTTTCTCCCTTTTCCTCCCTCTTCGTTAATTTCTTTCTTCAAAGCTCTTAAATAATCTAAAGATACTACAGGATGAAAGAGAAAGTTTTCTCGCAGATTAAGAGGTGACTTAAAACCAGGAACAGAAGGACTGGAAAAAATGGATGGAGCTTTTTGCTACAAGAATCTGGATGTCCTCTGAGTAGTGGGTTTCCAGCAATATGCTTTCTTGGTTCTAGCCCTTCCCTCAAAAGTATACCCAAACACTCTAACCCACCAAAACCTTCTGCTGTGTTTCCTTCCTTTTATCTGTGAGCCCTCTCTAAGAGCCTCTTCTGTTATTTTGTCTGATTGTTGTACCCCTTGCTGATGAGCTTAAGGTATTTTTCTCCCTTTTTTGTCTTACCCCACCTCCCCATCCCCAACCCCCAAAAATGCAGAGAACTAATTTCACTTGTATTTCCATTACTAATCACAATGGAATGATCATCAAGACTAAATTGTCTCTGTTGTGCTGCCTGATGAGTACACACTTGAACCATTGCTTGCCAGGGCAAGTGTATTCATAGTACAGCAATTTTCATAGCAACAACTATATAATAACAACAACGTTCACATAAGTACAGTTTCCTTTTACTTTTACATTTTAAAAGTTGTTTACTTCTACCTAACCCTATTATGTCATTCTCTAACACTGATTTTTCAGGAATCACTGGAGTATAATAAGTAATTTGGAGTATCTGTTTGACTCACAATTGAAAATCCCAAAACAGACACTGAAAGAAAGTTGTCTTCTGTGGCACACCAACATTGAATTTCTGCTTCAAAGACATGAGGAGTATAACAAAAGGATTATTTGTAGCAGTCGATAATATTAAACCAGAATATATCAAGACATATAAAGGTCTCAGAAAACCCTGAAGCTGTTTGTTAATAATACAATTTTCACAGTTTGGAATAGAACAACTATATTTTACTGGCAATATTATTCTTATATTTGCAATTCATGGGACTCTAAACACCTTAACTGACACCAAACACTTCTATTCTTGTATGTTTGTTCCCATCTGGGTATTGCAGAGATGGGAACTTCTGGAAAAACTTGCCTCAGGTTTCCAATTGAAGGGCCTGTTTTCAATGCTGATAAGCTTCCTGAAATCTACGAGCCTAGACTAAAATTTCCTGTACCAAAAATGTGCCTTGGAATATAATGAAGGACTTCTTTACTGTGTGAATGAGCACACATTGTAACAGGCTGCCCAGAGAGGTTGTGGAGTCTCTCTCACTGAAGATATTCAAGAACTGTTTGGACATAATCCTGTGCCAGGTGCTCTGGGATAACCCTGCTTGAGCAGGGAGGTTGCCTCAGATGACCCACCATGGTCCCTTCCAACCTTACCCTTTCTGTGATTTAGTTTTGTGATTTTTCCATTATGCAACTAGGTTTTTGAGAAAGTTAAAAAAAAAAAAAACAAAAAAACAAAAAACAAAAAAAAAAAAAAAAAAAAAAAAAAAAAAAAAAAAAAAAAAACCCAAAAAAAAAAACCAAAAAAANAAAAACCCACTACAGAATATCTAGTGTTTCACAATTAAGTTATCATTAATACTATCAATGCTATGCTCGTCAAGTTACACATTCCTGTCTTTGCCGAATCTGACTAGCATCATGTGTAAGCACACAACAATAAAACAATTTCAAGAAACACATATGCACATGTTTTCTCTCTTTTATGATAAAATAGCACTGTCAGTTGCTATGATAAAAAGTCTTTTTCCTTATTATATTAACTTTTTTCATGTGTGTCTCATTATTTCTTCATGTTGATTACTCAGTGGAAGAGTTGGATTCTATTTAAGGCTGTGGAAAAGGTCACAGACAAAAGGGAACTCAAGTCTCTGTTTGCTATTTTAAAAGAAAACTACCACACTTGTGTTAATATTTGCTTTCACTTACAGCAGGTATACTTTGGCCATCTGAATAGTAAATCATGGTGGGTGGTGTGAATGAAAAAGTACTGAGGTGAAGTTATTGATCTCAGAAGAAAGATGTAGACATGTAACAACTGATTCTTTTTTAACAGAAATCTTTTAAAATATTTGGGACTTTCTTGTTATGGTTAAAAGCTTTTCAGATACTCAGACTTATCAGCTACCCTCTGCAGAGAAGAGAAATGGCATTTTTTGTACCTGATATCCAGAGAAGTAAAATAAGTAATCAGAACATGCAAGTTAAAAGAAGAGGCTGTTATAATAATTGAAACTGAATGCAAAGTAAAAATTACTACCAAAAAAACCCATTTCTTTCAATAAAAATAAAGTTACATGGACACAGGACATGAATGACTTCTGAGTTTGATCAGCTAGTTGATTACTTTTGCTGGGGGGAATGAAAACATCATGAGAAGAATTTTGGTTGCAATGTCACAGTCTTAATTCACTAGACACAGTCATTTTTAAATGTAAATATTACGACTGCTTTGAAGGAATGGTGTCAAATCAGGTTTTCTAACAGATAATAAAGGCCAGGATTTGAGGTTTGCTGCCTGGATGCATTAATAACATTCCAAAAAACAGTACTTTTTATATTGTGAAAAATTATTTGTGGAGAGGCAATATTTCATAACCTGCAGAAGAGTTTGCTTGCTACTTGTGAGAGTTCACACAAACTGTAAAGAGGGTTCAGTCAGGTCAGGATCTTCCAAAGTAGGCCCTGACAGATACAAGCGTTACTTACATCGCCTGCTCTGCCTTGATATGTGCCTTGGTTGTCAGAAGTAAACAATGCAACGCATCCCTTCCAGTATGATATTATCTCTTTCCTCAGAATCATTCATCCTTTTGCCATCTTGCCCATCTTGTAAGTGCGAGCCAACAGATACCAAGCACAGGAAGATCAAGACTTTCCCTGCTTGTAATTAGGAGAAAGGCTGTAAGCAAAATGGAAAATGCACTGAAGGAATATGGAAAAAACTATACTAAAAATGCCATTATTCTCCAGGTTTCAGGAAAATGACAGGAAATTGCATCTTGGAAAAGGATCCTTGATACAGGATGGCATTTCCTCTCACATGGTTTTGGTACCAATATGCCAATATCGTGGAATATTTGGCAGTATATTTGACAGTAGTCTGCTCCAGCTTCTGCATCTGTGAGAGCCAAGGCATGAAACAGCACTTAAAATAGCATTTGCTTATAATCTTAAAGTAGTATCTAAGTTCATAGACGCTATGGTACTAAAATGACTCAGATAACCATTACTTACTGTTCAACCACGAATGCAGTTAAACTGCAGTAACTTATATAAAAATGGAATCCTAATGCATATTAGATTCTGCCTTTAGACTTACTGTCTAAACACAGACATCCCGGAAACAATGCTTCATACATCTCAACACATCAGGAATGCTAAGAAAGCTTGTGATGTCTGAAGATTGCAAGTCGTGGTCTCCTGATAGGATTAATGTAGGTGTTATTTTGCTTTCTTTAAACTAGGTTGACTTCCTTTTTGCTTTTATAAGCTTTTAAGTATCTATACAGCTTGGTTCAGCTGTTCACCACAGACTGACTTATTCAGTCCAATTACTTCTTTGTTTATGTTGTATGAAAGCATTATGCATAAGTTCAATTTTACTGGATGACTGATCTAAAAATATACCTGCATCTTCAGTCCATTTTACACACTGAATGAAAAGATAAACAACGTCATTCACTTTCACAAACGTAGTGTCTTTGAGAAAATTGTACAGTTCAATCCACAGAAATAAAAAGTTAAGTTGTAATAAGTGATTTAAAAGCACATAGATGGTTTTGATCTCTGCAAAGATTGAAAACACAGAAGACAGTTAACAAAAGTTTCAGACCAGAACTAGCGGGAACAGCCAGGGAACAACATGACATGGAGTGGTAGGGGAAAATCAAAAGAGTTCAGGATTGTGTCAGACGCTGCTTCCAGTGACTCATTAGGCAAGAACAGAATAGTTTCTCTGTATTAATCCTCAATGCCACTGACTTCACCTGGAACAGGGATCATTTTCTGTAACCTGCCCAGGATGCACTCTGTTTCCTTTCCCATGACCTCCTCCAGAAGCACATCATCAAAATGTACCCTACCCAATCAGGAGAGTACTCTGGGGAGCAGGGCATGAATGAAGAGAAAGTATTCATACCCAAAGAGAGCAAATAACGTGACTTTTGAATTGACTGCTTTCTCAAGGCATATTTTTCAGTACAATCATACCCACACAGGCAAAATGTACAGGCCAAAGCCACAGAGAGGGAGAAGCAGCACAAAGGGAAAAACATCTTCATGTATTTGTCAGTATCTTCTCTTAGTTGACCATTATAACAATGAAAGAGTTTCTATTGAACATCACTGATTTGAAACATTTCAGGATGATTCAGGTCAGGGATGAAAATAATCTATTTCCAAGATTCACAGCAAAATAGCTTATACAATACTGCTTCTTTTAATAGCTCAGCTTTTACCATCTAACATTTTTCTTCTTTCTATGAATATTTCCAAAACAAATTTCAGCTTCCTTGGTGTATTACTGCTTATTTTATTGCTTTCATTTCAATTTTCTCCCTTGTACTAAGATTCCACCACAGAGATTACATAGCCATTCGTATGTTCAGTAGGGCTAAACAATTACTGGTGTCTTGGTTTGGAAGACAGGCGTTTGCTAAGGCAGGTGGAAAACTGCCTTACAGGATATGACCCTCCCTCCGAATTGTTGTAAGGTCGAAATCAAAGGCTCTCAGGCAGAGATATGGGAAAAGGAATAACAGTTTTTACTCGTATCTATAACGAGGGAACAAGCAACAATAACAGTAGCAACAACAAATAAACCAACCAGATACCCGGTGGCAGCTTTCTCTAAGCAGCCAGACACTGCCCCTCCCCTTTGGTACAGTTACGGTCACGGCTGGCAGGGGTGCTGTGACGTGAGCTCAGCTCCTCGGTGATGGCGGACGGAGCAGAGGGCGAGGCGGCCGCACGGCGAGCGGAGCTGCAGCAGGGAATCCCAGGGCAGTAAACCGGGCGGCAGAGCCCGTCCACTCGAGCCGGCGAACAAAAGGGCAGCAGAGACTTCAGCAAGGAAGAAAAAAACCCAGCAGTGCTGAGCTCCCGCGGCAGCAGCGAAGGGAAAAGAAGAAAACAGCAGCTGTCTCCTCCAAGTCCCAGGGACAAGTGTGTCTCTGCCCACGGCCAGCCACCTTTTTCTTCTCTCGCCACACCTGGCTATGTTTTTAGTCTCTTAAGTGCGTCTTTGTCCCTTAGGTACTCAGTCGTTATCTCTTAGGTACCCAATCGTTGTCTCTTAAGTACCGTCGTTAAGGCTCGTTAAAGTCTCTCTAGCCACAGGATGGAAAAATTCCCAACCTCCAACACTGGACAAATCCCAAACCATCTTACTGCCTGGGGGCTGAGAAAAGGAGTTTTCACATGTCTGCAAAACAGTTCTTGGACTGGAATTACTGACCCTGAGAAAGTTCATATCATCATCTTTTCCTGCTTACTTATTTCACTGCGCATTCCAATCAGCACGTTCCATATTGAACTAACTACACCCAAGAAAGAGATTAGTTCTACAGTCATGTGTTCAGTCTCAGATATATCATTTACTTGCACTCATCACAAACAACTTTGGTCCATTTTTTATGTCACTGAAAAAAATTGCTTAGAATTTCTCCTTTCAGGAAGGAAAACCAGAAAATAATGAAAAAACAACCTTGTAGTACAAACTACTGCAGTACCAAAGCACTGTCATTGCACCACCCTAGGAAAGGAGTAGTGTGGCAAGTGTATAATAAACAATTTAAGCTTCTTTCTTCTGCTGGCTAAAATGATTGCTTTCCTCACATATTTAAAAATCAAAGTATGTAAATTGCGGTTAGGACTGTAATTTCCCAAGCACAAATCCTGAAGTTGGACAGAACCCCTGTTTTATATTACAGTTGTATGTTTCAGGTTGCAGGAAGGTCAGATTCAGGGCCCCAGGATCACTGCTATTTGTGAAGTTTAAAACAGAAACTGGGTCTTCTCCCCACCAGCCCTGAGCTTGCCCTCCACGAACAGCGTATTTCTAGATGGGTATAGGAAGAGTTTCAATCATGAACACTGACTAGCACAAACAGAATTTTGAACATTTGCAGTTTGACCAAGCACCACTTGCTTCCTCAAGCAAGTATTTTCATAGACTGATAGAATCAGTTATGTTGGCAAAGACCTTTAAGATCATCAACTCCAACCATTAAATTGGCACTGCCAAGCTAACCACTGAACCATGTTCTTAAGTGCCACAACTACAGGGCGTGTTGACTCCACCACTCACCTGGGCAACCTGTTCCAACGGCTGAAAAATCTTTCAGTGAAGAAATTTTTCATAATATCCAAGTCTAAGCCTCCCTTTGTCAGACATGGAAGGGAGAATGCTAAAGTGATACAGCTAGTTATGGTAGATTTACAAAGTGGTAAGAAAACTAAATGTATTAAAAATAAACCTAAAGAAGCACTGAGGCAATATTTTGACTATCTGATGATGTGCAGATATAGAAAAAAATACATCATCTTTTAAAACTGAGTTTTCACCTCTAGACTTATTAACAGTTTCTTTAAAAAGCATCCTACAGCGTATGCTATTTATAAACTAGCATCAATATAAAGAGATTGTTTAGGAGACACTATCATACTACTGTAGTATTTCTTCTTTCTAAACACATGTATCTATCATAAGCCTTTCTCAGTCTTTCTCAGTGTAAAAGTAGTAATGAAGGATTATCACATTCTTTCAAAGATTGCTGAAGGGTTTGAACACGAAGAAGATCTTTTGACATCCCTTGTAAAATGGCCACAGAATTCCCAAAATTTTTCTTTTAACAGAGATAGAACATTGTATCTGCATAAGTCAGTGGATACCTAATGAAACAATCATTCAGCCTGGAACCTGCATTGCAAGTCAGACCACCAACCCTTTTTATGGCCTTCATCTTTCAATACAGTCAATACACTTAAACATTCAATCTGCTGTTGCAGTAATTTTTATGTGTTGACTCTCTTGTTCTCTGTGACATTTGCTTTTCCCTCCCTGTATATATTCTTCCTCTGACAGCCTCAGGCCTCCTTCACATAGCTGCCTCTTTCACTATGCCATTAAACCACTTTTTTCTGTGATTCATTGATTTTAATTTTTCCAGCTAGTAACTGCATATTTCTATTTCATATGAGAAACCGTCCACAAAACAGATTCCTGATTACATTTTCTGCTGAAAAAGAAAGCAGATTCTCCTTTGTTCTAATCCATTTTTTCTTTTAATATAGCTGAAAATTGGG
Organism: Dasyornis broadbenti; assembly: GCA_013397935.1. Taxonomy (NCBI): domain Eukaryota; kingdom Metazoa; phylum Chordata; class Aves; order Passeriformes; family Dasyornithidae; genus Dasyornis; species Dasyornis broadbenti. The sequence goes on along the minus strand of VZRN01005907.1, from coordinate 2,088,933 downwards.
CCCTGTATTCATGTTTTCCCCCAAGATAGTACATTTACATAAATATCTCATGATGTAGTTGACTTGAATTTTGGGGATTCTTTGTTTAGGTCTGTCACAGTAGATACCAGTGTTCATAATATGTTTAGAGTCTGAGGTGACTACTAGAAGTCACAATGGCTTCTTTTAATGTCTTCCACAATAACAAGGGGGAACATAGAAATTGTAGGACAAATGTGAAGCAAAAAGCTTTTTTGAGCAAATATCTACAATTATTGTAACTTATCTGATCCAAACACACCAAAGTAACAAAGATATATGGGTTTATTTTACTGAAGATAAGACATAATGAAGTCTGGTGTCTTTGTTTAGAATGAACATACAAAATCCTGTTTATTCACAGTGCCAGAGAACCCAAAAGGAAACAAAAGTCTTTTCTCATATCTTCAGCTTTTTTCCATTAGTCAGCCCCTAATCCTCAGCATTGAAATCCAACATTTCTCTCAGAGGTTCTGTATTCTGTAGGTATATTTTAAATTTTCTCCTTTCCTTTGTTATTCCATGCTTTCCTACAGCTCTACAGCTAGGTGCCTCTGCCTATGCAGTCCCACTTTCTGAAGGGTCTGACCATACCCCAACTAAGCAGTGGCACATGTAATTTAAGATGGAACTTGCTTCTGTTTAAGGAAAAACAAGTTTTCCCCACCATAACTGGCAAAAGATAGCATTTGCACATGCTGACTTTAACATCTTTTGACCAAAACAAACAAACAAGACTCCAATAACTATTTGGAATTTCTATGTTAGATTTCTAAGTGAGACTAACAAAGCTTTTTAGACTTAGTATGAAACAGTGCAAGTAGGGAAAGATAAAAAATTCATCTGCATCCTCTGCCATTTACTCTAGTAACAACTCATGACTTAGCTATTATTAGGACCTCAGCATAGAAAAGCTAACCATAAGTCTTACTGCTTGCACTGCAGTAGGAGCATGGACTTTTTGTTGCCTCTCTGAAGTAACGGGAACATCACAGTTGCACTATGTATTCTGATTCAAGGAAGACAAGGTTGATATTTAGAAGCGCACGTTAGCCTAGAGCCACAACCCAACTCTTTCTGAAAAACATGTATTCCATGTTTGGTACCACCAAGTTTCCTGCAGTTGTAAGCTATTAAAGATCTGTGTAAAAGTTTCTTTTAGCACAATACCTTGAATTCACTTGAAAAATGCATACGGTTTCCTGTAATTATTGCAACCATTAGTAAAACAGATATGAATTCCCGCTAATCACCTCTACAGCAATAGCGGATGTTTTAGTCATTAAACTGCAAGTCAAGTATTTGTCAGTTGTTAAACTACAGATCCTTGATATTTACAAGGGTTATTCAGGACTCTCTAGTCTTCTTCTATCCAACCATTAGGTCCTGAGAACACTTTAGATCAAGTGTTTCCAATGTACGGCCTTGGGTATAGGGAAGACAGACTAAACCTTAGCCTTTCTGAGTTGAGATCATTGGCAAGCACTCTTTCCACCAAAAGAAAGCATATATAATTAATTTTTAAAGCAGCGTTATATTTAAGAAAAAATAGTACACATCAGTGTGAGCAGGTTCTGAAGTTATCAGTTCAAACCATATCAAGTTAAAATATTCGTTTTCAATGGTAAAATGTTCCATTCGTTTCTGCTCCCAGACCTTCACTTATTAATCCTTTAGAAGAAAACGTCTATTTCAGGGATATCTGAGAAGAAAATTATACTAATTATTATATCCTGTAGTTATTCAACCTTGCAAACTAGTTCTTCTCTGAGAAGAAATCAGAACGACACAACTTGCCATAACACAGCTAAACTCTTTGACACATGAGTCATCATGACATAAGAATGAAGAAATTTTAGTCATGCATTTACTAATCTTTCCAGAGGTAAAGAAGTAACAGGAGTGTGAAATAAAAAACTAAAGGTAAAGTAGTAAATCAAAACTGTCCTAGAATATTTGTTCCCTAATACCAAGTACTATCACAGATATGATGCAATTTCAGAAGTTCTGTTGCTTTCAGTTCCCATTCCAATTTTGGACAATTTCAATTACTGTGAACTTCTTTGGCTTAGCACATACTTTTAATCATGGGTCTCATTCCACAACTTTGAAAATACGAAATCTCATCATTAGAAATCATCAAGTTTCATTTCCTCTTTCATATCTATACAAGTTTGGTTTTATTAAAAAAAAATATATCTTCCCCAAGTGAAATAAAATTGATTTAAGACAAAGGCACTCAGGGGCAAAAAAAAAAAGTTGTAAGGAATCTAAAATAGAGAAATAAGGATTCCCTAGTTTCATAGTTTCTAACCCATTCAGCAGGATTTTCAAACTTTTCACAGATCCCTGGGAAATGGAAGCTTATGTTATGAATTTAAGGTATGATCTTACAGACTACTTACTCTCCTATTCATCCGGTTAGAGAAACTAATCTGGCCACACACGCTAAAACCCAACTACAGCTAACGGCACTAACTGGAAGAAAAAAGATAGGAGAGCCAAGCGAGATAGAGATCAGTCGTAAGTTGACATAAATAGTCAGTTTTTGGAAACTCAGGTTAGAGAATCAACACCTTCCCACCATGTTTTTAGAACACTTCTGCCTTAGATAGCAAATGTATCATATTCATTACCTATTTGAATTTCTACCTAGGAAACATTGACGGTGAATTCAGAACTCACTTGATCCCAGGAAGGTCATAGGAGAACTACTAGGAACTTATCAGCTTATTAAACGTTCTTGTACCAATAAACTCATTTAACATCTGTTGTAAGCTAAAACCATCATGGTGCCTCTTTGAGCTTCTTCTGCTTCGTTGCACTTTTGTTTATAATATGAGGCTATACTTTCAAGTTGCAGCTGTGTCTAGCAACTCCATACAAACTAAAAGAAAACCTAGCAACAAAGAAGACCGATTTTCTATTCTTTTTTTCTTTTTTGTTTTAAAAAAGCCACCAGATTTCATAGGGGGGGTAATTTAGAAGAAAAACTCTGCAATTTCATAGATGTCCTAGAAAAGATTAACAACACGACTCAAAGAAACATAGTTCTGCCATGGAGTATATATTTTGTAGTATTTGTGACCGAATTTCTATAGAGCAAAAACCAAATCATACCTGTGAGAAGGTGACCCTCCCATTGGCAGCATAGATCAATTTTCCAATTTTCCCTTTCTCAGCCACTTGATACCTACTGATATTTTATCAGATCCCTTCTAGGTATGGCAAATGTTTGCTTCTATAAAGAAATATATACAAGCAGCACTCCCCAAAAACTAATCAAAGCCTATATTTCTCAATACAGGTTTAGTTTTTCCAGCAACCACTGAGCCCTTCTGCACCATTACAGAGCTGTACAGATAAAAGCCTCAGAAGCTGTGGACCATTTCCAAATGTCCTTGTAGAGACATTCTGCAAGTCTGTTTCAGAAGCAGAGTTATACAGTCTTAAAGAAGTGCATAGGACAAGCTCTTCTACAGGACTGCAGCTTTCCATCAACCTGGCACAATTGTGGCATATTGGAGCTACTGTGAAATGCACAAATACCTCTCAGAGCTGGCACATAAATGCCAAGATCCACTACCAGCTGGCAGTGTGGACAGGTTGCACTAAGTTTGGCTTCCTCCCATCCTCTGACTATCCCAGACATCTTCACACCCGAAAGCATACTTGCATGTCCTTGTGCCAAGTCTTAGGTTTACGTGCTACAAAGACATGTCATTTCACAGGTTTTGAATTCACCACTTCTACCCTGGATTTTGTTTGAGCGGGACTGCATGGGGCTTGCAAGAGATTTATGGCAACTACTACAAGTGCACTGTGATACTTGGCCTCATTTCCCTAACACAGTTCCTGGCTCCATTTCACCTGGAACAGGCAGAGGCTCAGATTTCTTCAGCCTTGTAGCAGAAAGGCAAGAAAGTCGGCAAGATTTCTCCATCTTGCAGAGATGCTCCCCTCATTCTCCACACCAGTTTTCACCTACACCCTCAACATTCATGAAGGACAACAGACTCTATGTTTTGCTGTCCCTCATATTCCCTCCTTCTTCGTCTGTGTTGTGAACTTCCTTGTCAGATCTCAAGTGAACTTGTTGTGGTTTTGCACTGATCACTGCAACTGCCTTTACTGCAGTCATCAGCTCAGCTATTCATCCTCTAAAGCAAGAAAAACATACTTTAGTTTTGTCCTTTTCTCCATTGATTGGGTTTTTAGCTGTTGAAGCACTCCTAAAGCCACATATAACAAACTGAATTAATTCACCAAAGCCCTTAAGGCACAATCTCAGCATGCAAAAGAAATCTTGCCCACAAAAGAACAGATTCACCACCTGCAAAACAGGCAACAAAACAAAAGGATCTGTTGTACCAAAGAAAAAAACATAGAAAACTCCAGTTATAGCCTTCTACTGAGATTAAGTACAGCCACTGGTAAACCAATACTTAAAATGCCAGCACGAAAAGTGCATAAAAGGTTAGAGTACTCCTTTTACTAGGAGGTTTTAAGAGAAATGCTTTCCTTTTCCTTCCACCAGTACCTGATGTCCCAAAACAAAGGGGGGTAAACCCCAAATACTCATGGAAAACAAAACATGTAATCCATCTTAAAAAAAAAAAAAAAACTGTAATAGAGACTGCAACTTTCAGAAAAATATGTTTGGGCAACGTATATTTAGATGAAAACCTCTTCGGTGTTAGCCTAGAATAGAAGTCTGAGAAGTTCTCCTCCACCCAGCACCAGCTAACGATGTAAGATTTCCTGGACTCTAGACAGATACCTCTGACTGGTCACAGTGGAAGTGGGGAAGATGTATTCACTCCACCACTTCTAGCACAGCTGACTGAATCTGGCACAGCTCAACATTAGTGAGACGTTGACCAATTGAGACAAATTAATATTTATTTTATTCCATTTTTCACAGCTCCACTCAAGGTCTCGTTTCCCTAGGTTCTGCAAGTACACAGCTCTGCTTTCTAAATTAAGCAGTTTTATAACACTATCCCATAATAATACAAGCTCTTAGCACTGGTCCCTGTAAAAGGCAGAAGGAACAATCACAGAATTGTTTAGGTTGGAAAAGATGTCTCCGATCATTGAGTCCAGCCTTTGACTGATCACTGCCTTGATGGCATTAAGTGCCACATCCAGTCATTTCTTGAACACCTCTGGGGATGGTGATTCCACCACCTGCCTGGCCAGTCCATTCCAATGTTTAACAACTCTTTCCATGAAGAAATTCCTCCTGATTCCAAAGTGAACCTCCCCTGGCACAGCTTGAGGCTATATCCTCTCATCCTGTTGCTAATGTGCAGCTAAATGACAGGAGAAGAATAAGGATGGCCAGAAAACATAAACCAGTCAATTTTACTGGCAAGTCAGAGGGCAGCTGGTAAAGGACGCAAACGGTAATCATATCTAACTGCCCAGAAATTTGCACCCCAGAGCTCCCCAGCAGCAGCACAGACACATCACTGCTGAGAAGGCAGAGTAGATAAGCCTATAAACTTGTTCTTACATGGTGCACGTGAATGTGCAGTTACCTTTCTACTGGTGCCTTGACAGAAGAGACCTGCCCACTTCTGACACAAACTACAGAGCACACAGTCATTTCCAAAGGCTTACCCAACATTATCAGCCTAGTTACGAACAGAAAGGTCATTTCTGTTTAACAAAGATAAAACCAAAGCCGTTTTTAAAGCATAAGTGAAGGGGAAAGAAGAAACAAATACATCTTTTCTCTTCACGAAACCAGGAAAATAGAAGACATTTGTAACAGCATGATTTATAGATCACTTTTCCTTGCTTTTCTCAGGGGAAGATCAGAAATAGCCACAAATAGATTTATAGGTAGACTAACACATTTAAATGTTAAATTGCAATCCAATCTGGCATGAGGTAGAACATTAGTGCCTGGTTTTCCTATCTGTTGACACCCCACACAGCAAAATCTTTCAGTTATAATGAAATTGCTTTGCTGCTGGTGAAGGAGAAGGGAGTTTAGGTGTGGATTTTTTCTTATAACTTGATGCTAAGATTTTCCATTGGCCTGGGCATCCCTGAGGAATTAATTTTTCAGTGACCTGCTTCTTCACTTTCCAGGAAACATTTTGCTACAATTGCTCTAATCGAAAAGGCTTGGGTGAGCAAGTTTCAGCAATTGCCTTGCATCGCTCAGGAGACAGATTCCAGCTCAGAAAGTGTCAAGGTCTTAAGGTAGGTATGCCTGATCAAGACATCATTCCAGGGAATGTCAGACTACTCAACAGGTCTGTCTCTGTCGCTGACCACTTGACCGCCCGGTTGGCCAAGCAGGCGACTTGTTTCAGTGCCTTGGCCACTAGACAGCCTGCGGCTTGGCAGTCTGATACAAGTCCCTGTGTAACTGTCCGCTTCTTGGCTCTCTGGGGAGCTGGCAGCACTCAGATGAAACAGTAGCGAGCGGCAGAGGCAAAGGAGAGAGAGGGACTCTTCTGTAGCAGCAATACCCAAGTTTTTATTGCCCGCCCCGAAGGCCGGGAAACAGAAGCCGAGGATGGGTGGCGACAGAAGAGCGACAAATGAGGTTTACAGTGTATTTTATAAGGGGAGAAAAAGGGGGAGGAGAAAAGGGATAAACCAATAGGGAGATGACATATAATGACAGGGAACCCATAACAGGGGGTTTAAGGAGGGACTTATTTAAACAAACCAATGGGGTTAACAGGGAAACAGAATTTTCTAGATGTGAGGGATGGCACATCTAGTTTCAGGGGAGGACACTTGTTATGACTGATATCTCTGGGGTGTGGCTGGCTCCTCAGCACCACCTTGGCTCCGCTGCCAGGCTCATTTTCATCATCACTGTCTTTGGCAGGAAACATCACCCACTGGATCTCCTGGTTAATACGGAAGCCAAAGGTGGACTGGGCCACCGCCACACGTCTCTTACGTATTGTTCATAACATCTCATAATGCTTGTCTTCCAGGTGCTTCATGCCCTCAGTCCTTCCTATGGGTCAAACCTCTCAAGCAGGCCCAGTCTCCCGTACTGCATCAGAATGCGCTGCAGCACGAGGCACTGCACAGGCGACAAAGATCAAGGCACATGACTCCAAGGGAGAACACAGGGCATTAGTAAAAAGCATAGCAACATATGTTACTACTCCATAGAAAAACTGTGGAACTTTGTGTCATTGACCACTACATTGCATATATCCAAAGCTGGTAGTTCAATTAAATATATAATTTCAAGCTTTCCAGAGAGAAACCTAAATATTTCACCATAAGTGTCAATGAAGTAAAACTCCTTTATTGATCATCCCTGTACTAATTTTAGAAATTCATAGCTAGCTAGTGGAGGTCAGGGAGGACAGATTGGATGTGTTATCTGTGAGGCTGCAGCTTTTAGCACTAGCTTTCTTAGCAATCTATGGTGAAGCCTTAAATTTAACATTTAATAAGGTCTCTAATATTTCGACGACAAGTCATGAATCTTGGCAATGACATATGCAGATAAAAATTAGAAAACATAATAAATAATGAGTAGAGCATGTAAGCAAAAGACCCTATCACTATGAAGCCAAGAACCTCAGCATATTCCTTAATAGTTTGCTTAAGCAGTTTTATCAAATGGTATTTTCTACTTCCAAGGGATGTACTAACTCAGCAATAAGTGGCTGTGCATTTAGATGTGATTAAAAACCTACTAGTAAGCCCTAAAAATACACCCCAGTTTCTTCCCAAGACTGTCTGTATTGAGAAGGGATTGGTAGTTTTTTAAACATCCTCCAGCCCACATTTCCTCATCAGTTCTCTTAGTATTTCATATTAAACTTTCCTCCTGTGGCTCTTAACCTTTAAGCAGTCACTCCCTCACTGTCCTTCTGCCTGCCATTTTCCCTGGTGTCATCAGTCTATTAGAAGAAATCTCTCACTCATGGAAATTCTTCTGCTACCAAGACCCAGACTGATACTTTCCTTCCACCAAAAAACCAATAAAATATGGCTATATTGCATTGATACTTTGCAGCTACCTTGGAAAATCATCCTTAAAGAGAGGTGATGTTAAAAAGTAAATAAAAATAAATTAAAATTTAAATTTAAGTAATGTAGTTTCAACATTTTTATATGAACAGACAGAAAAATGAAACACTTCCATTTCTTTTCCTTCAGTTCAAGAGGTTCGTCTCTTCTTGTGCCAGCTGCCTTACTTTGAAGTTAAACCTGCACACAGAGATTATTTCCATTCTCTTTCCACTTCCGCCTTGCAACTCACTGTTCCCAAAAATATTAATAAAACTTTGTATAGCTAAATGCAAATACCTCCCATCCTGGCAGGAAACAGAATCTGTAACTGTCCTGAAGGTTAATAAGTTAGAAATAAAAAACTCACACTTTGCATGGTTATGTGAGTGAAATAAATACAGAATTCAATTTTTCATCTCAAAATGGCAAACCAGAAATGTACAGAATTAATGCTACCTGGTTTTTATTGCTCTTAACTGAATCTGCACAGTGGTAAGCATTTAGAGGTAGAGATGTGTTTCAAGAGACTTATCCCAATTCACCATGAAAACTGTGACTATTTGATTGCTCTGCAAATGTATTTTCTGTAACCACATGTGAAAGTTGCTGAGAGGGCTAATTTAATAGAAAAAGAGAAGGTAGGAATTAAAAGGTCATTTTCCTTCTTAAGAGGTACATAAGAAGTACTGGAACTGGGGGCAGGAGTTAGTGGGGCAAGCAGGGAGAAACCAGTCATGCAGATAAGCAGGGCCAACTGGCCTCCTTTCATGAGATGGGTGAGGAAGTACTAATTTAAAAACCCAAGGTTAATGACAAAACATCTACAAATAAGTTCAAGATGCTGGAGGTGCCAAGTCTGACCTCACCATCTGGAAGCTCTCCAGCTTCTAAACCAGACCATAGGAGCCTGTTTAGAACCCTCCTAAAGAGCAGTCAACCACCAAAACACACAGATACCAGTTATATCAAGAATAACATAGCTGCAAGGCTTGTTCTTAAGAAAATCTGTGTAATACTTTGTGTGTGTATACATTGAAAACTGATGGGAAAACAATGTGCCTTTTTGATTATTTCACTTGATACTCCACTCGATTATATCTGAAATTAATTTATTAAAATAAAAGTCAGTGGAATATTTATAAGCATCACAGAACACCTCCAAGAATAAAAAGTGTTTCCCTTTCACTCATTGTGAATGTCCTTAACTAGCGCCAGACAAAACATACCATTGTGTTAGCCAAAATGAAAGTAATTGGAGAATTAAAATCCTTCCTATTAATGGAACAGAATTCATTCTAACATACACCATTTATAAAATAACTAGCACAGATAAGCCATCACTTACAACACCAATCTACTTGACAAAATAACTTCTCTAGTTCTGGGCCTATCGCTGAGCCATCTCCCAACCATCGTAATTAGCTCCCAGTCAAATATAGTAGCTCCCATTCAACAGCATAGTCTAGAAATGTCTGACTCTGTGTACTTTGTGACTGAAAGCATGTTCCCATTTCTAAGGATACAAAGAAGAGCTGATAGAAAGAGGAAAAAGAGTGAAAAGAACATTATTAAAGCAGTTCAGTCAATATAGTAAACTTAAAACCTAATCTATTAAATCTCAGTCTGATCAGCACACAGGGAAGATTGCTGTCTTTTTTTCCTGTGGGAACTTGCACATGGGCAACTACTGTAGAAGAGGTATCTTGTATATCTTGTCTGGTTAAGTTGTTTTACTGGCGACATCTAAGAAATGAGATTTTCCCGTATTCCCCATTTGAGAGAATCAGTTCAAGCTACCAAGATGGTAAGAAATCTGTCCTGCATAAGCCAACTGAAAGGTAAAAAACAAACAGTAACTTTTTCAGGGACTTGGCTGAAAAATGAAAGAGTTACAAGGGCAGAAATAATAACTTACTGTTATTTATTGTAACAAGATTATCCTAGATCTAAATGCATTTTCATAATGGAAGTTGCATAATATTGTATTTACATGAAAATTTTACATGGTCATTAATATTTCCTATCTTTGTAGCAGTTTATCAAAGGATAAGCTAAGAAACACGTCTGCTTCACTCTCTAAAACTTTAGACTAAAAATTCCACAGAACAGTTTACATAGCAGAGATGAGGTCAGGAAACAGTTACTGTTGCTATTATAAGTAGTTTCAGAATTTACCTGATTATTTTAATTCATAGGCAGAAATTTGGTGTAAGATTTGGGAGTCATGCACAGATATCTATTCACATGTCATGTCACTGAAAACCCTTTGTGGGTATTAAGCAGTAATAAAAATGTTAAATAGCAAATCAGCTAAGCCTGGGTAGGAAAATAGTTGCATCTGTTGAGCTTAAGAAAAGAGGGCTACATTAGAGCACAGTAATTACAGCTCTTCATTTTATCAGCATTAATGAAACTCTTGCATGATACACCAAGAATAAGTCTTTGGGAACATGGCAGCAACAGAGTGGGCCTGTAGGATTTGTTGGTAGGAATGATAACACACCTCACTTTATCTTGTCAGCCAGTGAAAGGCAAAGCTCAGGCTGAATCACAGAATTGGTCAGACTGGTACGGACCAGAGAGGGTCATCTGGTCCAGACTCCCTATTCAAGGAATCCCTGCACAACTTAAAGTAATCTTAGTATTATTTGAGCTAGCAGCAGTAGATGGCATTCCAATTCAGGATCCTTGCCCATAGCTTACAGCAACAAACGTGAACTCTCACCCTCACTAGCAAAGGTCACCTGGGAAGCTGAAATTAGTGTGCTGAAGATTCAAAGATACTTGGATAGAAAATCTGTTACTCTTAGAGGTAACTTAAATCCCCATATGTTTGAAAGACTATTTCATGTCTGCTGTTATATAGCTGTATTTGTAATAAATGTTTAAAGAAACAATATTGTTGGTGTGTTCTGAAAGCCAGCTTTTTCTATTTTATCTGTTTTCTGTACAAGGTTTTATGCTTCTCCAAGCATACAAAAAATCCCACCATAATGACTGAGTTGTTGAGAATTATTTTTTTCCCTTTAACAGGAATGCCTATATACAGGTATGACACAATATTTTTAAGCTCTAAGAGGAGTCTGAATATTCCACACATGTCCAGTGCTATATATAGAACATATCCAGTGCTATTTCATTTTATACATGGATAAGAATCATTAAATCTAAACAATCATTGCATAACTAAATTTGTGACCCAGTTCACTGAAACAAGCCAAAAAACACTGGGTAGGGAACACACATACTGAATGATTTTGCTGCTGCAGTTGAGACAATGGTCACCTCATCATAAATCAAATTGCAAGCAAACCAAAAGTTTCTCAAAAGAATTTTAGCAATACAGCTGAAAATTAAAAAAGAAAAAGGGAGCCTAAAATAAATTTAAAGCTTGAGGCGTGATTTGGCTAAATTATTATCACAAAAACAATCACCACGACACTATTTATGGCCTAGGCACAAGCTATAGACCCATTTTAAGAACAGACAAGTTAACTCTTTAAACCTTTACTCAGTTTTCAATCAGTAAGTGACATCATTTGAGACAGATCCCTAACTGCAGGGGACATACTCTAGACTACCATTTCAAGCAGCAGTGGAATTTAGCCCATTGTCAGAAAAACACCAGAAGGCAACCTTAGTTACTGTGGGTCTGAGGAGAGTTGTACAATAATCCTACGAGGGCATTGCATTTTAGACAGGAAGCTCTACAGAGAATGACAATCAGCTTTGGTTTTGAGCATTTGAAGGTCGTTACTACATCGCCATATGAATCAGGCCAGAGTACTGAGGCATCGCATTTTTCCCCTTAAAAAGGTGGGGAGCATTCTCTTGGGATCAGATTATCTTCATCTTGACATTAAAACTGTAGTGTTGTGGAAAGTGGTGTTTACCAGTTCAGTTTTTTCCTTCTTCAAGATACCACCATTAAGATACCCAGAGACTGATAAAGATTTCTCTCCTCTTCTCAAGTCAAGCATAAAGACCATGCAGTCACACCAGAAATTCCTCAAGGAAAATTATTTGCCAGTGCTAAGTGGCAGCTGCTCCAATTCTTTTCCTGGCCTGCATCCACACACCACCCTTCCGTTGAGCCAGGAAATATCTACAGCGGCACAGACAAAACTCTCCCTGCAGCCTACCACATCATACCATATTCAGAGGAATTTCTCAACAACTGGACTGCACAACCAAGCTGGAGGCAACTTGCGTAAAGCACACATGGTGGATTTCTAACCACAGCTGAGATAGTGGACCCTTCATTTCATATGAAAGACTATCAGTGTTGTATACTTCCTTAATGAAAAAAGTTACACTATATCTCATTAGACTATTTCTGTTTCTGATGTCATCAGCAGCATCTACCACTTGCTACTCCACTTTTTTAGTTGATATGTAATATTGGTTCCCTTCCACAGCATATGATTATTTTTTACTTGCAGCCTTTTCAAAATAGGCAAGGGCTGTTTAAATCTTGCTTAAATCTTGCTTGAAGAGGATTTCAACTAGGATAAAATTCCCTAAAAACTTTGAAACAGAAAAGGGCTGGGGGAAAAAGCGAGTGGGGATGGGAACTGTGAAGGAGCAAGAATTTCCCTAACTACCAAAGCTCAGATTTACAGCTGGACCACCAGAGGCTTATCATGACGTTTCAGTTTGTTCTTGGAGGTTTGCTCTAAGTGCAACAACGCTGAAAACATTCACCACCGCTAACTGCAGGCTGTACACTGACATAAGCAAAGAAAAAGGAGGAGTTTCGTGTCCGCAGGGTCCTCTGTACCTCTTTCAGTGTCACAGTGGGAACAATTTTTCCATTCACCCCACACAGTGAGTTGAATTTGGGCTATTTTCTGGATATTCTCACATGCATATCACCAAACTCAAGAACTGAAGAGCAACTGTAACTCAGGGTACGCAAAACACATTTTAAAAATGCCCCTTTTTGCCATTAAGGAGCCCTAGACTTCAGAGAGTAGCAAAGGCTCCAACACTTCAAAAAGTCACAAAATTTCCTCCCAGCTTCCCTGGGCAGATGAAATTATTCGATTCATATTCCCCAAATATTCATGCATTTTAACCAGGTCCACAGACACTTTTGTTCTCAAGCTGCCTCAAGGAAGGATGGTGTGTGGATGCAGACCAGGAAAAAAATTGGAGCAATTGCCACTTAGTGCTGGCAAATAATTTTCCTTGAGGAATTTCTGATGTGCTGGGTGGTCTTTACATCACTCTCTTTTTGCTGCCTGTCTTTAGCATCACACCTGTTACCATAAGTAGGGTTGCTTTCCCAGAGAGCTTTTTAAATTTTTCTTTACGAAATAGTTTACAAACCCATTTAGCTAATTCTTATTAACAGGCCATTTATTTGAGTTTATTCCTCTACTAGTATGAAGATCGTTGGATTTGCTAATACTATCACATTACTAGGTTATCACATCATCACAAAGAGTAACACTGCCTGTTTCATAAAATTTTTTAACGACCTAGGAGAAAAAAGGTCTGATAAAAACATATCCATTGAAAATTATAATGGTTAAAATATAATGGTTATATTCATACAGGTAATTTATTATCATTTACAAAATACTACAAAAGACAAACTACCTGTAAAGCTACTCCTTTACTTTTTTATATTTCATTTACCCTAGATTTCACTTTTTTTCATTTCATGACTTAAAGGAAAACGTTTATGACAGATTCTTTCAACTCAGTATGCACAGTCAATAGTCTCTGATTAAACTGGGCACAAATCATTGTTAACAGAGAAGAACAAAGAAAACACATTCAAGTAGTTTATAAAAGTTGCCTATTAAATAGTTAATAAAGATTCAGTGGGAATAATCACCATGCAGAATACTTGTATAATGGGAAGAAGACAATTAAATCACAGGGTTATATCCTTATGTTTATAAATGAGGCAATCTTTCTTTAAAAACTTTACATAAACAGATCTATATTGTTTCAGAGTAAGAATCTCAGTTATACACCTATATTTTCATCCAACTATGAGACTGTTCATATTACAGTGTGTGGACTTCAGGCATTAATAGAGGCTTCTGTCTAATGCATGCTGAAACTACTGAAAACCAAAGGCCTCACTGAAAGTAGCATCCACTCTCACCTTCCAGTGGCTGCAAAGGAATCCAGCATAACCTTGGGAAGTGTTAGTACCTGATGGCTTTTAGTGGCACATATTCAGGGCTCTGAAGCAAGATTTTAAAATATTTTCCTTCCTTATCATTATTTGGAGATGAGATTATTACTCAGTCCTAACCTGAAAATAAGGCAGCATAACAAGAGCCATAACCCCAAGAAAAAACAGAACTGCAGAAATATATTCATGGTTAGTTCTACTAAGACTGAATGTAGCCAGAGAGTTAGTGGTGACTCAGAATTAAGCCAAGACACTGAACTTTTTACACTACAGGGGAATGACTTTCCAGATCGATATGTTGAATTGGACTGCTTGCAACCTTCCAGCCAAGTCACAGGAGCATACAGGAAGGACAATTCCCTTAATGAGACACATTAACATTCAGGAGATGAAAAAGACATCTCTAGTGATGCTGTGATTTAACAGAGATTCCTGGTTAAGCCTGTTAACCTCTGTATCACTATCTATAGAACAAGGAATCAGAAGGAAGCTGCAACACATACATCAGTGTTTGTAGTATCTTCAAAAGCTGACATCATTTCCTCTTCACTGAACCTTACGGTTCCTTCCAACTCAAGCCATTCCACGATTCTACGATTCCATGATAATTGGAAGCTGTAGTCTCATTACAACTTTCAGCTGGGTGTAGAATCTGTAAGACAGCTCAAGAGTCTCCCTTTTGTCTTTCTACTCATTTGGTGCCTAAGACACAAATTCTCAAAACACTGTAACTAAATGCCATTTACAAGCAAAAATAAAACAGCAAATACAAAAATATTGAGCCATAACAGCCCTGATTTTGGGTGTTTATTCCTCTGATCCTTCTGCTGATCTTACTATCCTGGAACTTCATTTAACTCAAAGGGATTTCTTATGTGAAAATGGTGACAGTGCAAACAATCTAGTATTGGCTGTCTTGCAAAAGGTCTCTTGTTTCTGTGAGAACTCAGCTAGGCAAAAAGCAGTAGAAATTACTCAGAAAACAACTATAGTTTTTCCTAACATCTCTACCTTTCATTTTTTTATTTAGCCTCACCTAAATTTATAGTTTTTGTTGTTAAAGCACAGGATTACTGCATTACAAAAATGACTGGACTACTGCCATTTTGCACAACCTGTTGGGGAAAATGAAATGTAAATTAAACCTATATATAATCAGCTTTTGTCTTAATCAAATTTAGGGTGGGGTTTTCTCCTTCTGCAACAGCTTTTATTGCGTAAAATAACAGAGCTGTAACAGAGACCCATTTAACAAAGTTTGTGATAGGTTTTAGAACATATATTTGTTATGAAAAAAAGGAAAAAAGAAGACTGATGCAATACAGAGGGCAACACTCTAAGCCCCCTTCCTTTTTAAGCATATAAAATACATCTACCTACAAGCAGGTAAAATAATGTATTTAATAAATATGACATACACATTTTAAATATTTAGACTGCTTCAACTCATAGTGGTAAAACTAAAACAAAAACAAAACAAACAAACAAAACCAACAAACCAAAAAAAACCACAAAAAATCCATCCCTTGTGCAGCTATTCCAATGTGGAAGTACTTTAGAACATTCTGCAACTTGAACCTTGTCATAAAAACCCATTTAATTTAAAGAAAGAAAATTGGTACAAGTGTACAACTTTTGAAGTTAACATCTACTCCTTACTAAAACAAAACCTGTGCCATTAGAGCATTAACTGACTCCCAATGACAATGTACTCCCCTTGGTTATTCAGCTAGTCTTAATTAAAGTATGGGTGTGGCTCCCTAAATCAGAAACTTTGAACACAAAGTTTCTCCTCCAACAAAGAACATTCATTAGTACTTTCTCCCAAAATATTTCTGACCAACTGTAATTACACAACAAACAAACCAATCCTACAGTGCAGAGCTTTAGCCCTTTCGCCATTTCCATAAAGCAGTATACCACCACAACAAATAAATATTCAAATTAGGCCCAGAAACTGCAATGCCAATATACTAAGATATTTAGCATCTACAAGCCAGTGTTCTCAAGAAAACAAGCTTTGGCCTGTTAGGAAATAAGAACTTTTTCCAGCTGTGCCTTGAGAAAACAGTTTTATATTTTGTGAAATCACAAAAACAAGCCTACTGCCAGCTTTGCCCAACACAATTTTGCAGAATTCTGCTGGAAAACTTACCTGCTCAGTGCTGCCCAGCAAAGTCAACAATGTCTCCAAGGGCTTTACAGCTACACCAGCCTCCGGTGCTTGTACACTTGGAAAAGGAAAAATAAGAATGCATCAATTCATAGACTGTACGGTCCCAATTACTTGAAATGCTTAAAAGAAGAAAAGTAATCAAGGAGCAGCATATCACTTTCCCTGACCCATCTCTATCTGAGATGTTGTGAATTTTGGGTTGCCTCTGTCTTTTACCATGAAATAATATGAAGGTAATTTAGCATCATTTACCTCTATATTTTTTGACCAACTGTCATTATTTCCAGCTCATAGCCTGCTTACGGCAGTAGCTCTAGGCAGGCAAGAGGTCTGTAATCCTAGATGCTTTTATTTGATTTTTATATGTTTTGGCCTATTTATTGCAAAAGCATCTTAATTCCTGTCATTTATGACCAGTGAAAACCTTAGATAATGGCAATTCAGACCTCCATTGGATGACTCTGCTTTTTATTTGACTTAAAGATAGGTTATGCTATGTTCCAAAAGCCATGTACTGAATACATAAGGAAGTAGATGGGTTTGGTTTTAATCAGCACTGCACTTCAAGCTCTCTCTCATCTAATCCTATTTGAGGATGCAGTCACACGGAACAAGGGAGCTGTACTGAAGAGAGAACAATGCTGCACAAAAATCTGCTCTACTGCTTTAGGCCACAGTTGTGAGGTATTTTAGAGCAGTACAAAAACTACAAAGAAGTTAAGCCATCGGTACTTTAGGAAAAAAGAAATTGTCTCCAAATTACTTCCTTTCTTCCTTCTCGGGTTGCAGGATAATGTTGAAAAATGCCCTTATTTCCAGAAAATAGCAAAATGAGTGCTCTTTTCTGTAATAAAAAAAATCACTGTGAAGAGCAGAGTTGGGTTCTCTCTGGTGCTTGGGTGAACAATGGTGGCATCAACATAAGAGCAGCACCATATGCAGACGTGGTCTCTAACTTGCCCCTCACTATGAAGTCATGGGGCAGCTTTAAATAAATCCTTCTCTCAGGTCCTGCTGGTACGTTTAAGGGAGCCAGCAGGAATGTACAACCACCCGGCATTTCCTAACACATTTGACATTAACCATGTCACCTGCATGTGTCACCTGAGGCCTGGGCAGACTGTCTGGTGACCACACTCCAGGGGGAAAATGGCTGTGCCAGCTCCTTCCCAGCAAGGAACACTGTGCCTGGAGATGTGCTTCTAGAGTGCACCGGGGACCATGTTTGGCCCCTGTCATGGCACCCCAATAGCTTTCCAGCAGGGAGAGTGTTTTTGTGCTTGAATTGTCCACAGCAGAGCCCAGGACTCACCTCACAGCAGGGTGCGCTGTGGGAATGGGATTGCCTGTGTTTTATCAGAGACTGAAGAAGCCAAATACCTCCAAATTTCTGCCAAGGATTTTAGCCAAATTTCTGCCAGGATGCCCTGACAAATGATCCTTCCACCTGAAACTAAAGCTAGAGCAGCCAGGCTGTCTCACCCTCACAGTAGGGAGGAGGGCGGGCCGCAAGGACACGGTCAGGCTGGGTGCAGGGGAGGTTTTTGATCCACTACAGTAAGCAGAAATGAGGTGTTACAGCAAACAAGTGTCTTGCTGCCTATTCCCAGAGCTCTGTAGGTTCACAGCTCATGCAGTAAGTCAAGCCTGAGCCTCTACATCTGTAGCCACAGCTCAGGAAATCAGCTAATTCAATCACACAGTGAGAAACGCTGCTTCATGGTGCAGCAGCTCCTGTCTGCAGCCTAAGCTGTACGTGCAAGAGCTGCTCGGGAAGTGAAATCAAATCCTGCCCTCATCAAAGTCATTGTTAGATGATCCTATAGTAAAAGGTTGCCAGGTTCTGGGTAGGTTTTTTACTATATCATTTTCTCTGTTTTGAACGAAAAGGAAAAGGAAAAAAAAAGAGCAAGCAACTTTTCAAGCTATTTCCCAAAACACAGGGTCAACATATTATTACTACTAGTTACGAATCTGAAAATTCATTTAGTGATCACAACTTTCCACTATCACCTTGTTCATATAGATTTTTCCTATACTCAAAACCACCATTTTTTCAGTGTTGATCCCACTCTCCCTATTACTACTTATGGTATGGAATAAGTCTTGATGTCACACTACTCAATATGCTGACCTTCAACACCTCTATTTCCCCCCAGAAAAATCTTCAATTCTGTTTGACATGGGAAGAACTTAACAAGGTCTCTATAGTGCTCACATACATAAAACCTTCTATCAAAACGAAGTTCTTGTGACCCGAGCCTTCGAAGCTAACAAGAGAAACACTGAAATTTGAGGCAAAAAGATTTTCTTTTCCCAATTTGTGTACCTTGATTATTGTGTTCAAAGATAAAAGCATTGTTTTATCAAAAGCTGAGTTCACCAAAAGCCATGCCCTTATGCAATATGTATGTACAATAAACACATTCCACGGTGTATAACATTAAAGACTTAGAAATATTGAAGTATGCATTAGCAATTGGAATATAGATAGGTCAGCTGGATCTGGGCTACATTTGTATCTTGCAAAAGGTACAAGTGAATGTCACCTTAACTACATCTGCACTGCACTAAGGTAAAAACTCCCAATTACTGAATTGAGAAACAGAGGGGAATCATTCAGATTTAAAGTGGCTCCTGCAGGGCAGGATTGTCATAAAAACTGGGTCACAAGATCTGTGAGTTGGCCAATGGTAGAACTTAGTCTAAAAATAATAAATGGATAGATGTACAAAAAAAAAAAAAAAAAAAAAACCCTTGAATTCTAATAAAGGGCTAATTTTGTATACAACCAAAATCTTTGGCAGAATGCCCAACTGACAAAGCAAGGAGCTGCCAATGAATTAAAATTTAAAAAAAAAGAAATCCAAAAAGCAGAAACAAGGACAGGCAGCAAAGGAGGAGTACAAATTATTGCTTAAGCTATATGGGATGGTGTCAGTAAAGACAGAGCCCAGCTGAAGCTCAAGCTGCCCAGGGACATAAAAGGTAAAAAGGAAAAGAATTCTGTAAGCAGCCTAGTAGCAAACTGATGTTCAAAGGAAATGTGAAACTGGTGTTTAAGAGGGAAATGCTGAATGATTTTTTTGCCTCAGTCTTCAAAACTTTTGCAGACCACCATATATATCTGCAGTTTGAGAAAGGAGGAAACACAAAAGTAAGAGAGTTAAGGACTATTTAGAGACATGGGGTATATTCATGGCTATAGTGATATATGGGACACATGGAAGGATGATGAAAAACCTGGGTGATATGATTGTGAAGGCACACCATCATAAAAACGTGATGATCCAGGGAGGTCCATGGAAAGGGGCTAAATATTACAGTCATCTTTAAGAAGACTGCAGAGGATCTGAGGATCCTAGAAAGACCATGCAGCACAACTCTTGAGGATCCATTTCCAAACAACTGAAGGACAAGTAGGCAGTGAGGAAAGGTGTGGATTTAAAAGGGGCAGATCAGACTGACAATCTGCTTTCTCTAATGAAATTACTTGCTCTGTGGATAAGGGGGCAGTAGTGAATAGGATATACACCCCACAGTGACTCCATGAATCAAAGCCATGAGTTTTATCATTGTAAGAACTTTTCCCATAATGCCTGCAAGTCTCAAGTACCATGCCTCAGCTGCAAAAACAGCTGTGGCTGCTCCAGCCTTCCACAACCATTTGCTTCTCTTTCCTGACATTGAACCTCCTGCCTCAGGTTTGCCTGTTTTCACAGAACCATAGAATGGACAAGATTGGAAGGCATCACAGGGGGTCATCTGGTCCAACCTCCCTGCTCAGCAGGTCATCCTCAAGCACATTGCACAAGGTTGTGTCCACACGGTTCTTGAATATCTCCAGTGAGAAAGACTCCACATCATCTCTGGGCAATCTGTTACAGTCAGTGCTCAGTCGCCTGCACAGTAAAGAAGTTCTTCTTTGTGTTCAGGTGGAACTTCCTGTGTATCATTTGTTTGCCCATTGCCTCCTGTCCTACTGCTCAGCACCACAAAGGGCCCAGATCCATCCTCTTGACACCCTCTCAGGGGTATCAGCCACTCCTCCCAACTCTTTGTCATCAGTGAACTTGCTCAGAAGGCAAGTTCATCCAACTCACTGATGAACAAGTTAAACAGTATGGGGCCCAGTATTGAACTCTAGGGGACACCAAGGTTAGTGACAGGTCTCCAACTAGATTCTAATTTTACCTGTTTCATGCCATGGGACAGCCCCCAGCTGAGAATTCTGCAGAGATGCTTAACTCATTTGTACAAGACTTAAGACAGTGATTAGGTGTGATGGTCCTCTTGTTCTCTGAACTAATAATTTTTTATGTATTCCATGGGACATTTTTTCCCAAAAATGAACTGGGAGTTATCAGAAGCATTCAAACAGTCCTAAAAATCCTAACTTAAGGAGCTCTTTTCTGGTCATTTTACACTTTCTAGATAATTGTCTTCTTATATTAGTTCCAGTTGTGTAAATATTTTGGGCAAGACTGTGACCAGCCCACAGACACAACACATCTCATTTCCTTTAGTCAATTACAGCCTGTTTTCCTCTTTTCACAGATATAAAAAAGAAAAATATGCATGCAAATCAGTGTCTGTGTATTCAGTTTCTTCTCATTTTGTATACTTATTAGAAGATGAGGATCAAAACAGGATCATTGTACTGAATTCCCTCTTTTGTGTTTATTTGTGCACATCTTAAAAGTTAACCTTTTTGAAAGAATGTTTTGTTATACTGAAACACAGAGTTTAAAACTTTGTGATATTGAGATTTTAGTAAGAAAACTAACTTGCTGAAATTAGTTAAAATAGATGCAACAGACTAGCAAGCCCAGCTGTAAATGATTTAAAATGTTAGTAATTAGCTAAGAAGTGGAATTTAGAAATTACTTTGAAAAATTAAATAATTAGTTATTTGCCATTTTTATTTGCATAGCTAGAGTAAAAGACAATCACCGATTATTCAATTTAAAAAACCCATTTAAAATGAAAAAAAGCAAGAACTGGAGGTCTCCCAAAAACCATATAAATCATAATAAATCACTATGACCCAGAAAAGTTAACAAGTCAACACTAACGAAAAGAAAAAGAAGGCTTTCAGACCCCAGCTTCTATTTAACGACCCCCGACCCATTTTAAAGAACTGATTGCGCATGCTTAATTGTTTTTTTAATTAATTATCATACGAAGTGGGAGTGGGAACTGACAATGTTATAAATATGCATTTTTATTGTAGTTTTATGAATAAATAGATTTTGTAACGCTTTGTAAAAGTGCTCTGCACATTGGGAAGTGACTCCACGCAGGGGCCCGGCCATAATTGAAATAAACTTACACTTTCTAACCTTGTTAAAAAGTCTTGCCCATATCAGTTGAGCACCGATATTAGATCGTTACCCATTTTTTAGTAAATCAATATCTAGGGGAGTTTCAGTTTTAAAACAGTTTTTTTGTAACTCTTTTTATATTATTTCTTAAAATGTCAAAAATGCTTGTGACAGGTTGTTTAATTTAGACCATTGTCATTATTTTTATCATAAAAGTTCAAACTGAAAAAAGAAAGAAAGAAAATATTGCTGTGTTTTTCTAAGTGAAGGCAAATTTAACTGAAATTCTACACTGATTGGGCCCACACTTGGATGGATGTGTCCTGGTTTCAGCTGGGATAAAGTTAGATTTCTTCTTAGTAGCTAGTACAGTGTTGTGTTTTGCATTCAGAATGAAAATAATGTTTTGATAGCACACTGATGTTTTAGGTGTTGCTAAGTAGTGCTTAGCCAAAGTCAAGGACATTTCCTGGTGCACAAGAAGCCAGGAGGAAGCACAGCCAGGACAGCTGACTGAACTGGCCAAAGTGGTATTCCATACCATAGAATGCCATGCCAGTATATAAAACTGGGGCAAGCTGGCCAGGAGCTGCCAATTGGTGCTCAGGGACAGACTGGACACCCGTCAGCAGGTGGTGAGCAACTGTGTCGTGCACCACTTGATGTTCTTGGATTTTACTCCTTTCTCACCCTCTCTTTTTCATTACTACTATTACTATTGTTACTAGTTAAAGGAAGATGTTGTCTTGTGAGACAAGTACCAGTACTTAATGCCAGATAAAGAAAAATAAGCCCTAATATTTGCATTCCGGTTTTTTTTGTAGAACTGCAGGAGCAGGGCAGACTTCATTTGATTTTTTTTTCAATTATTAAACTGTTCTTATCTCAAACCATAGGTTCTACCTTTTTCCAGTTCTCCTCCCTATCCCACC
The DNA here is from genome assembly GCA_013397935.1 of Dasyornis broadbenti. Lineage (NCBI taxonomy): Eukaryota > Metazoa > Chordata > Aves > Passeriformes > Dasyornithidae > Dasyornis > Dasyornis broadbenti. Next base: position 2,066,322 of record VZRN01005907.1, on the reverse strand, counting down.
AGAGGCAGGGTGGGCAGTGAGCAAGCTGCTGAGTGGTACTTAGTTGCTGGCTGGAGTTAAACTATGACAGGATGTAAAAGACGAGCAATCAAAGATACTCGATTACTAAATGGAACCAGAATCAGGCCAGAAGCTTCATATATATACTGCTGTCTGGAGGTTTGCTAAAGGTAATGAAGTGATGAAAATACTCCCACTCACTGGAAAGCTGCAAATCCATATAATTTTCTCTGCAGTAGGCCTACTACTGCAATCCTACAAAAATATGGAAGAGCATCCAGAGTGCAGTAGAAAGGGCTTATCTGTTAGCATTAAGTACTAATACTCATCTCAGAAGATAACACTTTCTTTTAACAAAAGCTCTGATCCTGCAGGAGGTTAGCACATGCATTTGATCCACACACAGAGCAAACCAAACACTTATTCCACTGGGATCAAAGTTGCAAAAGCAAATTATTCCATTTCTTTGTGAGACTGAAGGCCAGAAAGTGTTCTTTGCTTCTCACAAGGATATGGGGACTGTTAGTAGCAATGTGCAATGCAGTATTTCAAATATTACATCTTTTTGATATATAGTTCTATCAGCAAATGAAATGGTTGCATCTAAGATTAAGAAGTTGAAGAAATCTGACTAAAACAGATGTCCTATTTATTCTGTTCAACTTAATTCCAAGTTATTTCAAGCTCTGCTTTGAATGGCATTATGTCATACATTACCAAATACAGCAACTCAAAAAATAAATCCAGACTTATTTATATACATTACTTAACTAGGACAAAGTATAATTTTTCATACAGAGGCAACTGGCCTATTCTGCAGACCTGTCACTTCATGTATTTCAGATACTTATACACAGAGAAAAATTTAATTTTTTGTTTAATCTGCTTTCAGTCTACTGATTAAGATGGATTAAACCTTTGAAAGTGTCCTGCACACGTTATCTTTTCAGTTAAAATAATCTCTCAAAAAATACTCACTGTGTGTTTATACATGTAGGTTTGCACTATGCCAAAAAGAGCACAGGAAGCAGAGAGCTTTTGGTCCACCTCCTGCAGTTTATGGGATTATTTCCATTTGGGCTACAATTATGCTGGATAAAGTGTAGCCTGTGCAAGGACCTGCACAGGTAATTTGTAAATTTTCAACTCCTTTTCAAGTCCAAAAAAGCTCCCTATACAAGATCCTGGTCAACCAGCTGTAGGTGGGCCTGCTCGAACAGGTTGAACAAGAAGGTCCTTTCCAGAGGTCCTTTCCAAACTTCACCTTCCTGTGATTCTGTGAAAAGTAGCATATACAGTAAAGGGACTCTCTATCCTGCAGCAGATCACATGTAATTACCAAATGCATCTATTTTTTACAGTTATCAATCAGGGTTGTATTCTTCCCTTCTCAAGGAAAATTCATTTGTATCCCTTAGCCAACAAGAGAATATTAGGTTAGTAAGTCACTTAATTATATCGATCTGGAAGCTGCAGCCATCAGTTTGTGCATCCATGATCAAAAGTATCCTGTCAACATGTGACTAACACATCTCATAAGTACAAAGTAAAGCAATTTCAGTTATTCACAAAGGAAAGGAAGTAACAGCAAAACATTTACGCACTAAAATTTCAGCACAACTATCTTTTCCATTGTAGTCTGCCAAATTATAAAAGTAGCAGACACAGTGTACATGGCTCAATTTGCTTTTGATGGGCCAAAAAAACAGAAAACAGAGTTGAGTAAAGATCTTTTTGCCATGAACACATTGTATAACCTATTCTGCAAGGGCTGCAGTAGTCTGCTCTACCACCCATTCATGGCACAGCTGTGCTTCTGGGGCCTTTTTGCCTTCCTTGGAAACAGCCACTAACAACTGCTTGTTCTACGATGCCAAACCAGTGCTTATAATCAAATGAAAGCTCCAGGGTGTCTTGCTAGCATTTCACATTAAATTAGCTTCCTGATTGGAACATTGCAAGGATATTTCTGCTCTGGTTAGATTGGCAGGGACCTCCAAGGTACTGCATTTCACATGGCTTACTTGTTCCGTCACCTGGGCATTTCACTTAAAATTCTTTGCTATCGCATAGAACCCCAGACTTTGTCACTTGCTTTCTATCTCAGCTGCTTTTTCTCCCACATCACTGAACAAATTTCACCTTACATTTTTGTGAGAAAAGTTAGTTTTTCAATAGATGCTAACATATCTTTTGCGGCTGACATCTTATTCACAGAGGAAACAGCAAAACATAGATCCACCTGAGCAAAGTCTCTGTTACACAAGTACTGTTGGGGGGACTGAGCTGATGGCAATCTTCTCTTTCCAGACCTGCCTGCACTCCACTGAGAAAATGCTGGATGTTCTGTGAATGGTTTTAACTTCAAGGAGACCGTGATAAACCCCTCAGTTTCTAAATGACAAAATATACCTTCTGAAGAGTTCTGCAACAAATTAGCATTCTCATTTTCTGCTTTTACAGAGCCAAAAACAGAACAGTTCCATTGTATGGTTCAGTGCCATCATTTAAAGGGTGTCATCTCCATTTATCTCCTCCTCTAGCAGGTGAGTGGGAGCAAGTCTGAAATGAGAAGTTACATCCCCTCACACTCAAGCACTGCTCATGTCACATTTGGGCTATTTCCCCCCTCAGTGCAATGTGTATAACCCTAGAGTGGGAGGAAATACGACAGCATTTTGTATGGGAGGGTCACATTTTGATCCTAACTAGACTGGCAGCATTGTCTGAAACTATGAGCCACATCTAATAGCCCCAGCTTGCCCCTTGATAACCAGCTTGGCCAGCTGTCAGTGCCTCCCATTGCAGATCGTCTTTCACATCTGCTCTTGGACAAACAGTTTGTCAGCAGCTGGGCTTCCATGCAGACAGCAACTGTGGTAGCAAGAAGAGATCTGAGGGTGATTTACTGCTCTTTCAGCTGTGTCATGACACACCAGAAAAACATAACAAGTAGTGTTTTGCCCACCTATAAACTTCCTGTGAGTTTTCTAGAAGAGATTCAATACAAGTCCTTTTAAAAAATAGGGCTAACAAAAGTACACTCAAGGATGAATAAAGATCAGCAGTACTATAAGCTCCTTATAAAGCTGCTTCATTAGCTAGGTGTGACACATCTGCAGGTTAGGATAGCTCTGTTTAAACTGTTCATGTTTCAGTTAGTAATTCAAGCTATCCTGTAATGCTGACATATCTAGCAGGAAGAAATACAATTAAAAAGAAAAAACAATCCATCTCCCATGGAAGCACTTGCTTCAGGTCACACAGGACAGAGCCTTAAAAGGTTCACAACAAACCAGAGCCAAGACTCAAACATGTCTGTTTTGCTACAGAAAACAGTGACATCTATATCAGCTCCTGGTCTACAGCTGAAAAGGAGCTCACAGTTGAATACTAAAAGCACAAAATCCTCTTCTTTGGTATTTATTAATTACAAGGGCTACTTTAAACCAATCTAGTGCCACCCAAGCTTTTCTGGGTGTCCACTTAGCTCCTATTTTTCCATAGCATGGCTATGCTCCCTTGCTAAACTTTTACTAATAGCACTATAAAAGCAATGCAGTTCCATATGCTATCTGCAGACTATGAACTCTGGTACATGAGTCACTGGCATCTTTCCTGAGGTTGAAATGTTGGCAACCACCGAGGTGAATTCTAACCCAGGAGAGGTAGTGCATGTTCAGGGAGCTCAAAGGCCATCCCAATTTTACTTTGGCCCCACTTCAACAACCATTATGGTTCCAAGTTACCCTGATCACGTAATTTCTATGCATGCTTAGAAAGTGGTTAATCCCTTGAGTGGTTGTCTGTTCCCAGGATTAGGGAAGAGAGAATATGACAGGGCTGCCATGCCTGGACTTCGTGAGACCCAGGTTCTTTTTCTAGTAAGGTATATTACTCTTTGGCCATTCTCTACCCAAATATTCCCTTAATGTGCACAGTTCCAATGCATTAAGCTGACTGCAGATCATTACACAGTATAACATACTTCTCCCCAAGAAAGCCAAAGAACAGCCTACTGCTTGTTCCACACATATGAGCTGGCAAGCAAAGTCATACCCTACTTCATGGCAAGTGTACCACACAGCTGAATACCTCCAGGCAGTCATAGAAGACAATGGAAAGACACATAAAATGGACAATCTGCAGGAACTGGGGACAGCCTCCTTTGTTAAACTATGCAGTGATTATTTTGCTTAATTTTTGCCAAAAATCAATTTATGGACATTGATTAAATTGTTTATCTTTTAGCATCTCAGTTCTTCCTTCAGACAAAAGCTTACACAATTAGGAGCAATCTGCTATTTTAAACAAGATTTCAGATTAAATTCAGGGCAGAGCAACAGCTTCATTAATTTTTCCATCTGTTCTGTTCAGGCTTGTTGGCTTTCATGTAACATTTAACTTTTGTATGAACACAAAATGCCAAAAGCTAAACTGAGCTCAATTCTACTATGCTTCACAATCTGACAGGAGGTAATATAGTAATTTGCCTCAGATTTGGTTGAACAAGATAGGCTTCTCATTGCTGTTCATAACTATTCTATTTAACCCAGGGAACACTGGGAAATGCAATTTTCCTAACACAGATGGCAACCACAGGACCACTCACTGATGACACAGTTTCACATACCAAGATGTGAAGTTCTACGAATTTGACAGCATTTGTATTTCTAGGCAAATCCACGTGCCTTCAAGCAATTTAACTTCAGCTTTTGGTTGAGCTTGTTAAATCTGTGTCTAAAGCTGGGAGTTAGCCCACCCAAGCACAAGAAGACAGTCTACAGTTAACAATCCACTACTTTTTCCACAGGAAGAGGAAAGCAAATTATTAACAGTTGGTATTAAAAAAATCCAGAAAATATGAAACCTAGAGTAGCTTAAAAACACCAATCCTACACTGTCCGAAAAAAGAGATTCTGAAGCTGTACTGTAATAGATTAAGTTACTGTCAAGTATTTGCAAGGGTTCTTAACACACTGACTGTGCTAGCCCCAGTCCTGTTAGGCAGGGGCAGCCGAGAGGCCAAGCCAGGGCTTTTACTACAACAGCTCAGTCAGCAAGAAACGAAACAGCAGAGGCTTGAAAGTGAAAGAGCAGAGCACAGTCAAGGACGTTCTGACCTTCTTCAAGCGTACTTAAATACCTGTGTGGGTGGCAATGATTCTGGTTGTGAGGTCCAGTCAGAAATACTTCAGTTTAAAAGTTTTTATACATATTAAATCATCATCCACATTTTAGATGATGGCTTCTATTGCTCTAAATGGCTTGTTTCAAAATAGATTGAGCAACATTTCTCTTCCCAAATGAAGGGCAGCTCTCATGCTTACAAGGTCCAGAAAACTTTTGCCTAATCTTTAAGACATTGTTGGTAGGAGCTTAGTGTTATAGGCTGATCTGAATTCATAAATGGCATGTGTAAATAATAAAAGGACAAGTTGAGGACTTAAGGCACTGGAAAGAGAAGAAAAATTTAGAAAGTTGTGTATCATGTACAGCCTGTAAAGGTGTGCAGAGAAAAAGGCAGCAGGCTAGAACTAAGCACCTTATAGACCAGGCACTATGCAAGCACTGTCAATCACAATGTGCTTTTCTGTATGTCCTAACACCAGACACAAGAGTATCAAAGAACTCGAACAGCTGTTGCATTGCTATGAACTCCATCTGATTTTATGATCCTGGCAAAACTTTCACTTCAGATTCACCCATGTTGCTCCATGAGACAAATACATTTCTCAGATAGCAATGTTTCAGGCCTATATATGTCCAGCAAGGAACTTCAGATCAAGAACAGATCTTGTACTGTTCTAAAACTCACAGCCTGCGTAACAACGTGGAGAATGCAGCACTTGACTGCTTGGTCCCCTACCTCTGACTTCCCATAGATAATTTTCAGTCTTTAACTTGCCAGTCCTTAACAGAACAGTCAGCAACTGTTTTATCCCTTGTTCTGCAGAAAGCTGTATCTTCCCAGTCTTTTTCTCAAAAACGTTTGACCAACTCTTCCTCTGATTTCTGATCTGTTTCCAGACAAAAGCAAATGTTCAAAGCAATCATAAATACATCAACCTTGAGTGTCATGGATATTGCAGATTGGTAGCATCTCTTCATCAAGTACCCCAGTAATACAGACATTAGCAAGGACTTCAAAATGTAGCAATTAATCTTTTATAAACCACTTTCTCCTGTAGCACAACCCTACAACACATTATTTTAAATATTGATCAATTCTCAGTGAACAAATGGCTTCCTTCCTCTACTGTAGCTCACCTGACCTATGCCAATGTGCAAGAGGTATTAGATCAAGTAGACAAATGAGATGTTCCAAATTACCAGGACTGGATGGCCTTCATTAAGGAGCTCTAAAGGAAGTGAGACATAGAAGGGCACATGTGCCAGTAACTTGTAACTACCATTACAGACACCCACCATGCCAGATGGCTGGCAGACCACTGCCCATGTCCCTGTCATCCACAAAAAGAGCTGTTGAGGGAATCCTGCAAGCTACAGACTGGTAAGCCCGATCTCAATCCCTGGTAAAATTGTAGAGGCTGTAGTAAGACTTATGAGCCTATGGACATTTTGGGAAGAATCAGCACGCTTCTTAGGAAGGAAAATCCTGTCTCACTAACCACAGAGTCTTTGGAAGAGGTGAATAAGTAGAAGGATGAAGGTGATAAATCAGACATATTTGGATTTCCAGAAAGTCTTTGACAATGTTAAATACTTGATAAGCTAATGTTGCTAGGAAATCAGATTTTAAAAAAAAATATTACAAGGTGAAAGCTGGTTAAAAGGTAGGAAGGAAAATACAAAAAAACCCCATTCATTATCATGACTTGGTGATGAATTGATTTATTAGGCAAACAGTGCTTAACTATCAAATAAATTTGACATACTTGGTGTTACAAGAAAAGCTGATTATTAGCTAAAACAAAAGAAAGTCAAAAAGGCTACTGAATTATCTTCTAAACTGCCACTAGCATAAACCATTCAGTATCTCTGGAAGTTAAACTAGTTTGATACCAATTATTACATGAATAAAAGTGGTGAAGTTATTCTGAATTTTATCACTACTACCTTCATTTCCGCATTTCGAGAACTAAGAGAAACTAGTGCAATAAATACAAAACGTGAGAGAAAAACATGGATTTTATTTGTATTGAGGCAAAAGGAGCTCATCTCACTTAGATCAAAGAAACGGAGAGCAATTGGTTTAACCAAGTTTTAAGAATTTACACAGAAGAGAAAAACCACCCTCATTTTTATCACACCAGTAAACAACTGAATTTCCTATATGAAAATTCTCTGTTGCTTTAGACTTGGCACCACTTTTTATTGCCCACTACCACACTTCACATCATTGCTTGTCAAAATGTTGTATTACCTATGTAAACATCTGTTTTATATGTAAACTTCAACAAGTAAATGGGAAATCCTACTAATTTATCCATCCAAAAAAAAAATCAACTATGAACTAAATATCAAATTAGTTACATCATATTCTATGTAATACTGTTTCAACAAGAACTGTAGCCTGTTGAATTCATAACAAAAAGGATGCAGAAACAAAAAGCAGATGTGCAGTGTCATGCATTAGTGTAATAACATTATAAGGCAATAATAAAACAGGTAAATTTTATTTTTAAGTATACTCACCAAGACAAAAATCAAGGCTGTACTCCTAGTTCATTTTGGTAGTGTAGGATTTCTTCTTAGCTCAAGCTGAAAGTGTTAACTTTTGAGCATATTCACTTGTTACTGTGTTTGATAATAGATACTTTGGTCAAAATACATGTGGATTTAAATTTTGTGCAACAACAGATTTTACACTTTTTCAGTTCAAATTCTTTATGTTCCTACAAAGAAAAACTCTGTTCCCAAAAATTCAAGTAGGGTAAATGGGAAGAAATACTTGAAATTAAATACCCCTAAAATAAACAACACATGAACATTAATATCTCTGCGGGAAATAAAAGTTCATCAGCCTAAGTCAGAAGACTGAGTTAATACTATTCTTATATGCTTTTTGTTGTTGCTTTGTTCACTTCATGCTCAAATCAAGTAAGCTAAAGTAATCATATGGCAGTCTGGAACGCCCGACACGACCAAAGATTTCCTTTATTGTTCAATGGGCCTTTGTACTGCAGAGCATAATCAACCCCAACCATCTAAACAAGAAACTGAAATCACATCTCAAAATTGTTGCAAATGATCTCAAAGTAATTACAGTATCACAGTAATCAAAATTACTTCTTTTTCCTCTGCTTATAACGTAATCTACTACCTGTATTTTTTACAAACTGCAGTTCACATTGAAACAAATGCTGATAACAAAAGCTTTTCTTTGAGAACACTGCTTTACATCTAGTCAGGCAGCTTGTGCATATCAGAGCATTCTGTGAAGAAAGACATGGAGAAGGGTAAAGGGGAAAAAGCTGAAATATGGCTACAGTTTGTCTGTGCCTTCAATGCACTGTAGAATCTCAGGCAGCACTAGAGACAGCAAGTTTCTTCAGATGATCCATAAATACTTGTAAGCTGACATCATCAGTAAGAATGGGTGCTCCAGACTCCTATGAAATAAGGGAAAAAAGGAGAACTGATTATACACATTGTGAAGAAAAAGCATTTTAAGGAACAATATGTTCCACTGAATAAACATTTTATAAATTTAGAAATATCTTAGAAGCTTATCACTGCTGAGATTCTCTGACAAAAAATCCCAGCAGACTGTACATTTACATAAATTTTCATATGTTTACATGAATTCAAGCATAAACCACACCTACATTATCTTCCATATTAATGCATAAAGCAATGACTTGCTGTATAGCAAGATTTTTAAATCAGCCATACAAAATTCAAGAGTTTTTGACAGCTGCCAAATATTAACTTACAAGCTTTTATATGTTAATAAAATTTCCATGGCACAGTTCCTGCATTGTTCCTACCTCAGTAGAGCAAAAGGGAGAGAAACAATAATAGGCAAGTGACACAACCAACAAATCAGTATCTATCAGCAAAGCTCCTACATCCCACAACAGCGAAAGGAAGAAACAAATCCCCTAAGGATCTGATTTGACACCAAGTGAAGGTCAACTGGCTTTCACAAAGAGAAGTGGGCCTATTCTCTCCTGTAGTTCTGTACCATCTCAGAAAAAGACCAAAAGCATCTGGAAGTCATGAGCAATCAGAGCACAAAAGATCTGAAAAAACCTTTTGGGTGGATTCTTGCAATTTACTTTTTGACCTCAGAAGTACTTTCACAAATCCAAGAAGTTCAAAATGGTCATGATTTAATTACCATTTTTGAACAAATTTACAGTCAAAATAAACCAGCAGTTGGCTACTCTGCAAATTCTAGATAGTAACTCCCTTAAGTCTTTTGAGACCAGTCTACCATTAATTCCATTTACAGATGAAGGAAGAATTCCGTTCCAAAAGCACTAAGCATCTGTATTTCCAAATTAAATCAGAGCTATCTGAACTTTTGCAAAGTCTTCCAAAACACACTCAGAACTGGAGCTGTTTTCTGGAAACTGGCCAGAAACAGTTCTCAGTTAATGATCAAGGGGCAAATCCAAGTGCAGCGAGACTTCTTGGATCCGTCCAATGCACAGCTGCTCTCAGGGAAGGCATACTAAATTATCATCTGCTGGCAGCCAAGATGATATTAAAGGATGCTCTACTTCCAAGCCTATCAAATGCTAAGTCTGAGTTCTCTAATTTAAGAATCATAGGATCATTTAGGTAGAAAATACCTCTAAGGTCATAGAGTCCAATCATTAACCCAGCACCGCCAAACCCACCACTAAACCATGTCCCTAAGTGCCATATCTACACATCTTTTAAATACCTTCAGGGCTGGTGACTCTACCGCTTCCCTGGGCAGCCCATTCCAATGCTTGACAACCTTTCCTATGACTAAATTTTTCCTAATATCCAATCTAAATGTCCTCCGGCATCTTGAGGCCATTTTCTCTTTTCCTGTTGCTTGTTATCTGGGAGAAGAGACCAACACCCCTACCTAGCTCCTTTCAGGTAGTTGTAGAGAGTTGTAACGTCTCCCTGAAACTCCTCCTCTGCAGACTAGACACCCCCAGCTCCCTCAGCTGCTCCTCACAGGACTTGTACTCCAGACCCTTCCACAGCTCCATTTCCCTTCTCTGGACACGCTCCAGCAATTCAGTGTCCTTCTTGCAGTGTGAGGCCCAAAACTGGACACAGGACTCAAGGTGCAGCCTCACCACTGCCAAGTACAGGAGGACGAACCCTTCCCTGGTCCTGCTGGACACACTATTCTTGATCCAAGCCAGAGTGCCACTGGCCTTCTTGGCTACCTGGGCACAGGCTAACTTACGTTCAGCAGCTGTCAATCAGCATCCTCAGGTCCTTTTAGAAAATTTTAACTGCATCTTCAAACACCAACCACAAAACAGAGATGCATAAAAAGTTTATCATTATGTTTTCTATACTATTAAAGCACCTGCCTGCTAAAGTTTGAAGAAAATCTTAACTTAGAATATTAAAAACCAAACTAGGCAATTCATCCCCTCCAGTTTTCAGTGGTGTGTGGATGCCCTCTTCAGGTCAATGTGGACTTTCAGTTTTGCACAAAATAAAATATGAAATAATCCAGGAAGGTCATGAGAAAAAAAGGGTAAGATGTAAATCTGTTTTAAATTTCTCACAAAAGTTACATTTCTCATTTCATAATTAGTACTTGATTCATCTTTTTTCACAAAAAAACTGCAAATACAAGAGCATATTATCTTGACCACACACACTACAGTGCCCTGGGAAGATTAATGCACCATTTCTTATGTTACTCTAAAACTGAATTCTTTTCAGCATTAAAAGAGACTGATATCTTTTGCAAGATATATCAGTCTCATTTGTCCAGCATGAAAAATTTTCTTTCAGATTGGTTAAAGAAATTTTTTGTATTTACATTTGGAATACTGTTTCATTTGCTTATTAATTAAACAAGCAGAAAACAGTTGTCCTGTATTGCTGGAAATGTGAAAACTTCGAAAAATTCCAGGTAACAGATTAAAAATATGACCTTCCAAACTACAGGATTTGTGTGTTATGTTGGGGGGGAAACATGACGAAGAGAGGCACTAACAAACTGCTGGTTAGATTATCAACTTTGGAGGCAAAAGAATTTGGGATTTGTGTTCAAATCATGTTGGACCTGACTCAGTACAAAATTCAGAAGTATTTTTTCACTTTGGACCTCAGTGCTGTTCACTGCCAGAAGCTTCATTAGAACCAATTCATCCCTGTGAAAAGGACGTTAAACTTACATCTGTTGGATGTTAAACCCTGATAAAACTTACTTTAGGAAGATGACTGCCATAAAATTGCTAGAGCTTTCTCACACATGACTTCAACATCATTTAGCAAAACTCTCTAAGAGCACAGTTAATACGTAGCTTCAAATGTCTGATGCCATTACATTTACATGAGAAGATGACACTGCACTACCACCTACCCACAGCAGTGTTTCTCACTGAAGCTGAATGTGGAAGGAGAACATGGAACAGAGATATAACATTGAAGAATACAAACTGCTACAGAATGTTTAACTTCTGAACATAACTTCCTAAAGATAAGATTTGAAAACTGACTCCTGGTCATCCAGGCCACAGAAATTCTGGAAAATGTCAGTACATTGGCACTGGTGTATAACCAGTTTTTGCTTGTAACTACCTTCAACACTTATTTCCCATATTATAAAAAAGTCCCTTAGCCTTCATGTGTGAAAAGTGGTCTCATTTCTAGTATTTTGAAGGTATTTATAGGGATGAGATCTAAAGCTCTTTAAGACAGGTGGTCAAGGAGATAACAATAAATGGCTGCAACATACTGACTGAAGAGAAGGCCACCAGGCAAAGGTCAAGCAGCATTACTAATGGCTCAGCCAGGTGGAGGAAGAAGCAATACTGAAGTGTTACAGGTCTATTCTGCCCTTGAGCAAGATACTCACATTTTCATCCACAAACCACACGGCTCAACCTGACCAAAGCTACCTAAATCCTCATTGTTCCTCAGTTATATATGAAAAAACACGCCCACCAATATGAAAATGATGAAGTGGCTGCCCTTCTACCATCTTTTATGGCAGCAACAGGGAACCAATCCTATTTGACTACAGCAGGTATAAAATTGGTATTTTAAGTCCTCTTGTGCACAAGAACATGATTCTACCTCTCAGATCGGCTGATGAGTTTGCTCCTCTCTCCTTCCAAAGCAGGAACAAACTTTGTAAGATTTGCGTCTCTGCTACTTAGCGGATAATATCTGGATGAAACTAAACTTAATTACTGGTGAAGTTAAGCTTTACGAATTGTAAACTGTAAATTTAGCTTAATCAATCCTTGTCTAGCCTTATTATATTTACTGCTAAGGCACTAAGTCCATTTATCAGTGACTATTCCAAATCTTTGTATCTGTTGCCTCAATAAACTATCTACTTTTGACTTTGCAAAACTGTTTCAGTGGAAGTCGTTGGAGGGGCTCTGTCAGGCAAACATCAAACCCGTAGTCTTAAGACAACACTGTCTAAGAAAGTTGGCTAGACATGAAAGCAGCCTAACAGAAGCTTAAAATAGCAAACCAGATCATTGTTGTCTGAAGAAATAAAGCCCATTTTTCCTAACTTTTGTAATTTTGGTCACATCAGACCAAAACTGCATTTTTTTTCAGTTTTAAAACTTCATATTATTACTTATATATATGCAAAGTGCCACTTGCCTTCTGAAATAGGGAGGAAAAATCATGCATACAAGCTTCATCAGCATATTCATACTCACCTGTCCCCAGGCATACATATTGTTATGAGTCTGAGAGGGATTTACTTTTGAAAGCAGGAAACGAGCCTTAAAAAAAAAAAAAAAAAAAGGACAATAAATGGATCTTCTCAAATAGAATTTTCCTACACTCAGAAAAAAGTTGCATATGTATGAAATACATCATTTCTATTATTTGGAAATACAGACATTACAGACAGCACTTCTGTAAATAAAGCCACTCCCTGGATTCTATAGCTATAATGAAGAACTGCTAATAGCTTTCTGATGCAGCTGAAAGTAAGCTTTTGTCTTTTTCAAGCACTAGCAAAGCAAATGTGACTATCAACAAGACAATAATTAATAAGTTTAAAAAAAATAACATAAAGAGTTAATTCTGGTATTGGTTCAGTGACCCGGACAAGTACTATCTTTTCTGCCTACACACCTTACACAAAGGATCTGAGAGTCCAAGTCAGAATGGTTAAAATAATAATAAATAACAGGATTCACAAATTAGGGGGAAAGCTACTATTAAATATCTTGCTCTGTAAAAGCTTTAAGATTCAAAACATTGATTTACAATTTATGTATATTTTAGCACAGAAATGCATGTTTACTACCAAAAAAATCTCAAACATTACTAACACATCATTTCCCAGATTATATAATATATACTTCCCCATACCTGGCTTCCTCCATGCTCTGTATCAATGTATCTGGGCATTGGAAATCTGGAATGGAGAATTTCTTGGGCATCATCTATTGGAGCTTGTAGTAAGTGGTGGAAATTTTCATATTCTGGCATATCTTGGTACCCTGACTTACGCCACTGAGCTATGGTCTGGGGAAAAGGGAAAGAAAGAAGTTTAGAACTGATTCACTAACTTTCTTAGAGGATACACAGGACTTTTCAGAGGAGAATGTGCCATTTCTGGCCCCTTTTCTATCACTCATTCCTTTCTGCTCTATAATATGCAAGTTAATTTTTAAAAGCCAAGATGTGCCAAGTAACGAACCACCAGTTTTTTTTTCCAAACTCAACAATTTGTGGTTCATTTGTATTTCCTTTTTTTTTTCGTTTTATATGCCAAATATTTTGTTTGGAGGAGGTTAAAGATATTATTTACACTTCTCTAATATGTATGTCTATGACATAAAAGAAGTAAGTACTTACACTGATATCTTTCAGAGTCTGTAGCACAAGTTCCCCACTCTCTTGGAGTGAAGAAGACTGCTCAAGGTCAGCTCACTGATACAGGCAGTTGTTAGGAAAGACGGGGAGGGACCCTCAGCAGGGGTTCCTCCCTCCTCTGCTTGGCAGCTGCTTTTAAACTGAGGGTCTCATTCCTGGCTCCTCCCTGAGCTACTTGCCTGTACCAGGCCATGTACCCTACTGATCTGGACCCCCCCCAGGAACTTTACTTCATGGTCAGAACTTGGACCTACCTCATCCCCATCAACTTGTCTGGAGATCTGGACTGAAGGCTGAGTCTGGCTACTGCCCACAACTGCTCTGCTTGCCTTGCTCAGGTACAGTGGGGACAGATCCTCAGTGACAAGACCCTGCCTGACTTGCAATTATGCTCAGCTCCCTGTTCCACTTCCCTCAGGGAGCAGCCCATCACTGCTGCTTACTGATAGCACCTTACAAAAATGAGGTAACATTTCGCTACTTAAGAAGTGTTGAAGTTAAGTAAATATTTTTATCAGTGCAGCTACAAGGACATGATCTAGAACAGTATTTTTCAAACTCTCAGCTGTGATCCATTTACAGTTGCAAAGTAGTCAAAAGCAGCAGCTCAATTCCTCCAGGGAGGCAGAGAACTAGCAAGACACAAGCACTTTAATTTATATTACTAAAGAATTTCTATCTACCTAACTGCCAGGAGCAATTCCATTCCTCCAGGCCAGTGCAGATAAAGGGTGACTATAAAACTTGGTGTTCTGACTCTCTGTCCCTGAAGAACCAACTTAACGGTCTAAAATAAATGAGTGAAAAGTGGGGAGGAAGGGAAGGCAGGGTATAACACTCTCTAAAGTAGGAAAAATATTGATCTAAACAAATACTCTGCATATTGAAGCTAATTCATCTCAAACTCATCATAAGAAACAGGACCAAAACATCAAGTAATGCCAAGTATCTGCATATAGACATCTTAAACTACCAGACTACAAACACAAACTATGACTCTGTTGGCAACCATGCAGATGAGAGGGTCAAGCACTGAAGTGCATTAGAACTGGAGCTTGACTTCCAGTGATTTCCATAATGTAGAATTACTACAGAAAAAGAGTATTAATTTAAGAAATGACAACTCTTACCTCTCCATGATAAATAAGGATTTGGAAAAAGGTGTCCATAAGGAGAATGCGATCTGGTAAAATGCTGCTGCTATCCAGGAGAACAGGCTAAGATTTAAAAATAAATTCGAAAATTATCAACCAATGCAGAATTTAGCAATCATATGACATTAACAGTTTTTTAAATCAGTAACTGAATCTTAGGAACTTTTTCAATCACTTACTAAAGCTCTGTATTTGTTCCTTTTCATGTTACACACCTGCAACCCATACAATCTCATTCTGAAGTTATCCTGCCTGATTCTATATATAAAACTTCATGAAAGCAATAAAAAACGTATTCAAGAGCTGAAACCCCTTTCATTATTACGCATTTTTCTAGTCTTTCAAGTACCTCCGTATTTATCCATACAATGCCATTAATTTGAATTGTATTTCAACGTATAAGGATTCAGCAGTTATTCAAGTATAAGATTAGGGGTTTGTGGTTTGTTTGGGGTTTTTTTTCAGTCTTGTTCTTGCAGCTATTATTACTGTGCATATATATCCACCAGTACCATATGCAGTAAATACTCATGACTTATGAAATCTAATGTAATATTTAAGGTTTTAAGTCACCTTTTTAAGGATAGTGGCACTTTATCGGTGCTTTATGGTTTAATTGAATCGGTATTTCTAGGGATAACAAAAACATTAACTACTCCAAGAATCAAGAAAAAAATATTGTTATTCATTCTACACAGAGACATCAGCTCCTGCTTAATCATATTGCTCCTTCAGTCACCCATGGAACTATTTGTTTTTCATGCATGGGAGAGTGATCTTACACTTGCAAGCTGCTCTTTGCAAACCACCTTAATACTTCCATTTAAATTCCAATTCTAAAAGTCTTTTTTTAATATCCTCTTAAATAGTCTAAAAAAAAAATCCTAACAAAAGTTAAAAATCCAACCTGCCAAGATCCTTGACTACTATGTTTGTTTTCACTGCCTCCCTCTCTTTTATGTAACAGACTACTTTTGTTGTCTGCTGTCTGACACTACTTTCAGAAGCTTCTCAGAAGATCAGCTTTTTATTTTAGGTTTATACAGAATGTGACACGACAAGGTCAGCTGGAAGGTTCTGTACCAAGTCTGCACATAATGGGAACTATATCAAAATCAGAAGCTTTGGATTAAGGCGTTAAAATAGAAGAAATTTTGTACATTTAAAAAAACTGCAACTTTTCTTTCAGGCAACAGGGAAAGTATATTTTTAAATAAAATCATTTTTTTTTATGTTTACATTCTGGCACCAGAAAAAAAAAAGCTCTCAAAAACTAACAAAGAAGTACTATCCCTTAGTTTAAGACATAACCTCTTTACAAAGTGACTTTTGTTCTCATGACTGCTACATCAGAATTCTGAGATATGCCTTGTTCATAGTTATTTTAAATTAAATGAATACTCTTTCTCATAAAATAAATTTTAAACCAATACATTTTATAACATGTAGCAGTGAGGACAGCAATCACTTCTCTCTCAACAAAGCACCTTTTAACCCACTATGGAGTTATATTTACTGATACCTCTGGAGGTCCATTGAAAGAGTAGGCATAAAGAATTGGCTGAACCATGATAAGCGACTGGGTTAGATCCTGACGCATAAAATGATGACGATAGTAGGAGCTCTCATCCGGGCTGTTGTTAAAAACTTGTAAGAAAGGAGATCTTCTCAAGTGAAACATGAACTGCAAAAAGAGAATCATTGGTTTGAACTCTGATAGATAAAAAGGACAGTTGCACGAGGAGAGAAATATTTTCCACAAACTAGATAAAACCAATCCCACAACAAAATTGAATTCCAACTCCTTTAACATTTCTAACTTCTATATGCACTTTTGCCAGTTTTCACACACTCTCATGACAATAAGAAAGCTATTAGAACGGACAAACCTACAAAGCAGCTTTGAAATCCTTCCTTTACTGTGAGTTCTACTGTTCCTATGAGGGATGTTGCTATTCGGGAACTAAGTAAATTATAGCATGTGAATGGAAAAAGGAACATTAACCATATCAAAGTCACGCTCAGCTAGTAAATGGAAAAAGCATGTACTTTCATTGCTGAAACAAACTCTCCACATGCTGACTCAACCCCTACACAACACTTAACACCTAGAGACAGACTGGTAGGTAACTCAAACAAATATCACAGAAGTATATGAAGAGTCCAAAAGTGAAGTATCTGGAACTATCAGAATGGATTACTAGCAAAGAAGCTATTCCAAGTTTAACACAGTAAAGGTCAAGTTCACTTCACAAAGAAGTGTTTCTTTTGTGGTCAGTATCATAAACCATATGGGAGAGAATCAGCAAAACAAGCCCATTTATTTTCTTACGTTTTCTGAATTTCTTCATTAAAACTGCTCTTAAGAAAGTGTCATTATATGAATTACAAATTCAAGTGAGGTAAGAATTTCATTATTGGAGATACAAAAAATATACACAGTTAGACAATGTTTAACTGTAAGGGCAGAGGACAAAAGGGGGCACAGCATCACAGACAACAGAAGTGATTTTCCTAATGTCACATGCCAGACAGTAGCTGGGGGCAGGGGGTCTGCTCATCCTGATATGCCTTATTGAACTCTGTGCTAAAGGGACTCTTTCTTCACTGAGCATTCTCTTCTTATCCCTGTAAATAAACCTCCCTACAGACAAACTCACCTGTGGGTAAAGTGAAAATGTTTCTGAAAATCTGAAAGAGCTTGGATCATCTTTGTGATATTCTCCAAATTTCTGACACTGGAGTAAATGAGAAAGAAAATCTGTATTAAGAATCTATTCTATATATACTTGGTTGGCCATGCCATTACTCTAAGTTTGGTTTTAACAGACACATAACTTGTGGTGCTTACAACTTCGTACACAAACAGAAACCTAGTAAAAACACTGACACAAGTTCTCTTTCTAACAAGCAGTTATCTTCTTGCATATGAGGCTTTACCAATTTTGTGTTTTGGTGTTTTCCCCCTCTAAAATCACTAAGCAGATTTAGATGATTAAACAGCCCAGACAAACATGTTTAAAATTAAATTATTAACAACTACTTATTTACACATAAAAAATAAAATGCATTAAAAAAAAAAAACCCAGAAAATTTAACTTTTCAAAATACAAAAAAAAAAAATCCATCTAGTTTTCTAGATACTTTGCCTCCCTCTTCTTTTGTTAAAAATATTTAATCTACAGTATCATTATAGGCCATAGAAAGTAAAGAAAACTTAGATTTCTGCTAATCTCATGTTATAATTTCTCTTAATTGCTGGCAATTATCATCTGTTGAGGAAACATTAATAAATCAACTGAAAAAACATACTTGCTCTTTTTTAAATTTAAAATAGAGAATCTTAGTTAATTCTGTATAATCTCATGTGGAAATTAAGCATTCAGTTCATTTTTTGCTTTTATTTTAAAAGAAACTATCACTGAACAGTAGCCACTTAAGAATTATTTGTCTGCAAACAAGAAACCAGTCTGACTCTTTCAACACAGCTCATTTTACCAGTCGTATTAGTTGTCTGTCCAGCCACCTCAGCACATCAGGCCCCTCCTCTGTCTCTGCCCTGTACACTGCCAATCTCGCCATGAGAATTGCAGCAGCTTCCTGGTCAAAAGATGCAGCAATGTTTTGAATCTGAGTTTGTGCATCTGCCCAGCTGCAAAATAAAAATACAAGGATTTGCATCACAGTGAAAGGAAAAAATCTAACCTCAAAGTATCCCTTCCTAAACAAGGCAAAGAAAGTTTAATGGTTAGCAGTTTAACAAACTCATGCCGAAGTTTCAAAAAATCGACTGGGTACATTAAATGAGCAGCTTCCCAGTTAATCATTCTTTAATTAGAAATGCTCCTTATTTGTACAGATGCCATGCAACCAATGAAATAAAATATAATGTCACTAATAGAACAGCTACCATATCTTTTAAAAAACAAAAGGTTAAGTTACAAAAACGCCATCCATTAATCTAATCACGCATTCCCACATAAGCAACCTTCTTGAGCACTTTGTCAGCTCTTTTTAATTTACAGAGTAAACTATTAATCAGTTTATCATCAGTTGCCAAGATTTTACTAACACAATTAATTAACAACATAGTCGTAACAACAGTTAGGGCAATGCTTTTTTCAATAAACTGAGTTTTCCATCGAGTTAACCATGCAATGATCTCCTTCATCTTAGAGTAAATAAATGTCACAGGACATTGAAAAATGTCTTCATAATATTAAACATCATTTCCTAAAATTGTGAAGTATATGGAATCAAGGAAACTGCAAGTAAAGGTTATACATGTAACATCAGGTATTTATATCCCCCTGAATAGCAGTTAGCACTCTCAAGTTAAGTTATTAAGTGACTAAGTTATTTAGTGCTATTCCCTAACTCCAAACATCTCCTCAATTTAGGCCACAGAATTTCACTCAAAGCTTCCATTTCATGTAAAATCCCTTGGCTTTCTTCAGAGCACTCCTATAATAACATTTTACAGGCACTGTAACCTCTCAGAGATGAAACAGTACACAGAACAAGAGGCAACTGTCTCAAACAAGAAACTGCTTACAAAAATCTACGCAGTAAAAGACATATAAATGTATCCTGACTTTTCAAAAATTATTCACAACAAGTAAAACATACTTTCTGGCAACTGTGGTCACTCTGATACGCCTCTGTCCACTGGAATGCTGGTACTGAGTCACAAATTGGATTGCACCACGTCCTCCTTGAGGAATGGGAGCATTGTGCTAAGTACAGAAGGAAAAAAAATAGAGGAAAGGCAATCTCAAGATTTTACAGTATATTTGAAAATGTATTACTAATTACTAGAAAATCATAACATTCTTTGCAATAGGCAGCCCATATGCATTGTCTGGTGCTTTTATTCTGTTGAGTACCTTTAATAAACACAGATAATCAACTTGGAGATTGTTAAGGGATGTTGGAAGCAGTTGCTGTCTCCACCAGAGATCCTTAAAGCAACCAATGCTCTCTCCTTCCACATGCCCTGACAGAAACTACATTTTCCAAGGGGCCTTACAATTCCTGGTTTCATCATATTCTATTTTGAACACCATATGATTCACTGGAATTACAGGACAAGAAAACTGATACTAGTCTAAAATGTTGATTAAAGAATCTCCAATAGTGCCATCAAAACAACAATTGGAATCCAGGTGTCAACTGAAATTTCAAAACTCTGCTCAGCGAAAATACACATTTACACACTATGAGCAATTGAAGCAATTGAAAAGAGAAGGAGATTTGAAATCAATGATTACACACCATGACTAGGCTGGTTTTAGAGCTACTAAGAAAATAAGCCCAACATAAAAATGCAAAAAGTAAAATCAAAACCTGGGTAAGGTAAGTTCAAGTTTTCAAACCTTTGCATAGATAACGAACTATGAAATACAGCACACTAAATATACAGAAACTACAGTCAGCTCAGTTCCTGAGCTGCGTCCTGGAACATGAAATGGTGTGAGAAAAGTATGCTACTTTTAATCCTCTCTCCCAGGGAAAACAGATTTAGCCCCTCAGGGAAACAGGAAACCAGACTAAACACCCCTGATTCATTTCAATGAAACCAATATTTGCTTGCAAATACTGAGCAATAAATTAAAATGTAACACTATGTAGTAATTACCTTGTAACTAAAACATCAGAGAAATACTGAAAAGCACTTTAAATATTACAGATTACAGCACTTTTCTATATGCAATTGAAATACATTTAATAAGTAACACACTAAAAGGAAAAATTGGAGTTAGAGATTATAAACTCTATCCAAAATTTGTAGAGTTCTTTAGTTCTTATTATCAGGTACAAGAAGATTAGCTCATCACTAAGCAGTTAGTGTCCACCTCTAAACTTTGACAGCACGAAATGGCAAAATTTTTATCCCTGCTATTGTGCTTGGGGGAATTACACAAAAATACAAGCTTCAATGGTCACATAAAATAAAATTACTGTGTTTAGTAGACAAGTAGACAAATATATATTACCTGGTTTACCACCTCAAAGTACAGTGCAAGTGTTGTAGTAGGATTAAGACCACAAATCTTCCACTGACAAGTGCCTCCTGTTCCAATCTCCTGCAGAAAGATTTTGTAATACTGTTATAATCCACAACTCTTTCCTGGTTTGTGAAATAAAGCATCCAGCCATTATAGGTAACTGTTTACAACTACTCTGTCTCAAGCTTTCTCCCTGCTCACTCTGTCACCTTCTCAGACAAACACTCCTGCAAAGCAACTGCAGCACTGGATTTAGGAATAATAAATAAAAAGAGATTGTTGTTTTAAACAATTAATACATTAGAAAGACCAGGAGCTGGCACTAGAAAAAAACTGAAAAATCAAGTCAGAAACAGGAAAAAATACCAGACTTTACTTAAACAGTCTCAAAAGAAGATGCAAAAAGCACATGTAAGTGGAATGACTCTTCTAAGGCACAGCAGTAAAGCCTCAAGTAATAGCCTTACACAGTATATTTTACGTAGTTCCATAGTCTTCAGTACTTAACAAGGTAACTGTACACAGATACCAATGTCTTTCACCTGACAATTCCTTTTCGGCATCAAAGCAACACAAATATCCAGCAAAACTAATTAAAGTAATCCATCATCCATAATGGACACAGTGAAACCAAATAAAACATTTAAGGAAAACTATGCTGGCAATATTGCCACTGTGCCTGTATTCATTACTGAATACATTACTGTATTCATCGCTGTGCCTGAAAGCATTATGGCTAGAGGAACTGTCCAGTTACCACTGAAATGAGCTGCACGCATTCTCATTCTATTCATATTCAAATTTTAACTGACATAATTTCAACAGAAAGGGGTTTGGAATATAAATTAATCACGATATAACTGCAAGGCAACAAATGAACTCACAACCGAATTTCATATTATCTCCTATTAAACAGATATGTAGCTTAAATAAGGATATGTACCTTTAATTTATTTGTGTGGTTTTTAACTTTTATTGTAACATATACAATCCGTTCAGGCAAAGAAATAAGAAAAATCTGTACCAGATCACCAAGAAAAAAAAATGCTGTTTATATTGAAATTTTTATATTCACGAAGATGCAATCATAAATACATAGAAAATTTAAGGAATAAAAGTGCTTGATTAAAGCAGGCCATTTGTGAGCATCTCCATACTGGGAAACCCTCTGTTATGCAGATTGTTAGAAACAAAAGTGAGACTTCTCAAATGTGAGACATTTTGATTACTTACAGGAATTGTTTTTTTATTGGTAATCAAAAGTTAATAATATTATCTGGTAAGAAAATAAGTGATGATTTAAGTCTACTGTAATTTAAACGTGTTACTCCAGGAGCCTGCAATAGTTGGATCTTCCAATCAATTAAATGTGCATTCGGTGAAACAGCTACAGAAATGCAAAGGCAGAGTCAAGATAAAAGAGATGTTTCCAAAGTCTTGTGTCCTCCTGCTCTGTCAAGTCTTTCTAACAAATGTATTTTTATGGTTCACTTTGGATAAAAGGACACAGCTCTGATTATAACAATAAAGCATGCTAACTCACGTTCTACTTTGTTTCTGCTACATCATCATATAACTTCTGTATAATAATTTTAAAGCAACCAAATCTAAACAATCTAAACAAGTGGACAAATCTAAAAAAGTACCAAGGGATATGCAAGGTCTAATATAATTGAATCTGACCTAGTAATGAATGCAAGCTTACATGTATTTAATTTAAAACTGGTAAAAAGTGAACACTGTTCCATTTATGAAAAAGTTTCAGCCTCTCTTCAAATCCAGAAATCTTAAATCCTACTTTTCCATAGTAGGATACTACCTTTATTTTCAGCAAAATTTACTTACATTTTCTGAGACACAAGGCCCCTTAGAGTTGAGAGAGACACAGGGTCCAATCGCTCCAGAAATCTTTACTTCTCTTGAAGTCTTCATATTTCAAATAAAAATATATATTAATATGCCACGCTAAAGAATTCAGTATCACTTTATCATCAGATAATTAAAACCTCAATGCATATGAGGTTACTGATACCTTTAGGAAAGGTTATACATATAATGTTTCATACATTTAGAGACACTTTTCATGTGCTCAGTTTCTACATTTAATTACGTTTGTTTGCTATAGCAATTAGAATATTCTAACAGCATGAACATAAATCAAGGAGAAAAGCTGCTTTATTTATAAACATAAGAGCCTATAAAGTACACTGGGTAATGTTTCCTTTCTAACAAAATTATTAAAATAGTCAAAGGTAAAACTAAAACTGAAGACTAGTAAAATAAGCCTACACATACCCAACAAGGAATTTATACCCTATGTCCTAAACACATTTAGCTAAATGCAAGACCCAGTTATTCACATTCTTCCAATGTCGTTTTCCTGTTTGAAGTGATCTGTACATCGCCTAGAACTGGGGCTCCATTTGTACATTTTCCAGGATCAT
Organism: Dasyornis broadbenti; assembly: GCA_013397935.1. Classification (NCBI taxonomy): domain Eukaryota; kingdom Metazoa; phylum Chordata; class Aves; order Passeriformes; family Dasyornithidae; genus Dasyornis; species Dasyornis broadbenti. The sequence continues at coordinate 2,042,724 of VZRN01005907.1, read as the reverse complement.
TCAACAAAATGCATATGAATATGCATATGAAAAAAAGAAGGTTCCACTATTTGTCCTAGTAGTAAAAATTTAAACAGAATTTTACCAAAAATGAAAATAGTCTCATAATCTTCTACAATGTGGGGTTGTAAGATTTTTCAAGAAACATCATGGAAGACAGCACCTGAACCTACAGCACACTCAGCTCTAGGCTTCTCACAATGGTGGAGATAAAACAGAATACTGTTGAAGTGCCAGAGTGGATTCTAAGAAGGATGAAAAATGAAAGAAAATTTGTCCTGGACTCTGTAGAGAAATTGACCTACCTAAAACCAAGAAACCACTGATACCAAAATCTAAGCACACAGCCTTGTGAGTTTCTATTGGAGACATTTATTTTACCTTAGTCTCTCTTTTAGCTGCCACTGAATGAAAGGTGAGAAGGAACTACCATTATACCTAACTCACATTCACAGAATCACAGAACTGCAGAAAGATAGCTAGGCAGTAACAGCTACGTACAGGCCAATACATCTGTTTAGCATGTTCCTAAAAATTCCTTAAAACAGCAAAGATTCCACAGTTTGTAGCCATCTTATTCCATTGTTTCATTAACAGACTCCATTTTTATATGCTTACCTTTATTTCTAATGTGCCACCAAAACCCATTTTAAATTGTCCTTGCATATCTTTAGTGAATACTCTCTGAAAAGTTTGTTTGAATAAAGATGTATTGAAAGAGTCTCCCATTACCATGTAGCCTCTAGACAACAACAAAACAAATAAACAAAACCCTTGAGTTAGACAAGATTATTTACATAGCTCATTTTTATTAAAGACTAAAACTAAAGACAGTTCATTGTGAGACAGATTTTTACCTTCTTAAAATAGGCTAATATTAATATTTTGCTACACTGTCAAGGATGAAATTTTTAAGTGAGCTTCTTGTCCTATGCATCTTAAGGTCAATATGATTATATAACATAACAAAACCTTTCACTGGGAAAATACTATACTGGACTTCAACACTACGGATGTCTCAAGATCCTGTCATGCAAAGTCAGTTTACTTCTTATATTTATTATTCCAAACTATTGTATTTTGTGTAGTTCACTCATTATTTCAGGGTTAAATCTATGCTTAAGAAGCATGATTTATTTTTATGCTTAGCAATATTCTGTGGATGTAACTGCAACAGTTGCCACTTGTCAAGAAATACCATACACTGCCTTTATAAAACAGTAATGGGAGATATTATTTTCAGTCATCAAAAAATGTTAATTGAATCCTCTTAGTAAAATATGTCCATAGGTCAAGCATTACACCCAAAAGAAGTTTTCAGGTGGATACTCAAAGACTGAAGAAAATAGACATGGATAGAATTAGAAACTCCTCCCTGTATGCAGGATGTAACCAAAACAGAACAGCTGCAGGAGAAATAAACAAACTATATCTTAAGGTTACAGAAGGTTACAGGGTAAGTCACACAAGCAGACAGCAAGAGCAAAACAGTATATACAAAAACAGAACTTGAGTTTGATGCAGAAAAGGAATAGGCATCAAATATGCAGGTAAAGTCAAATTTAAACATACAAATCCTGAACAGTGAAAGCTCCCAAGCCAAGGCTATTCACACAGCTCTGAAGAGCAGCAGTGATTAGCATGGCCGAGCTGGCCTGAAACTCGGTGGCACAAGTGCATCACAGACTGCAGCTGCACCTCTCGTTCTCCTTGGTATGCCCGGATACGTAGCATGCGCTTAGGATCCTGTCATATGAAGATACTGACAGGCATCTAAGGCCTGTTACTCATAGATGTAACAGTTGTTAAACTGACAAGCAAAGATGCTTCATTTCATTTTACCTCCACTTCGTAGTGACAATAACAAATGAGAAATGAGCTCAGCACAAGAATCCAGACTGACTACACAAGCCTAACCTTAACCTCAAGTGGTACATAAAAGCAGATGGCAATACTAGAAAAGATGAAGTATTTTAAGTGTAGAACAGGCTTTCAGAAAGAGTAAAAAAAGACAGTATTTGAAAAAACAGGGAGGAAAAATTGGCAGCATTTACAAAATGTATGAGGTACTTAACCTGCGCGCAAGAGCCAAAAGCTATACCAGACTGCAGAACTGAGGAACAGGATGAGTTAGGGTGTTAATCCACAGGGACAGACAAGAGGGGAGTGGTTTCAGGAGAAAGCAGAGCCTGCTTTGATCATATCTAAGTGAACTGATGGCAAGACAAGTGGGAAGGAATACAAGACCATGTCTGAAATGTAGATCTGGATAGAGGGAGCAAAAATCAGGAGCTGAACCTGATAGTCACCTAAATCACTAGCTGAACCTATAAACAATAATATATAAAAGAATGGCATAAACAAGACAGAGTAACAGAGGGTTTTGTATCACTCTCAAGAACAAGAAAAATAAAGATGACAGCTCCTTACTGTTTACTGAAACTTGACACTTACATACATACACATGGAAATACAGAAACAGTGCATTCGATAATTTATCTGTTTAAAAGATAATCCATGTTACTCAAGCCTCAAACAGATAATATTAAAAGAAAACAGCAAACCCCCTTCTGATTAAACCCAAAATTGTGGTGACAAATTTGCCAGAGGCCAGGATATTCCAAAATTCCAGTACAAATGCAACCATCACAGTGTATCACAGTGTGTTTTGCCATTTTTTTTAAACAGCAGAACATTTTTTGCAAGTGCTTTCTGTTAAATAATTTTAAAAACTAAAAAACTGCATCTTCCTATACTACTTCAAAACAAAGAAACACATACCCAGTGTAGTTGGGACAACATTTCATCTCCAGTAGACCAGTCTGATCCAATGCGCAAGCATATATGTCAATAACATGACCATTTGTTGCAGCTCGATTAGCCAGGGCTTCAAAATGCTAAATCCAAGACAAAAATACAGGTCATAACAATTTACAGCCTGAACTCTCCTCATCTTCGTATTAAATCCTGAACTCACAAAATTTTTCTAAAACACCATTATCAGACTTTATTCCCATAAAAGTATATTTTTTCCTGAAGTTAAAACTAAGACGGGAATTTTCAACCCTTGGGGGTCTTTTTTTGAGCAACTGAGAGCCTGACCCACACTAAAGAGAACAGTGTTTGCTATTTAAACTATAAAACCACCTTCATCTTTTTCTTTTTAAACTTTGCATTTAGTACTAGATCCAGCGCAGAACTGAATTTATAATTCTAATCTCAATAATGAGATTGTCTATAATGAGAGACGCCTGCAACTGAGCTGATTGTTTAAGATCCTATTATAATCAGTCAAGGTGAATTCAACAGGTTTCGGACACAGTTCACCAACTCAAATGTACATTTTAAATTAAATCAGCTATGACTAAACTCTACAGCCTAACCCTCCCCCATCTAGAGAGACAGTTTTGAGCACATGTCTTAGAAGCACCAGCCCTACAACACTAGATATACTATTTGGTCACATAAATTTTTTTCTGAATTAAACCAGAAAAACATTCCAATGAATTTTAATGTAAGCTAGACACAAGTCCTAACTCAATATACTAAAATTTCTGAAGAAATTCTTGAGACATACTGCTATTCAGAGCCAGGTAAACAAAACCCACCTCTATACACATTCGCTATTACTAACAGCATTTCACAGTGCCAAGCAACTAAAATGTTTACCACTGGGAAGATGTATGAAATCCCATGATCATCTCTTACCTTAGTACCCTTTTTCACATATTTTGCATTGTCTTTTTCAATGTCATGCCATGATCTTATAGGTAACTTCAATTCATCCCCTACAACCATGCCAGGTCCCTGCGTAGCTGGTCCTCCAATGAACATCATTATACGCGCACCAGTATTAGGGAAAGTGCACTGCAGGAAATAGAAGGCAAATAAAACCATCTTGCTACAAACTGAACAAAAGAAATAAGTATGTGGGTATTTATCACACTGATAGGATTGTAACAATAACCGCATTTTTCATTCCCAAAAGTTAAATCTGCCATTAATTCAAAGTCTCAATTTTGCCTTATTAAAATGTGTAAATGTCTACAATATTCCATGCATGTAAGGGATGACATCCATCAAAATCATCCTACAAATCTAACACACATCTATTAGTAAGGTTTTTACATATTGATTTTGGCAGCTTTTCTGCAAGAAAATTATCTATGTTTTAGCACAGCTGTAGTTAAAGCCATTACCTCAAGGAGTCCTACAGCTATAGAAAGGGCCACTCCAGAAGAACGTAAGGGCCGTTTTCCTTGTGGAACAGGCCACGGATCCCGTTGCAGTTCACCCAAAAGATCAGTAAGATTCATATCAATTTTCTGCACTGGTTGCAAAAATCTGGAAACAAACAGATGGAAGTAGTTCAGATTTAAATTATTGAATAAAAATTTGATCAGTTGCTCACTAGCAATATATTAGACGTATATTAGAAATGTCTGATTCTAGATTCTAGACTGAATTCAGAACAATGTCTCTGCTTCATCAAAATAAAGTTTGGAATTACTACATACACACTCAGCTTAAGAAATTCAGCAAAGAGCTTGCAAAACTAAAACTTGCAGACTTAGAGATGCATACCACCACTTTCTGCATACCACCACTATGCAGAAAGAATCCTACCTAGTCAAAAGAAAGAGCAGGTCATGATCTATGAATCTCAAAAAGAAACATGTTTCACTACTTCAGTGACAATCAAAGATCAGGAGAAAAATTAATAGGTAAGATCTCTTTTGTGCTGCTGCAGGTAGTCTACATATGCAGCTAATTTTTGGAGGGCAGAGACAGCAAAACTGTCTTTTTTATCATTTCATAAATTTCTTCTGTGTCACAGCGAAATACAGAGGAAAATCAAACACCAGCCTGTAACTTCCAAATAAGAGACCAAAGGGGAGAGAAGACAAATAGAAGAGGGATAAAAAGGGAAGGCACAACTAAATATTGCATGACAAAGGGGCACTAAAGCATTTATTGACACTTTCCAGCACACCAATCAACAGAAGCATCATCATTTATGTATCTGTAACATGCCTCTCAGAACACTTCCAAAGATCATCCAGATAATATTACTATTATCCATTGAGTCATTTCTTCCCAGTACAAACTGTAGAAAAGAACAGTCTACTAGTAAATTTGTGTCTGACCAAGAAGTTTGGCCGTCAGTTTACTGTTTCCATGGTCATAAAACCTAGGTTTTCCAGTACATCAGTGTAGTCAAAGTATATGTTTTAAGATGTTTAAAGCAGATTACCTGTTGGAAGGTGGTGGCTGCTGCACTTGAGGACCCCGACCAACTTGTGAAACAGCTACTTTTGTAAGCCCTAGCATTTCCTGTAGTCAAACAAATAAGATTTTATTACAAAATTTGTTTACAGACTATTTCACCATTAGCACCTTGATTTCTTTTTGTTTGCTTCTGTTCATTACCTGAAGCTGTTTTGCAGACAGGTCCTTTGTTCCTCTGAAGACATAACTTTTGGAAATTCCTTCACAGCCAAGCTCGTGTACTTGCACCATTCGGCCAAAAGTAATGAGACCCACTAATGCTGTTGGTGGCAGGAGACTAAGGGACATTTGCATGGATTCCTTCAGAGCTTGCAAGTCTTCATCTTCCATGCATGTATCCACAACATAAAGAAATATCAGCGGCATCTGAGGACCACGCTTTGAGAAACACAATTACAATCATATGAAAAACAGATCTCGCAATATTTAAAGCATCAAAAACGAACAAGTAAGACACATCTTGTAAAAGTTTTAATTTTAATCATACCATTAATATCAATGTTCCATGTAACTTAACTACCTCTCAATTAGAAATTGGGATCCAGAACAAAAACCCTACCACAGTGAACTCCGTACAAAAAGGAAATGCTTAATACAGCAGAAAAAATCCTTTCAGGATATCAGTTTTGAAGCATGAGCCAATTATACACATCTTATAATATACAATGAGCTTTTATTGCTCCAAGTGAACATAACAGATATAAAGCTATTCACAATTATGAAATATTCTAACCTGATGACATTCCATGGCATTTCACCTCCTAATTTTTACTCTAGAGATCATCAGTTCTTTTTATTCTATCTAAACTAATTTTGATGTACTGTAAGCAAACATTCCACTTACTTTGCATTACAAGAATCGGCAAAAAGTACAGATTCTGTTCAGTATTCACTTTTCTTTTGATTAAAATTTGTAAGACTTCAGTGAGGATTCAGATTATGATCTGCCTCACTGAAGTCTTACAAATTTTAATCCTCAAAAATGGAATTTGGAGATTACAAATTTGCAACTGCGAATGTATGCAATTTAGAGGTTTAGTTTCATTTTTTTATTTCTATTCAAGTAACCTCTATCCTAAAAAAAGATGAATATTAAAATTCAAACACCTGAACTGAGTATGTATTAGCTGTTGTCTCTAAACCAGATAGCACTAAAACTAACTATTCATCATTCAAATACAAGCTTAGACTCAAATGATTAATGAGAGGTGAATCAACAATCAAATCTCAATTGAAATTATTTCAGCAAGCAACAGAGGAAAGCAGCCTCCTAACACAAATACAAATTAAACTCCTTGTACAGAAACAGACCTAACAGAAGTATCATCTTTAGAAGAGAACTCCCTTTTTCTTTTCTTTTTTATACCAGTCTTATTAGCCATCCTAATGCCCTTATAAAGTTTTCCTTTTCCAACTGATGGCATCAGTGTTCAATCTTCTAACGAGCACGTACATACTCACAGTCATTAAAGTACAGTGAAGAAGTAAAATTGAAATTTATTCTTTTTGTATACTGCAAGATAATAGATGTTCAAGATTTTATGTAATGATTTTACCTGTACCACATATTCAATGCTGGAGAATTGAGGCAAAAGTTCGGCTGGCTGATTCATTTCAGATATGCCAGCATAAGTAGGAGGAAACTGCAAACAGAAACACAGAAATTAAATATAAATAAAAGATTACAATTTCTATAAAAGAAAAAAAAACTTATTTGCAACAGATGTTCACTATTGCTGTTATGAAAAAAATCTCAATGCAATGTCTGAAAGACATAGTTGCACACTCCTGCTCTTGCCGCCAATTTCAGTTTGCAACTATAATTTGAAAAATCAAGATTTTCATTTCACCCTGTAAAAAATATTTTCTATATATTGAATGTTTCATTTTCTTACCTGGTTTCTTTGGTAACAAAAGTTGCAAGCCCAGAGTTTTGCTCGATAATCCACTTGGCTATAAAAACACAGTAAGAAAAGTTTATATAGCATGAATAATTCATTTTCCTCCACTGTCCCTAGAATATATTTCTTTAAAATTTTAAAAAATACATTTTACAAATACATTTTTAAAAAATACGTTGACTTTGTAAAAGCTTCCTTCTGATATACTTTCTGCTAAATACCTACATTACAAACTGAAAATAAGTGTGGTCTTACACAGATGTATCAGGCAAATTATTGTGTTTAGGGAGCAAGAATGGTCTTCAGGAATGAGACACAAATAAGAAATTTAAAAATAGATTCAGCACCTATATTAGAGCCTTCCTCCATGGTTTTAGCAAACCTTTTTCACTCTCCCTACCTTTGCATTTTTCATCTTTCTCTGTTTATTAGCTGTCAGAGTCTGGGACTACCCTGAATATACATTATGCCCTAAAAAAACAGGTTCCAACATAAAGCTATCTCTAGAACAAAAATAACATTGTTTTCAATTGATGAGTCTACCTCCTTTTGTCTACATTTTTATTAGTATTCAGACAGTTAAAATAAAAAATGCAAATTCTACCTTCATGCCACAGAGATGTCTTAACAAAGTCCTAATCACATCTTAAGGGAAAATCCACTTAATAGTTCTCAATGTACACTTCCTGCTATTAGATCTTCTCCAGTCTACAAGAGCAAATATCTTTTTAAAATATCATTAAATCTTCAGGTAAGTCTCATCTTGCTGTAAACAAAACACAGCTGTTTTGCTATCTAATTATCTTTACGAATTATAGGGGCTGCAAATTACCTCAGTGCTATACAGGTTTCAAAAGTCTCCCCAAACTGAGTCTCTAATCACGCTTTGGGGGGAAAAAAATCCAGTCATGACTTCACACACGATACAGGAAAAATGTGCACACTTCACTGTAATGTCAGCATCTGACTGACCCTTTACAACTTTGTCATTTCATTGTTTTTCTTCCAGCCCTCAATAAAAGATAACGCTTCTTAAAAAGTTAACTTCCACTAAGTCTGATTTCCAGTATAATCAGCTACTGCGGCTGTTTAATACTGAAACACAATTTCATACCTGCTTTGAAGCTGTCTTTTCTCCCAAGCAGGTACAAGACATTCATAACATTAAATTTGTTCTCTGACATCATGCCTAATCTCTCACTATCATTCAGGACCCTTCCCATGCTTATAAAACTCCAACTTAGAAATCATTCTGTTTCTTTTCGATACTTCTCTGACAGGAATGACATATGAAACACCTCTGCTTCCAACCCAAACTTATCCATGACTTAGTCCACAATCATCTGAGCTTGTGCCAGTATCAACTTTAAGCTTAAACCACTTTCCACCCTCTTTCATGTCTACTTCTGATGTTATCTGTCTGTCTGTCTCTTTTTGTAAACTAAACCAGCTAACCTGCTTTAGTCCACAAATGAACTAAGGTCAGTAATAAATGCAGTTTATTTCACTTGGAAATTAAACTATATAAGGGTCCAGTATTGTAACTTTTTACCCAAGTCATTTTCTAGAGGCAAAATGCAAGAGTATACTAACTCCAAAGATGTATAGTTCCAGAAAAATAACATACCTAATCAATAATAAGAACACTGAAATGACTTGTTAAATGAAAGCTATGTTTTAAGTATATGTGTTACATATGTAAATCTATGTGCAGAACCTCCTAAGATCTGTAAGCCTGCATTGCGTAATGATGTGAGGAGTACTTGAACTTCCATATGCCAGATCTTTCACACAGTTCAGATAGCATTGTTCTCAAGATTCTAAGGCAAAATACTGCAGTAACATATGCATTAGGTTTACCATAAGGGATTGAGAACAGCTCGGCAGGTGGTCCTACTGCACAACACCGGTTCATACTGAATTGGAGGCAAGTCTGGCCGTTCCTTCAGTGGCGTGAAGAGGGCAGCCACTGGGACTACCATTCTCGTAGCTTCAAGTCGACTTGAAGGCCAAACATTCCAGCTGAATCTAACTCCATCTCTGTCCTCATTCTGCTGGATAAATTCCAGGAAGGTTGTCATGGTCAGGTTCTCTTTTTATCACTACAATAAAAAGATAACCGTTAGCAGAATGTTGATGTGCAAACATTTTAAACCACTAAATGCTGAATGCACATAATGACAGTCACACATTCAAATACTGTAACTGAGTTGCAGTCAACAGAACACTGAGTAGAGCTTCTTAAATCCTTAAAGTCTTAAAAAGTAATGTGCAGAATTCTAAGGGAAAACAAAACACTTCTGCATAAAATTTTGTGAGAGTTTTCTAACCATATATTTGGTATCTCATGATGCAGCCTACATGCAAACATAAACGAATATCAACTTGATATTCCACAAGAGTACATTCCTACAGCAATTCTAGGAAATAGCATTGAAAGAAATACAAGTGCCATATTCCAATACATTATCTACCAAGCAGCACTTTTCAACAATTCTCTGAATTCAAATTTAACATTGTGGGCATTGACCTAAGGCTTTCAAAATCTTCTGCTATGATTATTCAGAAGTTGGAGGACTGGGGAGCACACACACATCTGAAAAGCTCAACAGGTACCTGTGAACATTTGGGAAAGCCAGCAAGGAGCACTCCCTTCCCCCAATCCCAAACCCCTCAGCTATACATACATGGTTCCTGACTATCTGCTGCATGCTACACAGTACCTTTTACAGCACATATAGCACAGGTTTTTCCAGGAACTAGGATATCTAAACTCATACTGCCTAATAATTTAGGATGTACTGTAAAAGCCTGCGTGAACCATCTAAGAGGAAGTAGAAATACTCCTAGATCTCAATTTATACTGTACAAAGTTAATGAACAGCTACTAGAAACACTGGAACCCTCCCAAATTGGGATTTAAAACAGTTCTCACAAGCACACTGACATATACTACAGAAGACTCGTAGAAACTCTCAGTTTATCAAAACCTACCTCTATTTATCAGAATTATAGTAGCATTGCACCTTCAGTTTCTATGACAGCTAAAAACTTTTCAAGTTATTTTAAATTATAACCTAACTTAATGGTTTTATTCTAATCCTGACTTTTTAGAAAACAGATTAACAAAATACATAAAGCAAAGGGAAGTGCCGCATTTCACAGTTAATATCCTTAGGAAATAATCAACTGCCAATATTTTAATGGGTATGTCTTACTGATATTAGGCGCAAATCTGCTCCTATCTAGACACGTCATGGCAATTACAACACACAGAGCATGAGGGACTTTGTGCATAAGAGCACTTCCACCATCTCTTTTACTCAAATTGTTACAAGGCCATTGGGCAGGGACAAAACTGAGCAAAAGAGAGAATATCTGGGAGTTGTAATTACTACAAAGAAATCAGAGACAGATGTTACCTAAGTGAGGAAAGAACAGCCTGGCATTTGAAGAGGATATAGAATTTAAGCAAGTTCTCTCCTAATAAATCAAAAGCCATTGTGTTTTGTAAAAATCCGAAGGAACATTATCCCTAAAAAATGCGATACTGATGCAAAAATCGACATGAGGCAGCAATCTCTCCATTTAAAAATTATTTCCTGAGAAAACAAGAGAAAATTGCAGTTTAAGGCTATTTCAGCCATTCACTGGCATCAGCTACAGAGCTCACCAAATCCATTTCCAAACACTGCATCATGTCACACTTACTGTACTGGACTTCAAAGTGTATTCTCCACATTTCACTCTAGCTATGTCTGAAATGGCTGTACATATGTATTACTTTTACCACTCACTGTGCCTTAAAGGGCAATGTACAATGTGTGCAATGACTAATCACGTGCACATATATATAGAAACGATTTATTGGATTTACTGAGTTAAATACTGTTATTTTCTAGTAAATTATGGATTTCAGATTCCAAAGGCAAAACTGGCTAATAATCAAGTTCTCTTCCACCTTTTCTTCTCTCATTTTCTTCCTTTTCAAGAACCAATAATGCTTACCTATTTCATCACTCATCAAAAGTGGAACTCTTGGTCTGGCAAGTTACATTCAGTACCACTTTAGAGCTATGCAGACACATTTTCTGGAATGGGTGTGGAGATGCATTGCATTATACAAGAATACCAAACCCTCCTGACCTACAGGCTACACACCAAATTTCAGACACCTGAATGTCACAAAATACACACTGCCGACCTCAGAAAACCACAGAGAAGAGATTTTTGGAACAGCTGAAGAACAACAGTTCCCATATTGGGGTGTCACTGCTTTACCTTTGCTGCAGATTAGGATATCCAGAAAAAAACAGAAGTCCTTTCTGGCTTGCTTCCTCCCTCCCACTGCTAAGGCTGAATGTACCTCGGAACTCTGCAGCATGAAAATCTCAACTGTGTGTCACAAAAGAAGCCACACTTGAATTGCACTGAGAGTCACTGGTAGACTATCAGCACCTTTAAACATTTACACATCACAGGTAAATGTGTCCCAATACAGAATATCCCCAAAATAATATCCCCCTAATCCTTGGAAGAATATACAAACAAAATCAAAACATTTCTCTCTACGGCATTGTAAGAGTTCTAGCATAGGTAGATCAAAGTCCCTCATAGGACCATGTGTTTAAATACCACTGAATGAGTACAGTTCACTACACACTTTTCTTACAACACATCTAGTCTTTCAATTTATTATGCACTAACAATCTGTTAAAAGAGATTAATAATAAAACGTTAATTAATTTTTATGCCCAAATCACATATCAAATACAAATCTATTTCACTTCCAAAGAGTAACTAAAACATACGAGGAGAATGGTTTAAATAGTTATCTAAAGTAAGTTGTCAAGCTGACATTTTCACCACTCAAACGCAGCCATCCTCCAAACCTGCTCTCCTAGTCCTCTCACCGAGAACTTTTTTTTTAACTTTTTCTTTTTTAAAAATAAGACAGGGTATGTGACAACCCACCTAAATTTAAAAATAAACACATATTCAAACGCAGTAGGGCCTGTATTTTGTGTGGCTTTACCTATACTGCAAGGCACCCCCGTCAGTGGCACAGCAGCGTAGGTACAGCAGAGCTCCGGAACAGGAGCACCACAGCCGCTGCCGGAGAGAGCCGCCCTTTACCCCCGGCCGTGCACAGGCCGTGCTCCGCCGGCCCTACGCGAGCGCCGGCAGCCCCGGCCGAGCTGGAGGCTGCTGGCTGCCGGTCGCCCGGTCCGGTCCGGCGGGCGCTCCCCCCCTCACGGGAAGGGCGCTCGGACCCCCGGCCTGGGAGGCCGCGGGCAGGGCTGACCAAGTGCCGGCGGCAGCTCCGGACCCTAAGGCCGCCGGGGGCTCCGAGAGCAGTTTCGGGCACCCGGGGACCCCCACTGCCACGGAGGGGACGCGGGGAGCTCCCACCACGCTCAGTTCCAGGCCCAGCAGCCGTGCGGGGCCCCGTGGCCCGGGGTACCCCCCGTGCCCCGCGGGGCTGCCGCCTCTCCTCCCGGCGGCACCCCCAGCTCCACCGGCTCCGGCCCCCGCGCCCCGCCCTNNNGGCCGCTCACCCGCGTCCCGGCCGCCGCCGCTGCTGCCGCTGTGCTCACTCTCCCCGCCCGCCCGCTCGCAGCCGCCCCGGCGCTGCCGACGCATCAACATGGCTGATGGGAGAGTCCGCGCCACGTCAAGGGGCAGAGAGCAGGGGCGGGCTGAGCTCCGCCGCTCCCCCGCCCCTGGGGCAACCCGCCGGCAACCCGCGGGCCTCCGCAGCCAGCGCAGCAGAGCCTGGCCTCAGCCATCCCGCAGCTCTGAGCGTCGCCTCGCCGCCTTGACGGCTCCTGCTTGCGCGTGTGTATGTGTTCTCTGCCGTGTTCGGCTTTCAGATTTCTTCTAAAGGTCGGTCGTCTGCATCTCCATCCCAAATCCGTTCAGGAAAAAAGGCATCCCGACCACCGAGGGCAGTTTTGCCTTCTCCTCCCCGCGGCAGCACTCGGATCCTCCGTGCTGCCCCTGTGCCTATGGGCACCGCAGCTGCCCGCGGTCCCGCCGGTGGCCGCGCCGCTCTGTCCGCTGCTGCGCTGTCCGGCACGGAATTTCTCGGCACTGACACAGCCGGGCTTCCGGGAGTCCTTGAGCTCACCCTGCTTGTCTCCATCTTTCACCATGTGTACTTATGGCAACTTTTTAATCTGGAAGATTATTTACATGTTTCTTCTGAGTGCCTGGGGAGGGGGAAAATATATTGAAATTATATTCCTGGTGGGTTTTAGCCTGAAACAAGCCTTTATCTCCTATTTATAAATACTTAATACATGTTTGTTTACTATCTGCACAATAATTATCCCATAGCCATTACCTTATGGGTTGGTCCAGATTTTTTTGTTAGTGTGGTCATCTTCTTATCCCCAAACCCAAGTTATAGTGATGCTTCGGTTTCAAGAATTGTTTTTAACAAGGCTGTCATGAAAGGCCAGAACAGTAACTTCTGTCATTCCTGGGATACCCTACTGCAACTAATTTGGACATGGGGGAGGACTGAAAAACATTCTACTGTCTGACAACCATATCCTCCTTCATTGCAGCTCAGAAAACATTCTGTGACCGCCAACCAAATATAAATGGCTAAATCAACCTTACCCTCTTGTCAAATGTGATTATGATAGAATTTCTTTGCCATTACTATCTCCAGTATGGTTTACCAGTCCTCTTCTGTCTAAAAACATGAACAGGTAAACAACAGTAGAATTTACGGGAGGGCTTTTAAATTTCCTCATCTACAAATTGTACTCCATTTGTGCAAGTGTTGAACAGGAGCTTGTCAATGACATGTAACATCCTCACTTTGAACACAAAAAAAAAAAAGGAAAAAATAAAAGACCAACCCTAAAACCCCATAACATAGCAAACTTCAAACAGATGCACAGAAAGCAATTCAGTGTTATAATTTCAAAAGTACTCGAATACCTTGTGAAACATTTTCAGAAAACTACCTTAAAAAGAGGCAAGTCCCTAAATCTACACTGCAGGATGAACTCTATAAATAAGAGAAAAAGAGGCAACAGATAGTTAAAGACACTCAAAGGGCAAGAGGGGAAAACAGGAAAAAAAAGTGCACTACTTTGAAAATTCACTATAAATAAAATATATTCAGTGTTTTTAATTAGTCTTTAGCACAATTAAACTTCATTACATAACTCAATCCAATGCTCTAAGCTTAAAGAAAAGTCTTGCAGCTGTTGATTATGCAAACCACAGAGAAAATCAAGGAGAAAGAAAAAACATAGGACAGAAAATAGATATATACTCATTATAAGAAAATATTTTATTAGCTTCCTGTATTAGAGTGTAGATTGAAAGCATTTAATTTTTCATAATGCAGAATTTGTGTTACATTTGGGGTTTTTTAGCCAACAGGGTATATCCATTAATGCAGCTCATTCTTTCTTTGGAAAAAGTACTCTTCCTTAATACACAAGAAGTTGAGGAGAAAGAGTATACATTTCCTGGTTCATTTTTCTCTTTCTCCACTGAGTTATATTTGCTAGCCATTGCATCAGCATTGTTGGTAAGACATGTTAGGAACAATTTTATTACCTGTGGGAGAATATCTGTAATAATTAAAAATATGTTGCTTGGTTTAAAAAGTATCAGTAGAAAGTTCCAGAAAAAGTAATCTAAAGATAGAAAATATATTTAAAGTGTATTTATATCTGTGGATTCTCTTTCTGTTCATAGTTCTTGACTTTACAACAAATAGGAAAAATAAGTTGTAAATATTACCAAAGTATTAGAAATGAATGTTTTACAGCTGGACTCACCAAAGTTTTTGTCTTGATCATCAGTCAGCCTTTCCAGATTATCACTGCAGTCTTAGCTAAAGTGGTTTTATTTCTAGCGGTGACTGCAATTGATGCATACTCAATTAGGACGTTAGATCCGGGTTTCAGAAATAAAACACCCTGGTACACGTAGGTGCTTTTGGAAACACCTTAAAACAAACAAAAGCCATCAGAGAGGAGGAGTTAAAGTAGATGTTTATTTAGAACTGCTAAAATACAGACTTGCAGGGGAATTTTTAAAAAACCAAACAAAAAGACCAAAAAACAAACATTGCTTTTTTTTGAACCTATGTCAGAAGTATCTAAAAATACTCTGATCTACTAGATCTGACTTTTCATGCAGAACTAATAGGAAATATACTGACTGACATTTTGTGTAACAGGAATTTCATAATACACTCTGTAAATGATTACAGCAACATCCTTCAGCTTTTTATCTTACCTGAGAAACAATGTCCCTTTGTGCAAATGCTACCTTGCTTTCTGACATGTGGGTGCTCCCACAGAATAGTCTTCAGACAAACCCATACAGCAACAACTCAGGCATTGACCCTTACAGAATGAGAACTCTGTGTAAATTTATAACCATTAACTTTTCTGTAACTGACTTTAACCACAGATCTCCAAGCATTTTAAGGAAGGGACAAGTATTACGAATACTTGGTATTCACAGGTAAATTAAGAGAGTTCAAATGGGTGAGCTTTAAAGAACGCCTTGCAAAAACTACAGTGTATTAGAATAATGGCACAGGGGCCAATGAAAGAAGTCGTTAAAGGTTTACACCTATTCACCACAAAAACAGGCCTAGTTTGATGGGCAGTGAATTGGCAAATCCCTTTCTGTCACTGCTCTTTGGCCAGATTTCCTTTTATTTCCCTCCCGCGGTTTCCAGGGCAGCCAAGACTGACACATCAGAGAGCAAGGCCAAGGTTCCTTTAAAGGGGCGCAGGGCCCCGAGCCTGGCAGGGCCACGGTGACGCCTCCGCGGGACCATCACCGCCGCCGCCACCGCGCCGCTCTCGCGAGAGCTGCGGCAGCCGGGCGGGCTGTGCCGCCGGGGCGGCGCGGCCATGGAGCCGGGAGTGGAGGAGCTGATGCCGAGGCTGCTGCCTGTGGGCGACTGTGACCTGGCCGAGGACTTCGACCCCACCGTGCCTCCCAGGACACCCCAGGAGTATCTGAAACGCGTCCAGTGAGTGGCAAGGCGGACGGGCCAGGGGCGAGCCCGTCCTCTCCTCGCGAGAGCGGCGCGGCCGCCGCTGCTACCCGGGTCGGGCTTCGCGTCGGGGCGCGCCAGGGCAGCCGTGCGGTGCTGCCCTTCGCCGGTATAGTCGGTGTTTTACACACCTGCAGGAGGGGCACGTACCGATCGATTCCCTCTCGTGACCAGTGACAGGACTCCAGGAAATGGCATGAAGCCGTGTCAGGGGAGGTTTAGGCTGGATATCAGGAAAAGGTTCTTCACCCAGAGGGTGGTTGAGCACTGGAACAGGCAAACCCAGGGATGTGTTCACAGAAGCAAGCCTGACAGAGTTAGAGAAATATTTGGACAGCGCTCTCAGGCACAGGGTGCGATTTTTGGGGTGTCCTGTGCAGTGAGTTGGACTCACATGATCCCGATTGGTCCCTCCATTATTTTATGAGTATTTCAGAGACATCTGGCATATATCGACCTGTTACAAGAAAGATAAAACGTAGCCCACTTGATTCTGCTTTGTAGGATTGAAGCAGCTCGATGTCCTGACGTGGTCGTGGCTCAAATAGATCCCAGAAAATTGAGAAAGAAGCAGACAGTAAACATTTCAGTAAGTTTAAGAGCTTTTACACGTTTTGAGAAGGGAAAAAAAAAGGGGGAAATATGTTACTATAACGATGTTTGTACTAATTTTGGGGAGTCATTGGCATAACCAAATAGCACTGCTAGGTTTTAAAAGCATCTACAGAATTAAATGTCTGGATTTGAAGAAACACCTGCTCAACTGCTAGGTAACAGCAGTTGAGGTGTTATAACAGTCGTTATAAATTATTAAATTTATAAATACCCATACTATTTGATTCACAGCAGACTATTTTACCGCCTGAGGAAATCAAATGTTGCATTACATTTTACAATTATTTAATCATAAAACCTGCATAAATTTTAGAAGAAAGTTATCTTCATACCTGTCTTTGGGTTTAAGTCTATATCCAGCATAATGGTAGTTAAATGCAGCTAAGCTTTACTAAAATGAGATTAAATTCTAGCTTTTTTTCCTCTTGGAAGGAATATTTTATTGGAACTTTTCCTTACTGTTGAAGCAGATTCTTCTGTTGTTGCATTGCCCTGCCAGCCTGGTTTTTAATCTACTTTCAATTAGTTCAAGAGACCAAGTTTGCCTTTCTCCACTGAAAACCATGTAATCTGAAATTTCACTATTAGATTAATCAAGGAAGGTTTCTAGTACTGACATGACCTTGCAACTTCTGTAGCCATCTTCTTCATCTGTATATAGTGGCATTCTTAAGCTCTTGTAGAAAGATTTTAATTTTTTAAGTAACTCTTTCATACTAATCTTTAAAGAAGTTGTATCTACTTAACTGTCAATTTCCTAGATGTTTTTGTGGTCTTCTATCTTCCTCAGCTTACTATCTGACAAGTAGAATGCCTAAGATTGATAGCACCTGTCCCAGATAACGAAACAGCATCCTACTTTTTATGAGCGGGGAGATTAAAGTAGAACAGTTGCTGAAAGGAAGACCTTAAATAATTCTTTGACAATGTATTTTCCAAGATGTAGTTTTCCTTCTTATGAACATGTGACAAATCAAACAGAAGAAATTTTGTGTAAATCAAATTCTTAAGTCAGTCTTGGATGGGGTTGTGAAATTACCTTTCTTAGATGAAGATTTAAAGGATATTGTTTACCCAACAGTAAACATTTACTGATTATCTTATTCTTAAGGATTCTTCTTATAAAGCTCTCTTTACATTATAATTATTGCCACTGTTTTCTCAGATTTCTGGATGTCAGCCTGCTCCTGAAGGATACTCTCCAACGCTCAAGTGGCAGCAGCAGCAAGTGGCCAATTTCTCAGCTGTTCGTCAGGTACAGGATAGTGTGTGAGGGGTCTTGCATGGTCTAGATAGAACATACCTGTGCTTTACAGGGGACAACTTTACATCTAGTATAGAAATGTTACGATTTTGTAACAGGATAGATGTTTATAGGCAAGTATTTTAAGTCCTTGAAAGCAAACTGAGCATATACCGTGTGTCTTTTAAACTCTTGATAGTCACATTTAAGAAATTCTCCTTCAACTTCAACAAAAATATGTCAGTATTTAGATTAAGTTATATGGAGTAGTTGAGGAAGGACAAAAACCCCTGTGATGTTATGCAGTTATATTAAAACCTAGCGCTTGCAGGAAACGTTCTGCAGAACTCAACATTAACTAAAAACCAAGTGGATTCTAACCCATCAGGAGATTCAGAAAGTTCATTCAGACAGTCCATTTAGGAATCTGTTGACAGAGGTGGCACCCATTATGAGGAGACATACTGATTTGATAAAACATAATTGTAAGGTTGTGGTGTTAGCACAGACTTTAATCTTTCCTACTGCATTTGCAACCTGCTCGAAATAACACAACAGGAAAAGAAAATTAAGCCGTGTCAAAGGGTAAAGGTTGTAAGTTCAGCTAAGCTTTACTAAAGTTTTAAACTGAAGGAGGATTTGGATTAGATATAAGGAAGAATTTTTTTACAATGCAGGTGGTGAAACACTGGCACAGGTTGCCCAGAGAGGGGTGGATGCCCCATCCCTGAAAACACTAAAGGTCAGGTTGGATGGGGCTCTGAGCCTGATCTAGTTGAAGGTGTCCCTACCCAAGGAAGAGGGGTTGGACTAGATGGCCTGTGAAGGTCTCTTCCAACCCAAATCTTTCTATGATTCTACTATTCTCTATGCATAGTTCAAACAGGTGAAAAGGAAAATATAATAAAGGTGTAGGTAGAGATCATTTGTGACCCCAGTGCCGTAGACAGCATGTTTGCAGTGCATTGATGATGCATTGTAGGAGTACCTCAAGTACTGAGGTGTGACCAACTGATCTGGAGCTGCGCTAGCACTGAAGTCTGCATGAGCTTATGTCCATGTTTTTTTCAGGAAGAAAAAAAGACAGTGAAGATCTGTATTACTGCATCTACGTTGTAAACATTAACTGAGATAGCCCCTGTTTCTGCGAGGGATCACACTGCATCCTGTATATTAGGCATAATCTAAGGTTTTAGCAGAACTAAAGAGACTGACATCTAAAGGCTTATTCACTGTATAGTGAATTATGCTCAAATCAATTGTCTTCTCATCTGTGCCAGAATTAACACTGTTAAGAATGAGACTATCCTAAAAAGTATTTAAAACCAAAAAAGAGCATCCGAATTCGCTTGTTCAACCACTGCATCAGCTGCTCTTATTTACAGTGTTTTTAGTGGTCTTTTATATGGTACAGTAACAACTGGAGTGGGAGACGAATTTCTTCTGCTACTGAACATTTACAGCTCTCTACAAGTAACTGTCAAGCAGGCCAATTTGTCTTACATTGGATTCCTGTGACATAAAAGAAATATGCTAAGAAAACACACTTGCCTTCTTTCAAACAATTCTGTAGACATTCGATACAAATACAGACCACTGTTGGAAATAGGCTATTGGCTTTATGTATGCTTTTGGATTAAATCAAAGTGCATTTTTTCTTAGGATCTTTCTAACAGGAAAAGTCTAGAAGACTATTAAAGCTTACTACCTCAGCTTAACTTTATGTAATACACTTCAAAATTCCTTCAGCTTTAACATTACTTCAAAAAACCCAGCATGAGCATCTTAATTACATTTCTACTAAGAGGCATGGGAAATATTAGCCAATTGTGCTGGCTATAAATCTACTGATTTATAGAAAGTCAGAAAACATACTTTTCATACATTGCAAGAAGAATGATGAGCCCTTATGGCTAGGATAAAATAACTGCAGTGTTAAACTGTGATTTGGCTTTGTTTTAATTGCTCAGAGCCTGAACAAGCACAGGAATCACTGGCGGTCACAACATTTGGACAGCAATGTTACTATGGTGAGTAGAATTCAAAACAGGGCTCTGTGGTTTGTTTTCCCAGTTATTAAATCCGTGGTTAATCTTGCTTTATAGTTTCATGCAACAATTTATAAGTATTGTCAAGATTTTTCTCCAGTGTCTTCAAGATAACAGTATTACACAGTTTTCATTTATTTTTATTTACTTCAGCCAAAATCCGAGGATGAAGAAGGCTGGAAGAAGTTCTGCCTGGGTCAAAGAGTATACTCAGAAATAGATGAACTGTCTGATAATGAAAATTTAGGAATTGATTACATGAAGGTGAGTATAGGACTTCTATTTAATTTTCAGCAGCTATTTTCTAGACTAACTGCCAGAAACAATCCTACTGTTTATTACCACGTTGTGCTAAGTAGAAAGTAGGTGTTCTGGTGAGCCCAGAAAGTCCCATTTTTCATTACTTTTACGCAAAAACTAAGTGAAGCAGAGAAAAAGTCTTATTTCTTCACTCAAAATTTGAAGAGTTCCCTCATCTGTTACCAGCTAAAGTGCACTAACTTGTTCTCACTGAACTGAGTGAAAGCTTTCTTAATAGTCTGCTTTAGTGTTTTGTTGCATAGTGGTACGTGGTTACCCTCCTCATACCAGTTATCCTACAAACATGCTATTCACTGCATCATTTTGAAAAACCAAAACTTTAACAAATAACAGTAGAAGCAAGTTGATACCAAGTTTCATTGGACCTTCAGTTTTCTTGAAAATACTTTTTAAAATAGATTTCAAAGCTCAGAACAGACTTCCAAATCACTACAAGTGTCTGGACATCAAATTAAAATCTTAGTATGTTCTAAATTACAACAAAAATGTTTGTGATAATGTTTCCAACTTGATTTTTTTCAGGTGGGCTTTCCCCCTTTGCTAAGTATTGTAAGCAGGATGAATCAGGTAAGCCTACCTCTTAGAATGATATAGGGTCATTGTCTAAATCATTATTTCTCATATTCTGTCTGTTGCAGAAGGCTTACCTATTTTTCTTTGCCTAGAGTAGGGAGTTGTTTATTACAAATTCTATTTACTGTACACTTAGAAGGAAAACGTGCCCATTATCTCACCTTCAGCTCCAAATAACTTTACTAGCAAAGATTTAATGTGACTAATTCTGAAAGTATTTTGTTGTTGTAATTTCTCTACAGAACATTTAATGTTTGAATTTCTGCTGAATACCCCAATAGATGCTTGACAATGTTTTAAAATTTCTCATTTAGTGTTTTAAATGCAGTCCTTCAATTTGATTGTGAACTTTCATGTACGTTGCAAGGCTACAGGAATCACGCTTTCCCTTCCTTTACATTTTCCACTTGCCACCATTAAACTCAACCAACTAGTCAGTGTGATGCCTCTCTCCTAATCTGTAGCTACTTATCCGTAACTTTTCGTTAGCACAGAAAATTACTTCTTTCCAAGAAGTGGTACTTTAACACTGACTTTACCCTTATATGTAACTTCAACCTGGAATAAATACTGTGGCGTACAAATACTTTTTATATAGTAAAATCCTTCTACCTTCAGGTAGAAGGGTAGCAAAACAAAACATTGCGGGTACTGTATTGTGTCTTTCTGTTCCTCTTTTGAAGGCAACAGTAACCAGTGTCTTAGAATACCTGATAAGCTGGTTTGGAGAGAAAAAATTTACTCCAGAACTGGTAATTTTTAATTTATTCTAACTACTTGCACATGAATGCATTAAACAAAGAATAAATTGTTTGCAGTTTTTATTGAATTATTTTCATTTTCTAAGTAGTTCTCTAGATGGTTGTATCATATCATTACTTTAAAAACTTTCTTGATTAGATACTAAAATGAGTATTCATAGGTGGTTTTGGAAGGCTAAAATTACAAAACGTAACAGATACAGACATATCAAGTACTGCCTAAACCCCTTCCCCTTTGTATCACCCCCCACACTAACTTAAGCCACAAGGCACAATGAGTATCAATGCTGAGGAGGAAAGAGACCTGCAACAGCTTTGGTTCTGTCAGGGTGCTGCACACTATTTACCAACACCTCCAATTTCGTTTGGAGGCACATTACAGTGTGCTTGCAAAGACACATTTATCTTTCCACGTGCAACACAGACCAGAAAGCTTAGCTGCATTCATGTGGTGACAAATCAAACCTACTGAGAACTTCTGATTGATAGGATACATTGGCACAGAGTTTGTCTACAGCTAGACTGACCAGCTGTGTAATGGCATCTTATCTACACAGGACCTTGGTGGATGCATCTCATTCCCTTCAGTACCACAAAGCAAAAGACTAATGAAAAATTACATGATGTTTAACATAGTTTCACTGTTTTTCTTCATTCACTTAAAGGCCTTTCATGTTCTGTCTTTTCCTATATAAGACTGTTTTCTTTTTAACTAGTATATTGCAGAGAATGTGCACATTGACTTCTAGTTTAGTGCCACAATAAAGGCCGCTAGACACCGGAATTAAATTATGAAATTAGACTGGTAGCAGAAATTAAGTTTGTAAGAATGCAGTAGAATTCAGTGATGTACAACTCAAAGGACATGTTTTCACAGTGGTGCAAATCTAACCACTAATTTCACCAAGATCTGAGTTCATGCATTCACTCTTCAGGAATGTTTTTTCACAGATTGTGAAGTTAAAAATTAATAGCCAAGTAATAATGTTTAGATATTACTAAAATAACACTTCCTTCAGATTAATAGTGTCAGATGTAGTAATTTATATCTTGGCCAGCATTCAAAAAAATGCCAGGAAACCCAAGTTTGTGCTCACAAGAATCTTCATCTAGAGACATAAAACTGTCTATCACGTGGTATCTAATTTGGTTTTCAAAATTCAATTATGACGTAGCACTTGACTGCAATTTTGTTTTGAGACCTACACTCCAGTCCTGCTCTGTATAACATGAATTGCTTGAATCTTCAAGGAATTGCTCAGAATTAAAACTTTGTTTGAATTCTCACAGGGTAGATGGCTTTATGCACTGTTGGCATGCCTTGAAAAACCTTTGCTACCTGAAGCTCACTCCCTTATTCGACAGCTGGCAAGACGCTGTTCAGAAGTCAGGGTACTAGAGGTAAGACAATATAACTGTGCAAAGAACTTGGTGAATTTAGCAGGTAAGGTGGATCATTTTGAAGAAGTCTTAACATTAATTTTTCCTGTCCTAAGTTTGCTGGAGAATGAAGGGATGACTACAAACACACATTAAAGGGCATGTAACAGCTTCTCTATTTGACAAAGGTAACAAAAGAATTGTAATATATATCTCTTTTCCAGGAGAGCAAGAATGAAGAACAGATATCAGCTCTGAACTTGATAATCTGCTTAGTTAGCAGGTGATGCAACTTACACACATCTAAACCAGTAATCTATGTCCAGCATAAATGAGTGATTACCCATACTAACCTAGATCCTTTTAAAAGTGAAAGTCTGTAAAAATACCGTAGGCCAATGTTGCAAATATACTTAGCTAAAAGGACTTAAGATAAACCTAAGAGTAAAATAAGTTTATTCATTTCCTCATCTGAGCCCTCTGAACCATAAAGCCATAATTATGATTATGAAATTTATAATTATGAAAATATGAACTAGAAAGCAATGGGTCGGACAACTTAAAGTAAGGAATATATTCCATTGGAGGTTTCTCACCGCATTCCACTTCATTCCTAGGTACTTCGATCAACGTGACCTGGCTGATGAGCCTTCGTAGGCTATTTTGAGAACATCCAGTATTTTGCATTGCCATAGTACAAACAGCATTATCAGAGTTAACAGCAAGACACTGCACTGTTCAGACCTGAAGTGCTACACAATCCCTTCAGAACCCCCTCACGTTAATGCTTTTGGGACAGCTGTGGAAAACTTAAGCTAAGTTTTAGCTGAGATTGTCAATGTCTCCAATACCAACATCACCATCATCATAAAGTGGTAATTGAAGTGTCTGTTACCATCTCTCAAGCTCCTGTCTTTGTAAACTACATTCTTGGTTAAAAATTTCAATGATCTGAGTAATCCTATGGACATGCTATTAGGTGAAGTCTGAGGTTGTGTTACAAATTATTATTCTTTTTCTAACAGACTTATTGAGGACTTTTTAAATAAAACTAAAGGATTTTAGACTGTTCTTAAACATTGTGGGTTTTCTCATTCTATACTATTTAACAGCAGCCTTACTATATAAATCTATACAGTTAGGGCTGAAGAATGTGTTTGTTCAAGTTTTGGTGCCTGAGCTCTAGCACTGCTTAGCAGTTCAACTATGGCCAGTATGTTACTGAGACAATTGTTTTAGTAAAACATAAACATTACTACTTCTTGAGTAGTATTACTCTTTTTAGTAAACAGTACTAAGGGCTTCATCAAGGAAATACAAAAGCAATTACTGCCTTCCAGTTCAGAGTGAATGGGGAAAGGCAGCAGTTGAGCATTCACACTGGGCAACACAACACACATTAGTTTCTTATTCCAATTTAGTCTTGGTCAGGATTTTTATCTGTTCCCAACCTCTGCCTCTGGTCTTCCAGGCGCTTTTGGTAATTGAGGTGGACATTATTACCTTGGTATAGAATAAATTTCATACCAAGACACAAAGATAGTGTTATTTTGATGAGCATTTATTATGTATTTTGGAATTGTGCTGCACACTGCTATAATTTACACATTATATACAAGATTGAGCCAAGATACTGAATCCACACACAAAGGTTTTTTAAAGTAGATATCCAGATTTGAAAGTGCTTTACATCTTCTGTATCATCACCTGAAATTTACCTGTAAGAAAAGCAGAGTCAGATCCCAATATTACCATTAGAGTTATTTCTCCAAGTGATTATTTTCTTGTAGTAATTTTTTTCACATAGTAAAGAACGTTTCAGTCTTAAAGTTTAATTGTAAGCAGTTGAGCCATTATTTAAATTTAGCATTTAAATTTTAACTCCACATTGAACAGCTTTTTTATTTTCTTTTTTTTCTTTAAGTTGACCATGTCCCATGTCACAGTTTTGTCAGCTAAATTTAAAATTTGTGCAAAGTCTATAGAAAATTTTTAATTGAGCAGCTTAGGTAGTTATACTGAACTTTACTTACTTTCTTAATGACCCTATAGACATAGATCTCCACTTGTGCAAATAACCTTCTGGACACATATCCTTAGCATTTAATGCTTCCAAATGTAAATACAACTTTTTAGTTTTGCTTTCCACTCAACATCATGGAGGTTTATCCTCTGTCAGTATTTTCTAAATATTAAAGGATTTAGCGGCAAGCCATATCCTGAAGTTCATATGCACTCCTATGGCCTAGCAACTTCAAACAAATCCCACCTTGAGAAATGCTTACAACAGCAACGAAGTCAGTCAGGAAAGTTATCAAGTAAGTTAATAATTGAATATTCCAAGAACTACTTACATGCAGGCATTGATGAAACTTCAGCTGTTACAATACTCTTTATTCCCAGATTCGATAGGCCTCCTCTGATTAGTCCGCAGGTGAATGCTAAATACTAAATATAAATTTGCACTTCAAGTTAAGTGTCAACAGTGAAGCTTGTTGATGAAGATCAAAACTAAGTACTCAAGAACAAGACTTAATACTTGGAAAACAGAAAACAATGGAGGTTTTGTTACCATGCTTGAGAGACTGTCAAGTCTCTAATAGATGAAAGCTCCAATATTTGGTAGAGCAGAGCTCACTAGCTCTCATTAGAGGACTATTTTGAGTCACTTGTTTCTATTTCCATTAAACCTGTAGGAAGTTAATATCCTTAAAAATTATTCCCAAGACTTGGCTGAAATTAGCAACTGGTATTAAAGTCAATGAAGGAGAAACAGTCCAAGATAACATTCTTGTACAGGCCATATCTTAGAATACAAAGGCCTGCAGATATTTAAAACGTGTGTTGCAAAACAGAAGAAACATTTCACCAAACAAAACAAAAAAAAAAAAAAAAAATCCCAAGGACAACAGCCAATTGTGCGGACTAAGATCAAGAATTAAGAAACCATAAAATAGAACTGAATGTCCCATTTCTTAATCCACCTGAACCAAAGTGCTCTATGATAGGTTCTGCAGAGGCACAGATTTTACTGACCCGCACTATTACCCTAACTCAGCATCTGCACTCAAAACTATTTTTAATTGGTGGAAGATCCTTCTGAACATTCATATCATTTCAGAAACTTGTTTTAGGTAACAAAGACCATCTTCCAAATGTGTTTTGGAAATTTTAAGTTTCTGAAAACACATGCTTTCCAAAGAGAAAGAATTTGTGTGACAGTGGCAGGTAGTGGCAGACAAGCTTCCACTATGAAGTAAGTCAAACGTAACAGCAGCAAGTTTTGCAACAACCATGACCATTTTTTGCACTATAAATCAAATCCACTGCTCTAAAACAAGGTGCCTTTCTAAAAAGCACACAGATTCTGAAGACTTATCTTCAGCTGCTCTTTCAAAGAGTTTGTATCTATTCAATTACAAAATTTAAAGTTATTTATAGATCAAGGTAACTCAAATCAAACTGGTAGATCCCCACATAAAATCAAAGGGTACCTTTGGTGCATGTTCTAAATACTGCTTTCCTGCAGACATTTGTGTCAAGAGACGAAATTTATTGTCTTGAAGGACATAAATACCCTGTTTAAAAAGAAAAAAAATGGGGGGTTTTAGTTAAATGTGCAGTAACAAAACAAATATGGAACATTTTGGGTTTCTTATCCAGTAATTAATTCTAGACCAAGAAAAACAAAGAATGCACTAGCAACTCAAAACTTTCATCAATTTTCTAAGTTAAATATTATTCTACAGCATTATTACCTGATGATTAGTCCTTAGGTTATCTATTTGTTTTTTGAATACAGTTGTCCAAAAATCTTTACAAATGAACTTCATAATATCTAATTCATCCTTGAACCTAGCAGTGTCTTTTGTAAACCTAAGAGATAAGTGAGAAATACATCAATAATCATGGTACACACAACCTGACCAATTAAACAGAGAAATAATTTTTAAAAAATGGTACTATACAACATAATTTTTGAAGTTGTTATAGAAATCAGTTTTCCAACCATTGTACAGTATCATTCTGTCATCACTCTGCATTCATCGAGTATTTTAACTTAAGAGCAAAACAGTGTTATCTTAGTATCTGCAATATGATAGCAGAATAAACTGCTTTAATTACATAATTATTAAACACAATTGACATACAGAAAAGTAGAAAGTGCTCTAGCAGTTTCATCAACGAAAGATAAAATACTTGTTCCCGTTTTTCAGAAGGGACCTCTTTCGCTTATTTCAGATTTCTCTATCCTCCTTGAGGGTCTTTAACTGGCATTAAAACACCAGTTTGCTCAACGAAAGCATGACTTCAGAAGCTCAAAAGTTTCCACACGACCTCGGAACGAGGGTGCTGGAGTTGCATCACGGGTCCCCAAAGAGCCCGAGCTGCTCAGTCGAAAAGTTGCAAGGACAGAGAGCACTTTACAAAAACGAAATAGAGTAACAACCAATCATAAAGTTATGCTTAAAAAGTAAATCAGAAAGCGAATAATGTCATGAAACGTACCAGGAGCAGGAAACATACAAAAGTACACCAAGTAGAATTAAAGATTATTATAAGCATTAAGAGTAACCGTATACCCCGATTCAGTTTTCCTGAAGGGAAGAACTAGGAAAACAACACACTCCGAAACCGTCCTGTGATACTCAAACACAGGTCCCCACAAGAATGAGATACGAAATGAGGAGATGCGAGAACGCCTGATGATGGAAGGAACACATCCGCAGCGTAACTCTCTATACACCCAAAGCACCGAGGGGGCGAACACCTTGCCCGGGCAGGTGGGTTTTACCTGCGAGGTGAAAGCCCCGAGAACGAGCAGCGTACGCTGGCTGCGGGAGCGAGACGAAGGCGCTGCCAGTGCCCGGCGGGGACTCACCTCTCGATGAGCCCCTGCCCGACGCGGAAGCCCATGCTCTCCAGCTTCGTGGTGCAGCGCCCGTTCTCCTGCAAGACACAAGGCGCCGCCGCAGCGTCAGCCTCGGCCGCTGCCGGGTGGCCCCGGGGCGGCCCGGGCCCCACTCACCCCTTCGCCCTGCTCGGCGGCGCGGTACAGCCCCGCCACCATCTCGCTGTGCAGCAGCAGGAACAGCGCCTCGTCCGCCATCGCCGGGGCCGCGGCCCCTTCCGGGCGGGCCCGGACACCCGCGGGAGCTCCCGGCCGAGGCGGGGCGGCCCAGCAGTGCCGGCCGAGCCGGCTCTTCCCGCCGGGGAAGCGCTGGGAAGGGGGCTTTCCTGTTAAGGCTCAGCACAGTCCGCGGACTCGGGCAGCGCCGCCAGCCCGGGGGCCTGGGCCGGGGATCAAACGCGCCCCTTCTGCGGAGCTACCCCGCCCACCCTACTGCTGAAGCCGGGCAGGGCGCCGGTGTGTCACTGCCTTCGGGAAAGCGCCCGTGGCTTCTCCTGCCCGCCGGGGGGAGCCACAGAGCGGCGCCGCCTGCGGCCGGGGAACAGCGCGGTTTAAAGCCTCGCCGCCGCCCCAGGCGCCAGGAATAACGCGCAGTACGGAGCTTCCCAGCCGCGCCGCTGCGGGCGGGATGGTGATGGCAGGAGCAGCCCCAGCACGCGCCACCCGTTAGGCCGCCACCCCGGCCAGCCTGAAGTAACGCCCCTGCTTATTGGCTCTCCGGGCACAGTCCCCTCTGGTAGCGCAGCGGTGATTGGCCCCCACCCGGGTCCCGCGCCTGCTGGCTCCTCAGCCCCCCATTGAGGATTGGGAGAGCAGAATGTGTCACGAGTAGGTGGGAACAAGCGGTCTTGAAGTGATTTTCTGATTTGGCTACAGGAAATGACGCCTTGAATTCTCATTAGCTCTGTGTCATGTCGCTCCGGCGGCCTCTTTCATTGATTCGTCGAGCTGGCAGGCAGAGCCTTCCGTTAATTGGGGGTCCGGGATGCCAGTCTGCCACTGACCTCTGTGATTGGTTAGCTCTTTCGGCGAGCCCCACCAGAGGCGTGCCTTTTCCTGTCGTGCTCGATGATTGGCGGTCGGGGGAATTGCCGGGGTGTGATTGGCTGTGCCCTCCCGGCCCGCGGCCACGGGAGCGGGCGTGGCCTGTTCCCCCCCGTTTCCCAGCGGTGCTTCGCGCGGGGCCCAGCAAGGCCGCGCGGCGGGCGGGATGGCGGTGGCAGTGCGCGCGCTGCAGGAGCAGCTGGAGAAAGCCAAGGAAAGCCTCAAGCACGTGGACGAAAATATCCGCAAGCTCACGGGCCGGGACCCCAATGATGTGAGGTGAGGCTCGGGGAGCCGGGCCTGCCACTGTCCCGCGAAGGAAGGGCCAGGCGTGGGGGGGGGCGGCGGGCGCGCTTCGGGCCTGCAGGGCGGGCTGCGCGGAGCGGCTTGCGGGTCCCCGCGGGCCTCTGTGGGCCGTCCCCGCTCAGCTGGCGCGGCGATGGGGGAGCTCTGCCCGCGGCGAGGAGGGACACGGCCGCGGGGCGCGGGAGGGAATGGCCGCGGGCAGGTCGGGCCGGGCGGGGAGCAGCGCCCCTGGGGCCGGGCAAGCACCACTAACAGCGCCCACCGTCTCTTGCAGGCCCCCTCAAAACAGGCTGTTAGCCCTCACAGGCCCAGGTGGAGGTAGAGGGCGCGGGAGCTTATTGCTAAGGTAAGGAGGCGCAGAACAGGCAGTGGAGTTTCATCCATCCTTCCTCAGGCTGTGATTCGTGCCGTTGCGCTGGGTGTTGTGTGTTTGTCTGCGCTGCTCGCTGCACTGCTGTTTGAATGAGCATCAGAATTGCTCTGCAGGGCTTTGGGGGTTAAATTTAAAGTGCCTTTTCATTCTGAGTTACAACAAGTTTAAGCGTGTGGTTTTGTCCAACCTTCTCAACTGTTAGGCCTAAAAATAAGGAGAAACATCAAAATGAAAAGAGGCATTATATGATGTGTGGGACCTTGTTTCTTTGAAATCGTTCAAGATCAATCTCTCGATGAAGAATGTAGCAGAATTTTTGTTGGATCTCAGTATTAAGCCACTAATTAAGGCTTAATACATCTTGAAAATTACTGCAGGTACGATCATTTGAACATTATGTGATCCTTGTTTCAGTGTAGCTATTCAGTTAAATGCAGAAAGTCACAGTGAAATTAGTTGGTTCACAAACAGTATGTTTGAACGCTTCATTTCAGTGCTAACTAAATAGTGATAGAGTTGAGCAAAATTTATGTTTAAATCATGATCATAAAGCTAAATTATAGTTCAATTGTGCAGACTTAAGGTGGCCCAGGGATTAACCTAACTTGCTCCATGATCACAAGTGTTTTCTTTTTAGGCGTGGATTCTCGGATAGTGGAGGAGGACCCCCAGCCAAACAGAGGGATCTTGAAGGTGCATCCAGTAGGTGAGTGCAAAAACTGATGCAGCAAACTTGCTTTTCCAAATGAGAATTTGCAACAGTAAACTGATAATTGTTAATAACGACTTACTTATTCATTACATATTCAAGACTTGCTGGAAATAATTTGGGTGATAGCAAATCACAGTGGTGAAATTTTTTCATGCCTTAGAGCAAGATAAAGATGGTAGCGATAATATAAAGATATAGCAGTACAAAGATACTTCGAAATTTTTGTCTGATTTGGCATATAGTCTGGTATGTTACATTCGTCTTAGTCATGTTTGCTTGCAGTGGATGCAAACTGAATTATGACTGAGATTGCACGTTCAATAAATTGCATATAGGCAGTGTGACAATGGACTCAGGTTTTGAGCTTTCACATCTTGATGCAAATTCATCAGATGTAACTGATAATAGTGATTAAGTGTTGTGGGCACTTAAGATGCAGTGGTAGTTCAAAAAGTCTTGAATTTTTGAGTTAGCAGAAAATGAAGCTGGGAAACAGGAAACACAAACCTGAAAATGAAAACTCAGAATAATTTCTTGTAATTTATTTTAGGGTTTATTTTATTTAAATTATTTAAGTTGTTCTTTGTTGAAGCCTTAGTTGATCCATGTTCTCAGGTGGTAAGCCCTCTGCCTCTCTCCCATAGATATTTGGTAGGTAACTTAAATAGTATTTCTTGTTTGAGAAGTTGTACCAACTTTTCCATGTCAATGCATTTAAATCTGTCTAGTGATCCCTTGATACCAGTAGCCATTTCAGAGGTTCTGGAAAAGCGCAAACATTTTGGAAAAGAAATAAATTCCTAATGCATTTTTAAAAGACAAATATGCTAGTTATGTGGATTCTTCTGTTTTTCTTTACTCTGCAAGTTGTATTAAAATTTAAACTGTTTTGTCTCACTAATTTTCACCAACAGATTCTGTAAAATGTTACTTAGTGGTTGTTAGAACAGTGGGGAGGTTTTTACTGGAGGTGTTGGTTCCTCTGACTAGATATGCTTGTATTTTTCTCACGCTAGAAGAGATTCTGTCCCAAATGCATGTTCTCTAACCACCACTAACTTTTTCTTCCTCAGGCTGGGTGGAGAACGTCGGACAAGAAGAGAATCACGCCAAGAAAGCGACGCAGAGGATGATGATATTAAAAAGGTAATATATAGTAAATGGAGCTGTGTAGAACAAAACCTGTCTGCAACACGATGGACAAAGTAGTTTGTTTTTCTTTGTTGTAGCCAGCGTTGCCATCTTCTGTTGTTGCTACCTCCAAAGAGCGAACACGTCGAGACCTTATACAAGATCAAAATATGGATGAGAAAGGAAAACAAAGGTTTGCAGAAATCTCTTTAATATGATACTTTTGAGTGCTAGCATAAAAAGTAGCTTCAGATTTTAAAAGTGTTGCACACAGGCTGTTATGTATCAAAGATTATGTTGAAGAATTACCATAATGATAGAAAATTTATTTTAGAAAGTATTCTCTCAAGATACTTCTCAGCAGCTACATGTGCGTTGTTCATTTACTTCACATAATTGACAGGGATTCTACTTCTCAGGCCACCTACAGGAGCGGGTTTGCTAGTGCTGTTTTAACATCTTTTGAGTAAGACAAATATCTGTAGCTTCACTGGTTGCTTAATGTCTTGGATTATTACAGCTGTCATGGCTTATTTTGTATGTTGCAGGAGGTTTTTGGGCATGGTTCCTTACTCCCTCTGCCTCTTTTTTTAAATGCAATACTTCCATCATTGTTTCTTTTCTCTTATTACTTTGTCTTCTTATTGTGTATATAGTCTTACTTTCATTTTGCCTACTGCTTTTTAGATTCCTCCTATGTGTATCTCAGTTTTCTTACATTTTATTTGTTTCAGGGATAGCTCATTAAAATTCTTGCTGAAATGCAGTTCTATTGGTAAGAGGTGTTGGAAAATCATATTTGGAACTGTCTGTCCTCTTGGATTCCATCCAATTCAGACTGCAAGTCACCTGGTGCAATAATAGTTATACCACAAATAAATAGTAGAACGAGAACTGGAATAAGGAGCTATAGAAAGCTTCTCTCATAAGTCCCCACAGATCAACTGGCAGAGAAAACTCTCACTTTGCTTGATTATTTTAGTTATAACACCACTAATAGTCTGCTCTGGCTGCCATTACTAGGTTCTAATCCTTTCCCTCACAGGGAGACTTTCAAAATTCTTTCTGAACTTCCTAGAGCTTCAAGCACTAAAAGTGTATTCCCTCAGAATTGTCATTTTACTGCTTTTTGGTTCAGTAATCTCTGGGGGGATCAGAAAATCAGTATTTGTCTCTGTGACTTGTGGTGGAAGGAGGTTCTTTAAGAGCACAACACCTACTGTTCTGATTTTGCTCAGTGTCTTCTGGGATGTCATTCTTATACAGTTCCACTTTCAGTGATCTCTGCCTTTCAATTCTTTATTCCTGTTTCTACTATTTAGTATACCTATATCTTTCCACGTGAGGTTTGTGCTGTTGTATTTGATATTTGGGTAAGACTGTAGCATTACCTTTCTCTCTTAATCAGGTGAAAGTCCAAGGCAAATAAGAGAACTTGCTGCTTGTTGTAAAGACTTAATTTGGCATTAAATGAAAAGAAAGAAAAGGCGAAAGTCAAGAAACTAGTTCTTGGTCAAAGGGAGGGAATTTGTTGAAGAATTTTACTTACTTTTCTCAAAACAACTCCTAATTGGATGAGAGCAGTTCTAGTTTCATTCCACAGTGCAGTGTCTCATTGTTGGGCAGCTGTGAAAGATAAGCTTTCACTCCCCTGTGGCTCCATTTCTCCTTAATGGTCTAAACAGATTGTTGAGAGGGGAGTGTATGTTTTTCAGAAAGCCCGTTTTGCTGCCTTGTTGATAGTTCACACTGTATTTACTTGATCATTTTTTCTTCAGTGCTCTCTGCTTTAAGATTTTTTTTAAATACTTCCTTAGTGTCATTATTTCCAGATGAAAAATGTGCAGGCTTCTAATTTTTCCAGTGCTAGCTGTTCTGTGTTACGGATAAGAGCTGTGTCTTACTCGTAAGCAAAATGATACGTCATTGTAAATTATATCCTTGACTGTTGGCACAGTCAGTATGTCTTCTATTGCTAATGGCCTTGGGTATTACTGGGCCTTTAAAAATAAATATCTTTGAGGTGGAAGTTTCTCTGCTTATGCAAATAAAAATCGTAGTACTTGATCTGAATCTCAAATTTATTTTTGTTGTGGGTTTGATTTTTTTTGTTTTTTTTTTTCCAGGAATCGACGTATATTTGGCTTGTTGATGGGCACTCTTCAAAAATTTAAACAGGAGTCCACAGTTGCTATTGCTACTGAGAGGGTATTATTTTATGTTCTATCAGATTGTAAATAATAAAGCAAAATTGTGTGATTAAGCTGTTTCAAGTAAAAATGAAAATTCAGTACAGTGTAGGTTGCAGGTGCAGCAAATTGGTGAAAGTGCATGTAGGTTTTTGTTTGGCTTAATTCAGGGGAATGAGGATGGGAGGCAGGACAGGGGTTCTAACTGACATTGTAATACTATTTCTGACCTTTGTAGAAGTGAAAAGGCAATATTAAAGGGAATTTAATCAAGTAACTATTAAAGAGGTCATAGGCTACTTTTGTTAATAATGGTGATGTGCAGTTTTGCAGTGTTTCAGTATTGCTGAAGCAGTGCCTACCCTGGTGTGTTCTAGATGTTTAAATTATAACCAAACATACAGGAATCTACAGTTGGTTATACTATCTGTCTAAAAGTGCCTTTCCCCTTCCAGTACAGATAACCAGAATTTCTGGTTTTGATAAATGAATGTGTGATTGTATTGAAGCAAAGGCTTTGCATAGCTTAGTGATTACTTAAAAAAAGTTGTGTATGGGATGGTGGTAACTTTATTCCTAGTATGCCCTTTTAATTTGTGAAGGATATGCTATTTGTTTACTGTTGCTCTAAATGGATTATTCAGTTAATACTAATAACTTTTAGCTTAAAAAACAGTGTTTGGAAGTTCTAACTTCAGCAGTCCAGTTGAAGAGATAGATTTAAACTTAAAACCTTTTCTGTATAGTGTCAGCAGAGCTGACTCAACAGTGCTGGTATTGATTACTTTCAGATTCAGTATTTGAGTGGTTCAGCTAACTTGTCATGTGGCACATAAACCCAAAGTTCGCTTTTGCCTGCTTGCTTTAGAACAAAAAAACTATTTATCAGCATGGTCTAGAAACATGGAGTCCCTGCCCAATTTGTAGTAGTATGTGTTTGTACAAATAGACTTCGAGGAGTTACTGCTCCTTGCAAAATTTTTCTGAGAATCCGTGTCAAGACTTTTTTCTTCATACATATAAACTTGCTATAAATCAAAGTAGAGGCCTGAGGAGTTTTATAACTCAGCTATTTTGTTGTATAGGCAGTAAATTCTATTATTTTTTTGACAAGTATTGTACAATCTGAGTACATGGCAGTCTAGGGCATTCCTAGATTGTAGTAATATATCTAATTAGCAATTAATATACTAGAAGTATTCGCAGTCTGATTTTTGTTGGTCACAAACACCAGTCTGTGGTCCTTCGTTTGTTTCTGGGGGAGTTGACTTTTTTCTCTCCCAAGTGGGAAATTTACCTGATTTCCCTGATACCTGAAATATATTTCTTTTATTTTTCTGCCATTGAGGAAAAAACCCCAACTTGTTCAAGCTTTTATCAAAAATTTAAATCCAAATGAAAAATAGAAAAGCAGAAAGAAATTCACAGGGCACCATAGTTATATAGTTAAACCAACAAAAAGTTAGGTGCCAGCAAGAAACGACACTCTTTTCATCCATTCTGTGTAGTTTAGGAGGGGTTTCCTAATGTGTTTTTAGGAATGCCTTTAATGGTGTAAATAATTCAAGATTTTAAGTGGACCAAACTAGAACACTTTCTCTTGATGCAGAAAAAAGATTAAGATGGTACTTCATTTATTTTAGCAAAAGAGACGGCAAGAAATTGAACAAAAACTTGAAGTGCAGGCAGAGGAAGAGAGAAAGCAAGTTGAAAATGAGAGGCGAGAACTGTTCGAAGAAAGACGTGCTAAACAGACAGAGCTGCGGTTATTGGAGCAAAAGGTTGAGCTTGCTCAGTTGGTAAGTTTTTGTTTTGTTCTTGATCTTTCTCTTGTTTAAACTGTTCTTGTGTATCTCAGGGTTGTTTTCTTTCATTTCTCAGCAAGAAGAATGGAATGAACATAATGCTAAAATAATTAAATACATAAGAACAAAGACAAAACCTCATTTATTCTACATACCTGGCAGAATGTGTCCTGCTACGCAGAAGCTGATGGAAGAGTCACAGAAAAAGATGAATGGTAGGTAGTCTTTGTGATAAAAAGACCCTCATTCTTGCCCTGCTTTGTTTGCCGTACAAATTTAAGTCTCTGCTTAAATACATGAATTCCATGCTTAAGACAAACGATACTCTTACATGGGTTTTCATCATAAGTGGACATTACTCTTTCAGTGACTTATTTTTATATTGAATGGAAGTTGATTCTCTAACAAGTCAAAAGATATGTATGCATAATTTCAGAGGTATGTGTTAAAAACAGTCCTTTGTATTAGCTTTCGTATCCAGATTTATCCCAGTGCAGCAGCTTAGTTTTTGAAAAAGCAGGTTCTGTGAAGACCCAAGGAAATGCAGGTGTTTACAAAGCATTTGAGAAGTAATTTCTTAAGCATAGCACTAGAACATAATGATGATTTTTTTTTTTTTTACTTTTTTTCCCCCCCCCCCCTCAATGTGTGTTCATTTCTGTTTCACAGGATGACTATAGTTTTCTTTTGGAAAACAATTTAAAGTACTCCAATTGATGGTAGTCTTACTGTTCTTTTTTTTATTAAACTAAGAATGTATTGATTTGTTTTTCTCTTAGGAGGTTTTCTTCATTTTGTGGGGTTGGGGCATAAGAGAAGGTAGCTCACCTGTCTGAATAGCCTACAGTAATTAAGCTTTCTTAATACCTAACCAGCTTTTTGCTTATTCCTACTGTCTTTTGTTTACCTTAGGAAGTATAACCTTAGTAGATAAATACCAGGAAATTAAGGTATTCTTTAGATATGCTGTTGGTTGGTTTGATTTTAATGAAGTCAAAAACTTTCCGTTAGCTTAGATTTAGGGCTTTACTGTTCTAATACTCAGCTGAGCTTGCTCTCCTCTTTGCTTTGTTTTCTTAAGGTAACTAGCAGTCTTTTTCATTATGCATGAATGGCTTGCTACTTCAGAAAGAGCAAGGATGCAGTATTTATAAGTTGAACAGTTTGGTAACTTACTAGCTCATAGTTTAAGGATAGATAGACTTCAGTGTCTATAGATTATCTTAACTATTATTTATGCATTTTTTTCCCTAGCACTCTTTGAAAGCAGGAGGAATGAATTTGCAGAGCAGATTAACAAAATGGAGGCCAGGCCCAGAAGACAATCTATGAAGGAAAAAGAACATCAGGAGGTGCAGAATGAAGAAAAGAAGGAAGAACAGAACAAGGAGCAGGAAGAGGGTAAGGTGGCTCAGCAGGTGGAAGAGATGGAGACAGGTAATCAGCACAATGATGTAGAAATGGAGGAGGTAGGGGAGGAAAAGGGAAAAGTAGGTTCAGGTTCAGGGCATAGCGATGCAGAAAAAGAACAGGAAGAGGATGAACAGAAACATGATGTGGAGATGAAAGTAGAAGAGCCTACTGAGGTGAGGGAGAATGACAAGCAACAGGATGGTCAGCATGAGGAGGTCACAGTTGTAAAAGAGGAAAGTGAAAATACTCAGACAGTGGATAATGAGCAGGATGTGGCTGAAATGAATGAAGCAGATAGTGTAGAACCTGTAGAAAATGAAAATGGCAAAGAAATAGAACCAGAAACAGAGTGTGATGCTCAGCCAGAAAAAGTGTGTAATGTTCCTTCTCCCAAGAAGGAGAAGGGTATCAAAACAGAAAATAAAGCTGAACTTGAAGAAACACAGGAAAAAGCACCTGAAGCTCAGACAGAATCTGTGGCTGAGGCTCTGTCTCAGCCACAGTCTATGCCACTAGCGCAGTCACCTCAGTTGTCTCAGTCTACTCAGGATACAGAGCCCCAGGCAGACAAGGATGAAAATGCTGTGGTGTCTGTAAAGGTGGTTGAAGCACAGGCAGAGCAAAATCAGACACCGAGTGTAGAAAGTAAGAGTAAGACTAGGAGTAGAAGCAGGGGTAGGGCAGGGAACAAAACTGGTCATAACCGTAGCAGCAGCAGTAGTAGCAGTAGTACTTCAAGCAGTACTACCAGTGCAAGCAGTTCCAGTACTGGCAGCAGTACCAGTCGGAGCAGTTCCACCAGCAGCAGCACTACAAGTGGAAGCACGAGCAGGGACAGTAGCAGCAGTAGCTCTAGCAGTAGTGAGAGTAGAAGCCGAAGCCGAGGAAGAGGGCATAACAGAGATAGAAAACGCAGAAGGAGCACGGACAGGAAGCGAAGGGATGCTTCAGGAGTAGATAGAAGTCACAAGTCCTCAAAAGGTGGTGGTAGAGATACAAAAAGCTCAAAGGATAAAAGTTCAAGGTCTGACAGAAAAAGGTCTATATCAGAAAGTAGTCGGTCAGGCAAGAGAACTTCACGGAGTGAAAGAGACCGTAAATCAGACAGGAAAGACAAAAGGCGTTAACAGAAGAGACCAAGCTTCCTTAGCCTAATCTTTGCAGCAGAAGATTATTTGAGTGAAAGGATTCCTTATAAGGAGGAAGAGAAGGCTGCCTTAAGAATTGCATGCTGTAAAAAATCTTTTGGAAAAATGCAGACTGTTTACCAGGCATTCTTGTACTTTTTACATAATTTTGTAAAAGGTTACTTACCAAAATTATGTGAAGTTCCTGAAAATGTAAAAATAAAAAATTAACACTCCTTTGCATCTTTTTTTAAATATCCTGTACTCATTAAGATCCTCTGTATATTTTAATAGATAAACCTTTAAAGTAGATGTGATCATTTCTTCTGTATCATACACTTTTTTTTTTGTAGAAATAAATGTGCATTTTAAATAAATTGTTTGAGATGTCCTGTTGGCAATTAAATTCCCCTTTTTAGATCATATGTAGGAAGGCAGTATTGCAGGAAATGTAAAATTTTGTCTTTTCCCTCTATTCCTTGCAAGAACGGGAATTTTAAGACTTAGTAAAGCAGATAATCTCTCCAGTGCTGGGTAGGAAGGGAAAGTAATTGATTTGAATATAGTTTTTGTTTTCTTCTGTAACCACAAGCTGTTAGTTAATTCTATCTGTCTTCCAGTTTTATAAAAATTTCCTATCCATAGGCAAGCAGTGATTACATGGGGACATTAACACTGTCCAAGATAGCTAAGTCAGTCTGGAAAACCACTCTTACCTGCTTTCTGCAGGTGCTTTGGTAGTATTTACTTCTATGTTCTAGATACAGTTAATCTGTTCAGTGATGATCCATGTTTTGGTGGCCAGTGGAGGAAAGATTTCAGCTTGCTTCTCAGCCAGGATTCTTTTTATTTTAGTTGCAGACTAATCTCTGATCTCTTCATACTACTAGGAATAATTACATTGCAATGTTGGAGTTACCAGGGACTACCTAATCCTAATGTTGTGTGCGTGCAAGAATGCTTTCTGAATGTATTTAATAAAACTTAAGGTGGTATAGTGTTATCTATGAAGGTGAATACTGTTTTTATATAATTTTGTATGGAAAACAATAACATCTGTTGCTTTGTTCTGTACATGTGCAAATAAATGTGGCTTTGTAGACTACTCTCTCAATGCCTATGATCTTTTCTATTAACAGGTGTATTACCTTAGTCTTTCTACATTTAAAGTTTGAATTGTAATTGCAGAAGGCTGTATCTTACAAGCTCTGTATCCAGAATTATTCTTAAGGGCTTTAATTGTCTATTAACTGAGTATGAAACTATAGTGCTATAATCCATGTTGTCTTGACAGGAAGTGAATTCTATTATCTCATGCCAAGTCACAGACCACAAAGTCCTAGAAAGATTTTGGTATGGAAGGATATGTAAGCTTGGTTAAGTGTATGAAATGCCATATTCACTCCATTTTCCTGGAACATAGTTGCCAATTTCTAGCTTGGAGTGTGTCAGTTTTCATCAGAACTCAAGAGTAGTGACAGATTTATGTGTTCTGAAGTGCTGAATGTCTTGACTTCAAGACATGCATCTAGTAAGGGATGAAGTAGAGTGCAGCACAAATAGACACAGTGGGAAAACAACTCAGGCTTCCCCTTTCTCAAGGAGTTCAGATTCTTCAGTCCATTTCCTACTTCAATATCCTATCTGCCTCTGCCTCTCTACAACAGAGTAATTTTTAGTTCTTGTCAGTACTTTCCAACCATATTTCATTCCCTTCAGGGAACATTGAGGTTTAATGAGCCATCTTTTTTGAGGGACTGACAAAAGTGCAAATGCCTTATTGAAGATGTTAAACAGTGTTCTACCAGAAAAACCTCTAATACTGAGTAGCTGAGTAAATGTTACTGGTTTATATATTTTGACTAATTTCAGGTTTCTAATTGCCTTTGGAAGGCATTTTAGTTTTGTAAATTAATTACATTTTTTCATAACGAGTAATTTTAATGTTTCTTATTTTGAGCCTGTGTGATTCACTGCTGTACTGCATTTACTGCACAGGTTTAAATGGCTAGTACTGTAGTCAGCATGCAAAGTTTCTGACCACTGTTTTAGAGCAGCATGTTAATGGGGTTTATGAAAACAACAGGATGGTGGATCCTGGTAGCTGAACTAATGATTGGATTGATTATGTTGTTTCAGGCTATATTCCTGGCAGCAATGTGTTTTTTGACTGTGAAAATACAGGAGCTTTGTTGCTGAGTACAAAGCTGGTGATGTAATTGATAGTTTAACGTTTGTTAGAAGAAACTTACTACCATGGTTAAGCTGTGCCAGTATTTGTTAGCATTCCTAGATCTAAGCAGCTCAGTGTAACGTAAACATCAGTGTGTGATAACTTGGTAAGATCAAAGTTTTCAGAAAGCTGGATATTCCAGCCAATATTCCACTACAGAAATAGTGTAAGATAGTAGTGTACTATTAGCACTATAAAGCAGTAGTGTATTTAGTAATTGTTACATTTTCCCTCAAGGTCCCCTCCTCTTACCCTGAAATAATTTCAGAGCTGTGGATAGGAATGAGACCATGAAAATAGCTGACAACTTCAAGGCTAAATATGAGTAACAGTTTGTATTTTCTGAGCATCTAGTACAGATTAGCGTAGGGATAGGAAATGATTGAAACATCTTCTTATTTCCCTTCCCTACGATGGTAAGTGGAAATAAAGGAAAAAATGCCTTGGTCTCTTTTCAGTCAACAAAGGACCAACAGTTTTTCCCCTGTTTTAAGAATGGAGATGCTTTATGTGAGTAAGGAATATACCATGTATGCTCTGTGCCTGTCTTCTGAAGTGTTTTCATCAGATGGTCACTTCTAGCTTTATAAAGCTTTCTAGCTTTATTTTTTAAAGTATAATTTAAGAAGGGTGTTGGTGGATTGGTTGTTTTAGAACCTTTATACTATGCACTGACTCTATACCAATACTTGTCGTTTTCTTCAGTCCTGATGCACAGATAAGCTGGAAGTCTTTAAGAATGTGTTTTTTCCACAATGCTCCACTTGGAGTTTTTGTCAAAGTAGATGTTACACAGATTGTTTGTTACTTATAAGCTGAAACATGGCTTTGGGTAAAACACATACCTCTTCAAATTCTCTTTAAGGTGATGTCTTTGTGCTTGGAACCGCTTCTTTATGTTTTATTCAAAGGAAACCTGAACATAATTTTTCTGCAGACAAGTAGATATTAGTAAACTGAATACCTCTCTCCAGCAAAGTCAATTTCTAAACCCAGTAAATTTACAAATAGATTTCTAGAACATCTTCTATTTCTTAGGAGAGTAATAGTCTTGTGGTTAGGTCCAGTTACAAGATTCAGGTTCAGCTGCTGATTTTATAGGAATTACTGTGGTACAACAGGGCAAACATATTAATGTAATGTATGTTTAAGATCTTAATGAGTTTTCCTGGTCAAAGAAGAATTTCTCTGTGTATTTGTGATGGGATCAAATGCTGCAGCAGTGGTGTATTAGTAACATGCAGAGATTTGTGTTTTGGAGGGTGTAGTTTTGCTCTTTCCATCTCAGGGTTTTTTCTCCTGGTTCAGGCAGTTGTTATTAGGTGACAGCATTCTATTATATGGCAAAATGTGAGGCATTCAAAGCTTGGAAAAGTATTTTCAAGATTCAAATAATAAAAGTCATAATTTCCATGATTTTTTAGAAATGCACTGTCACTTGTCATGTTTTGTAACTGTTCGTGTAATAGAGAAGCAACAGTGACTTTTTCTTGCTACTTTTTATCCTGGCTGAAAAAGTTTGTTTACCTCTAGTTGATGAATGACTGTTACCTGCTTAGATTTGTCTGATTTGAAGACTGAATTAGTATTACTTTTCTTCCTTTGGTTTCTTAAAAGATACTTGTTTAAAAAAATAAAATCTTTCTGGCATGACATTTGATTCAATGTATAAGTTGATCTGTATTTTCATCCGAACATCCTAAGTCAAGAGAACTATATTGTTAAAGTGGTTTTGCCATGGACTATATTTTTCCACATATTATGCAATAGTCTACACTGTGAAACTCTACATTCTGTGTGGAGCCCTTTTGTGCTACCAAAAGAGTAAAGCCAAAGCTGTATATTGTGTTCTTATTTTAAAATAGATATTAGGAGAACTTTTACCAGCTTCTGATTTGCTTTGATCTTTATTATTAATGCAGATACTGAAAAATCTAGGAAATGCGACATCTTTACTTCTACAAAGCCATGTTTTAAAAAAGCCATCCAGTGTGCATACTACTCAGTTTATTTCAATTATGCCCTTAATTCTGATCCTTCTTTGAATTCTAGTATGCTTTAACAGATGTCTGCCTTTCTAGTTCAGTAGTTACAGTTACTAAGGTGTCATTGCAAGTAAAAATAGCTTCACCGTAATGACAGTTGTTGGAAATAGATCTTACTTTTTCATTTTTGTTTTTTGTCTTTACATGTGCAATAGTACTCACATTCTTTGCTCCAGTTCTGCAGAACAGAAATCAACCGAAGTCTCACTCTACCTGCTATAAAGCTTTCAACTTTGTCCTTTGGAATCCAGCTATAATAAACATCATGAATCTTTGACTTTAGTTCAAAGGCGCTTAGAAGTTATGCTTGTGTAGCATATGCTTAGTATAGGATTTGCACCCAAAAGAAAAGAATATTTGGTATGAATATGATTTATTATTGAAGTTACTAGAAGAACAAATAATATAGGACAGATCAGAGCAGTGTTCGTCTGCATTTAAGCCTTGAAGAATGCTTGTTGAGACTAAGCAACACAATAAGGAGTGCCCAGAATAACTTGAAAATTTCAAATGCACTTGCAACTGAGTAGCTGAGATATTTATTTTACCTCCATGTAAGTACTTGGACTGAGTTTTGTGTCCATATGAAACTGAAGTCAGAGCCATTTTCAGAGCTATTTTTCACAAATACAGTAATAATGTACAGACCTCAAGATGTGGGTCTGATTGTTCTCCCCCACAAACCTACTTAAATACGTAAATTTAGATGTCAGAATACCTCACTTTTCTATTTTTAGGTGAATGGCCTCCATGTTGCCAGACTCAAAAAGGAACTGTTAACATTTCTAGGCCCATTGTTGGGTTTTGTCCTATGTTCCATAGTTTGTATGCAACACTATGAAAGACTTCTGAACAGCTGGATAAAAACGTCCTTTTTTTTTTTTTTAATACAATACTTAGTATATAGAGAGTCCTTCCAATATAAATTACTTGCATATTCCTTCTCACCAATCTGTTTTGTAGAGAGTTGGGAATGAAAAAAATTGGGCAGCATTAAAGTTAGTCAGGAGTGACAGGGCGTGCTGATCTGTAGTGCATTCCTTGGTGCTCTGTGGTGGATTTGATAACCTCAGAGACAGCTGTGTAACAGGTCATAGGATAGGCTGTCTGACTATCAGGTCATGTGGCAAAGGAAGGGGCCAAAGTGTTAGATTGCAACTGGGGACATATCATCTCTGTGAAATTTTTGTTTGCAGGCCACTGCTGGTTAAAGTGACCCTGGCTCACTTTGTGCCCTTTCTTTGCTGTCTTGGTAGATCAGACTAAGCACCAGTGTCTGGCAGGTTTGAGTTGTGGAGCAGGAGGAAGGGGAAACTGTGCTGCAAGTAGGATACAGCTTAGATTTATGGAAAGAGAATACAGTGAATTCTGCATGAGTCATACTCCAGACTGAAGGAGGGGCGGGCTTACTAGGAACCGTATGACTGCTAATATCAGGTTGGGAAGGAATGCAGATTCTTGGGGCACTATCAAGAAGGCAGGGAGAAGAGGCTTCCTCATGCAGAAGAGCGGGAAAGGACAAGTGAAACTTTTTTATAGGTTAATAAGATATTTTGTGTTTAGGTCACCAAAGAAGTGTGGGGCAAAGACGTGAACCTTTGAAGCAAAGCCTGCTTCTAATGCAAACAAAGAAGATAGAGACATTTTTTACAAGTAATCACATGTGAAAGACAATGGGTACAAGCTAATCCAAGGGAGATTCTGATTAGACAGAAGAGGAAAATATTTCACAATGAGAGCAATTGGCCATTGGACCAATCTCCCCATGCAAGTGGTGGATGCCCAAACATTTTGACACTTCCAAGATTCATGTGGACCATCTTGTCTAGACCATGCTTTTGCCAAGAGAAGTTGTACCAGATGAACCTCAAGGTCCTCTCCTGACCCGGGATTCTGATTTTCTGCAGGTTTTCATTTATAGCACAACTTCATGCCTGTGTAACTAGTGTACATCTTCCTGCATAATTACTATTTTAAAGCATAACACGTATTTGAGAAAAAAATTATTTATGACTACATATTGGATAATAGGTTGCTAAGAAACAGGGTATTCTTTAAAATGCAGGACATGTCATTTGCTTAGCTTTGCTATATTGTTCTGTGATACATGACGCAGAGATAGCATGTGGATTTTCTAGTTGTCTTACAAGCCTGAAAACTGCCAGGCACCTTTAAAAGACTTTGGAGCCAAGTAAGTATTCCCCATGCTAAAGGATGGATTGTACTTAGCATCTGGTATGTGAGAAAACTCCAAAAGAATATGTGGAAAAAAATTCTGCTCTAAGTTCCCAATGACCAGCTATAAATTATCTAAAACATATCAATCCACACAAAAATAGTTTATTAAAGAAACAAACAAACAAAAAAAGCCAGAATACTGTCAGTAGCTATAGTAGCATAAATGCAAATCGGTATAAGCATAAA
The DNA here is from genome assembly GCA_013397935.1 of Dasyornis broadbenti. Lineage (NCBI taxonomy): Eukaryota > Metazoa > Chordata > Aves > Passeriformes > Dasyornithidae > Dasyornis > Dasyornis broadbenti. Next base: position 1,997,833 of record VZRN01005907.1, on the reverse strand, counting down.
ATTGATAGTTCATCTATCACATTAAGGATATAGAAATTTGAAAGAAAATAACACCCCCTGCATTCCAGCTGGTCCTTAGAGATCAGAGGGTGTGGATGTGGCTGGGGTTTTTTTACGATTATAATCAACTTGGCACTATAGGTCTGGTTGTGTTCAATAAGAACTTTCACAAGCACAGATTCACAAATAGTGCAAGTTACCAATCCAAAACTACAGGTCAAGCTGTGCTCGGTTAGAACCTTCACTGTCCCAGATTCACACATAGCACACATACTTTGGTTTATTGAAACAAAAGAAATACAGAGTTGGAATTGCTATTGATAAACAGCACTAGATGTGACAGAGCTCTACAATAACAATAATATTGTGTTAGTCTGGGTAATAATAATAATCCTATGCAGAAGCTTACCAAGGAGGCAGCCCTGCCTGTGAAGAGGGAGAAGAGAGTGACTCCAAGATCTTTTTGGGTCTTTCTCTAACTACATGAAAATTCTGCCTGGCTTACATACAGCCCAATCTTGTTCTCCTTCTCCTTTACACGTAGCTTAATCTAGGTGGAGGATTGATTAATATAATCAGGTATGTGGTAGCATGTATTTCATTAATCTTATTAGCATACTCAGGGTGTGCGCTTTACTATTTAAATAACCCTTCAGGCAAAAGTTACTTTTTTGGCCATGGTGTCCTTCAAAGTTCCAGTCATACGACTTTGCTCTGTTCTGTTCTTCAGAGTTCTTCAGAGCCAAAACAGGGCCATTCTATCTCCACAGGGCCTCCTCCTTTGGCCCACTCATCCTTTCTTGACGTCAGCTATGCAGAACTCCAGGTGCACAGATAATGTAGAAGGAATGTGGTGTAGGCTGTCTTAGCCCTTGCTGGGCTCCTTAGTCTTCACTCTACACCATCTTAAAATCAGATGAAAGATGTATATTAAAAATGCATTCATAATCCAGAAATAATCCTAATACAGTTTCTGTTGAATTTCCCCAGGCACAATCTTCTTCTACAAGAAGTATAGAAGAATAGTATAGAAGAATATATATAGAAGTATAGAAGAATCACTCTGATAGAGGCTAAATTTTGATTTGACCAGAACTACTTTCTTTGTATTCAAAACATCAGCCTAGCTATCAGAACACAGTTAATTATTAATGCATGTGTATAATCAGGACACCTGACTCTGCAGATTGTTAGCAGGTTAGCATAGTGTACTTTTGTTTAAGCAGATCAGAGAAGGAAAACAGGATTGAAAGTTTACTTGCAATGTTTTGTTAGGCTAAGAAAAATGTAGAATATACTTGCTAACCGCATTATCAATGCAGTTTCCGCATTTTCAGTGCATTCTGGATTTAATCTAAAATGTCAGGGATCCTGGATCAGAGAATTCTGTTGTTTCTGTTTTCTGCAATTTCACTTTCAGCAAGTGTGCAGAGTACAAAGGTACTTTCAGAATGGAAGAAGTGTGGTGATCCGGAATGTGAGAGTAAGTAAAAATTCGGTTTTTTTTCAAAGGGAATCTGTGGTGTATACGCAGCTATTAGGAATCACAATATCAAAATTAGCAATGAAACAGACTGAAAATGAGTAGCCATAGCAAATGTTTGTTGTTAGTATACTAAGTTTATGAGTAATAGGCTTAAATTTTTGAAACAAAAAGAGAAAAAAAAAATTGCTGGATTGTTGTGTAAGGATATACAGATCAAAGTTCAGTAAAACTACTTTTGAATAGCTATTTTTTCTCAGGTGTCCCTAAAATGTGCACTATAAAATAGCTTTAAAGTATTTTTAATTCATTTTTTACGGGTAAAAAGTAAAATAAACTAAATATAAATAAAATTAAAATGGTAGGTTATAGACTAAAATGATAGGTTATCATTTTTTTACTCATAGGCTATTCATAGCCCATTCTGCAAAACTCTGGGGTTTTTTCTACTGTAAGCAAACTGGTTTGGGATTTATTTTTGCAATCCTTTTTACAAAACACTCTGTTAATAAGTCCTCTTTACTTATTTTTTTCTTCTTTAACAGTAAGTAAGTGCTGTAACTAGTTAGGTAGTTCTTAAAGAGTGAATAACTCTGCAGGAGGCAGAGCCACCGAATCACAAGTGGGCAAATAATGTCCCATTCATTATCCATTGATTACCATTGTGAAACCTGTCATAATCATAGTTGAAGCTGTTTCTAAGCTGTTTCCATTGGTTTTGCAGCCTTAGGTGTTGTGTTTTCAATGTAGATAGCTTCTCCTGAAGTGGAAGAAACCTTAGATTTCCTTTGCTGGTGGATTTCTATTTTCTTGTGGAGCCATAACAACTTCAGTGGGTTCTGGATGTTCAGAGATGTCTGTCTCTGTGGAACAGCATGTGAAATGGGCTCCAGACTGACCAGAGCACATCAGTGGTGGTTTCTGTAGGGAGACAGGGATGGAGACAAAGAAAACTTAAAAGAATTCAAACTGAATTGGAAACTTTGGGTTTAACAACATGTTTAAGGTTTATATTGCTTAAATTTACTTATTTTCATAATAAGATAAGTGTATTCAAAATAGAGGACAAAATTCCTGAAATAATTACTATATTTAACTTAGAATTTCTAAAATATAATATTATAAATATGCCTGAGAAATACTTTTTAGCTGTTTAGATCTAACTTTAGTAATTGAATTTGCTAATTCTGCATACACATTTAAGCATTGAAACCTTGGCTAAACAAGCTGGAAAACGTCCATATAGGATGAAAGCTTTTCTGCTTGATGTCTGCAGTACATAGGAAAGGAAACAAGACAGGGCTGCTTTTTGCATAAGTTGACTTCCACTTGATGATATAAATGGATTACTATCATAACAAAGCACATACATTAAAATGTTTGTTAATACATCAGTGTTTGATATGTATCAGACTTCTTCAGTAACCTGACTTCAGAGAAAATGGATGCTGTATTTGTTTCTTTCTTTCTTTCCACATATTATTCCAGAGGCAATGAGCCGAGTTCAAGCCACTACTGACTACTTAGGGCCTGACTGCCGGTATCTTAACTTCAAAACAGGGGAGGAGATCATGGTATACTCCAAACTTTCAAGGGAAAATGAAAATTTGTGGGCAGGAAGTGTAAGTACTTAAAATTGAAAGACTTTCCCCATAAATATTTTAGATAGTATAATAATAGCATAACAACTGCAGTCTACTTGCTTCAAGGATATTCTATCTCTTTTGGAATATTAACCAGTCATGGATCAATACACTATTTGGGAGATGGGTCATTGTTACTACCTTTATATGGAAACAGAAAATAAAATCTTGGCAAAGATCACTCACAGAGAAACAAAGTCAAGATCAGAATACAAGTTTTCTGTTTCCTTCATCATATCATTTGGCTGTAATGATTTCATCTGGTTCCTTTGAAAACACTCAGGTCTGTCAGGTCAGGTTCCTACCTATAGGTCTGGGGGTAAGACATCCAGTATTAGGACCTGACTTCACAGTTCAGGGCTTAAGAAAAACTTCCAGAGACGTTATCATGGATATTTAATGACTAGGAACAAGTGTCAGTGAATTTAGAAGGAATTTAAGAAGGAATGGATGCATTGATCCAAATCAAGTTTTACTGCTAGTAAAACTGTGTAAGCACTTCAAAACTACAAAATAGTAGTAAATTTTTGTTTGTTTGTTTTTTCTGTAAATAATCTGTCACATTTACTGTTTAAAAGTGAAATTCCGTCTTCCTTTTTTTTTCGTCCAAGAGTATCTTTGCAGGTACTTCACTATTCCTTGCTTTTCAAGATGTATCCCTCCATTAAAGGCTATCTGCAATGGTTTGATGTAAAGCCAGTGGTGGTTTCTTGGCCAGAGGGACTTGATCCTTTTGGGCATTATCATTAATTTATTTTCTGTAGTGTTGCCATCTTCACTGTAATTTTCTTTTGAGCTGCAGCTGGCTTCCTATCTGAATTTCATATCCTACTTTTCTTGTAACTTATTATGGGTCATTAGTTATTAAGGCATGGCTTTTTTCCCATTTGAGACAATGGGAAATTTGCAGCCAATTTTAGTAGGAGCTGGCTGCGACCATCAGTGCAGACAGCAGTGTCTTCAGCTGAAGAAGTTTTAAGGCTAGTGCCTTGGTTCTGCACAAACACGTTCATAAAAATAACACAGAAAATAATAGTATGAAGTGATATATTTCCCCTTGCTTTCTGAAGTGGCAAGTGGAACACTTCCATGCAGGAAAAATAAACCAATCTTTTGTCAAAACAGAGTGAAGGAGATAGGGGGCAGTTCTATAAACTTATTGTTCATCCATACTTTTCCAGCACATATGCAAGCACCTAACGTATATCACTGAAGTTTAAATGCTCTCATTAGTTCCATATTTTTTTACAGAAAGGAAAGGATTTTGGATATTTCCCAAAAGATGCTGTAAAGATTGAGGAAATTTTAATTGGAGAAGAAGTTGAAGTGCTCACTAAGGTAAACCAACATTACCAGATTTTCTAATGTAGTTTACAACAATTGAAAATCTAATATCTAGTTAGAAATTCAACTGTCAATGGACACTTTATTTCAGATAATTCAAAATGGTTTTTTATTATTGATCCATTTGTGTCTTTATTGTCCTCTAAAATAATTTAAAAATATAAAACCCTTAGGAATAATATAATTAATTACAGTTCTTCATGTAAAGTTATAACAGAAAGAATGACATATATTGCAGTGCTACACAGTGATATAGAAAATTATACATTAAAATATTTAAAAAGTTAATATTATTCTTTTAGGAAACTGATTTCCTTTGTCTTCATGAAGATAAGTACACTTTTGAAAATGAAGATAACACATTACATGATCACAATAAAGAAAATGAATATTCATTGTCTGATGCAGAAACAAAGCTGCATGGAAATGAACTCTTAAAATATACAAGAGACTCCATACAAAATGAAGAAAGAACTGAATCAGTTTCTGAAAATCACTCAGAGGAATCTCGCACTCAGGAGTCTGTAAACAAAAAATTAGTTAGAAAAGATAATACTGAAGAACCACAAATGCAAAACAGTCTCCCACTAGAACCTGTTCAAACTCAGTCTAGTTGGATTTCAGGATGGTTCACCACAGAAAGTGAAAATGATGAAGAGCTGTTAAAAGTTGTTACTGAATCTTCAGAAGAAAGTAAATACCAAGCCAGAAAAATAGAGGTAACAGCTGAAAATGACTTACAGGAGCCAAATGATAAGGAGGAACAAGAACCCCCTGCAACTGGTTGGTTTCAAGGTGGACTGACAAACTTTCTGTATTTTGGTGAAGAGAATGAAGAGGTTGATTTGGCATCAGAAAAAAATGATCCACAAATCCATGATGTTTCTGGTGTGCCTGAGCATTCTAATATTGATCAGGAAACAACAATCACCAAGATATTGCCAGAAGAAGAAAAAAGTGAAAGCCAAGAATCCAAATCAAATTGGTTTAATTTGGGTTTAAGTGATGTTCTTAATTTTGGCCATGCTGAGGAAGCTACAATTGCTCCAGAGATCCAGAAAAGCAGAGAAACAATGGATGAAGTAAATAAGAACAAGGAAGAGCAGAGTTTAGACCAGAAAGAATTACATATGGACAAAGAACCAAAGGAAACAGTTAAGGTGGTGACAGAAGAAGAAGATGGAGAAAATTATGCACAAGAAACAACGGATTCAAACAGTAACAGGCCAGATCTTGGGGAAATACCAGCAAGTGTACATACTCCTAATGACACCAAAAACACCTCAAGTAGCACAGAATCATCTTTTGATATAATAACTTGTGACAAAGAGAAGCCAATTGAACCCTACAGTTCAGAAGAAGACTTGGTATCAGAAAGCCAACTGCTGAAAAACACTGAAGCTGAAAAGAAGAATCAGGAGTCAGAAAGAAGACGTGGCCAATCAGGTTGGTATACAAATATCTATAATAGTTTTATTAATCATAATATGGACAAACATGATAATCAACAGAGACATGGATCAATTTCATCAGATCAGATTTCTTCTTCTCATAACCCACTTCCAAACTGAGATCCCTCAGACACAGAAAATATAGGAGACAAGCCCGACATATCTGAAGAACAGAGTCATTGATTTTCCTTTAGTAATTTTGCAGAAATACTGAAGTTTTGGAGTTCAACAGCCAAAGAAGGGCAAGCACAGAGTTATGGGGAACTACCAGGAACTGCAAATAATCATCTGGGTATCAGGAAGACCTCATGTGACAGTGAACTGAGTCTTAGTCTGGAAACACCTGAAAAAGACAAACTAGTCAAAGGTTGTGATGCTGAAAAAAATTCAGCATCCAAAAGCCATTTCAAAATCAATAGTAATATAAAAGATGAAGTTCACAAATCAGAGAATAGAAATGACCCACTGGGTTTTTATGAAAACAACATCAAATATTTCAGTTAGGATATTTTTAATGGTGAACATTATCAGAAATCTAGGGAGCCTCAAGAACTGACTCCAGACCAACCTTTCTCTCCTCACCCCTCATCCAATGGCCTCAGTTTAACAGGTACCAAAACTTCCAAAGAAACTGGCCACTTGGAAGACATATGGAGTTTCAGAATGGAAAGTAAAAACTGCTAGCTGAGAAGAACTAAGCTGCCATAATAAAAAAAGGCCTTGCTAAGCCTCGATTAAATACCACAGAGAAAAGAAACTGAAGGCACTTCAAATCAGAAGGTTAAACATAACATATCAGGTAGCAGTAATGCAAATACCTCCAAAGAGAATGATCTTTCCCCGTCAGCTGGCAGCATAAAATAACAAACAGGATAGTGGAGAAAAAAACTCCAACAAAATCTACCAAAAGAGTAGAAGATTGGGCACCTCTTGATGTTCTTGCTTATAGCTTGTCAGAGAGAAGTAGCAAACTAAAGAAATCCCTATAAATGGGCAACATCACCAGGAAGGTGAAGGAGAACTAACACGGGAAGATTCATGTTCCCAACATGAGCTTCTGGAACCAGAGAATGGGCAGTCTTAATCTAGATCTCAGAAAGAAATATAAAAATCACCTGTGATATAGTAAAACAAATTATTAATCTGCATCCTCAGATTTAGGCCCATCAATTCAAACTACTGTGACAGTGCAAGATACAAAAGCATAGCAAATGAATCTGAGTTCTGAAAGGCATCATCAAATACTACTTCAAAAGATAAAGTAATACCAGTCTTCAGCTGAATCCAAGTCCAAAAAAAGTATTTATAAAGAAGATTTACTGAGAATAAAAGCAACAGTCATGTGATACTAGTCTGACCAAGTGCAAACTTTTACCCTGGGAGCCCTCTAGAATAGAAGACATTTTTAAAGAAAAAAAAAATAGATAGTGTCTCCTAAAGCCAGCTAACTAGAAAGCCAGACTGCTATTAAAAAAACTGGATTAATTAAATACTGGCACCCTGGGATTGCTCACAGACCTGGCTGATAGAGTAGATGTTAAAAAGAAGATACTGTTGTAACTGAAAGGATGAATAATACTGAACAAAAAATTGTTGCTACTAAAACTAGTTAGAAGAAAAAGAGAAAGATTCTGAAAAAAAGAGTCAAAATCCGGAAATAAAAATAATAGCAATTATATTCTAACAAAAAGCGTTTCAGTAGTATTTATACCGGACCATCAGGGTTGTTTGCAAATATATTTAGTAAAACTAACAATTAAGCCTATCCAAAAAAGCCTAAGCATATATGTTTGGTCAAAAAACCCAAATGAAAATAGAAGTGACATTAGGAATAGTATTCTTGAATACTGCAGAGAAGAATTAGAGGGAGTTAAAAGGAAAGGAATCTGAACAATGTAGACTACTACTACTAAATGTAGAGAAGGTGCAGAAAAAAAGCAAAATCAGGCAAATATTGTATGATAAATAGATTTACCAAACCCATTAATTACATTTCAACAACTTTATTTAAATTAAAAATTTAAAGATGTTAAGCAAGCCTTAGAGTATCTCTGTGATGAACACAAACTGCTGCAGCAGCACCAGCAATTTGAAAAGATTCATCATGAAATCATAGCTTATTCAACTAAAGATAATGCTACGTGGAGGGAACAGGTCATTGTGTGTGCACAAAAGGGGCACAGTTTGGACAGTGAGCAGGGAAAATATACAGAAAAAAGGAATGTTCTTCTAGAGCTGCCAGAGCTTTTGTCTGCTATAACAATTAAGTGTGCTGCCCAAACTGCAGCTAAAGTTACTAGACGAATGTTTCACTAACAGAGATTTAGCAAGAACAAAATACCCTTTGTCTGCAGAAAAAAAATACAACAAATACAACACTGTCTCCTTCTGGTGACTTAAAATGAAGAGGTACTGAGTCTAACTCATACCAGTTAATGACTGATTTATGATATTTCAAGGATCTGATAATACAAGTTGAGTTAATACAATGATAACAATTTAAGAGCAAATTACTTGTCTTGAATTTTGACTATTGGACTATTTGTGATGTGTATCTTTGGCCAGTACTGTCTTGAAGTATATAATTAAATTAAACAAATTGTAATATTTTTTTCTCTGTGGGTAAGCACAGAGTGGGTTTTTTTTGAAAACAGTATTTTATTGGCTTCAGGCAATTTACTCCAAGTCACTAAAACTGGGGCAGCAAAGTGCCTTCAGTCATACTTCTGCATGAACATGCCTGTGGTTTCTTGTACTTTGCAGAGAAGCTTGGTATCTTGTGGGAATTTGTTAATCTTTAATCCTACATGGCATTTTTAACTGTTCTCCTTCTAAAGCTTACCCCCTTTTATTTAGATATAAGAAAGACTGCTGCTAATCCTGACTAGGGAATCTAAAGGCTAGCTATCAAAACCAAGCACATTTTTTCCTGAACATTGATTTTTAACTACTTCACAATAACATGAGTTTTGCTTAAAGCTCTATCCTTCACATTCTGAGACCATTATTTGTATAGTGTTTCTTAAATCATAAATCTGTAGCACATTACAGTGGTACTCTCATGTTTGGCTTTAAGTTGAGGAAAATAAAAATAAAAATAATTAAAATGTCTGTAGAGGTTAATACCTTATAGGAGTAAGTTGAATCCTCTAAAAATAACCATGATTTCCCTTCACAATTATTTGCAGGAGTAGGCAGAAGAAAGCTACTAGAAGAAACACCAGAGAAGGAATATGAAATGAATGTAGCAGTAGACAGTGAACATGACAGTGACCAAGATTCAAAAGCAACAGCCATTGTTTCAGCAACTTCTGAAATAAATTTGGACAGTTCAGCAGCTGACTCTGAACTTGATGTCAAAATGTCTTTCTCTGATGCCATCCAGAACTATGTTCCAAGTAATGGTAAGTTTCTTAATTTTAAGGAAAATAAATTAGCAATATTAAAAAAACAAACAAACAAAGAGACAAACAAACCCAGGTGGAATTATTTGAAATTGACAACAGTAACGTAAAACATGGTGTTTTTTTTCCACATGATCAAACTAGAAGACAGCTGGATATATCAGATACTTCTGTGCTTGAATGATCTCGAGATCAGAGAAACAATAAAATCTGCATTGTCAGCAGTGATAAGTATCATCAAAAAGGTAAGTATTCTTTCTGTGATATAACATTGACATTAGTGCAAATTTAAGCCAACCACAAGTTATGTTCTGCAATGAAGCACCTAAAAAGAAAAAAATCCTTTTAAATAAACCCTCTGCGGCTCCCTTGCTTCCAGGGTTATTTGATGCCAGATGAGACAAAGAGCACAGGAAAATGTCAGGTCAGCTGCTCATCATCTGCTTCTTTGCAGTGCACAATTTGATGAACTTAGGGTGTGAGGATTTGGGGTTTTATGTTTAACAACCAGGAAACACTTGAGTGGTGTTTCTAAATTTTTGTTTGGTGTCTTTGTGTTTTTTTTTTTTTTTTCAAATGAAACTAATAGCTCCCTCTAGTTCCCAGAACAGTATTCATTAAATTTCCTTGGACTTCAGAAACTTGGGCTATGATGAGTAAAATAACTGGAATACTTAATTTGCTTTTAAGAATATTTTCAAAGCCTTGATTTACAGATCTTTCCCTAGTTCGTAATTGCATTAAAAATACTTTTCTAAGTAAATATATAGAATACAAAATGGGTTTATTATTGCTATTGGGGTGCCTTAAGTATCAAAACGTAGTGTAGAGTGAAGGTGAACCTTAAGGGGCATAACTGCACCAGAAATAATGCTGCCAGAGCAACGTGAGAAAAGGTAGATGTTGCACTGTCTCCTCTAAACAAAAGAGGAGTAGCAGGTAAAGTGCCATATGGTAAACTTCACTTCGGCGCTTTGGTTGAACTTTGTTTAGATTGGGTAATTGAAGTTTAAGAACCACATAAATTTGTTCCTGATTTCCAGTGTATTTATATAGAATATGGTTAAATTTTGTAGTCTAGGATGATGAAAACTGAAGGGCTTTGCTGCTCATGACCCAGTGAATTGCAACTCACTGACAGCTCGCTGCTACGGGCAAACTCGTACTGTTTGGCATACGTAAAGAAGCTAAAAAAAGACACTTCCACCTTTTACCTATCCTGGTCCCTTAGGTGCTTTGCAGGCACCTTGCATTGCGAAAGTTGTTAGCACACATTAAGAAAAAGAAAAAAAAGTAGTTAAAAAAGAAATCCCAAACCAAACAAAATTAATCTTAGTGAATGAGACGAAGAAGAAGCCATTGCTATGTGGCATTGAACCTTCCTTTACATCTGGTCTCAGCAGCCCAGCCAGGACCATTTTTAGTACAGGCACTTGGCCGAGCCCCGGCCCGCCCAGCGCTGCGCACCCGGGACCCACCTGCGGCCCTCCCCGCCCCGCCGGGCACTGCCGGCCCCGCCGCCCGGGCCGGGACACACGCGGCAGGCGTCCCGCCGGGAGCCAGGCCTTGCCCAGGGAGTTTTATTTGCGTGCCACCCGCCGCCGCCTGGGCGCACATGGAGGCGGCCGGGGCCGCACGGGAGGTCAGTTTCTCTGAGCGTAACTTTGGGCAGGAACACGAGCGGGTTCCAAGGGGCCACGTCGGTGCCGGAGGACGGGAGCGGGACGGCGGGCGCAC